>OY720683.1:105526908-106126908 GCA_963170755.1 Amphimallon solstitiale | reverse complement strand
CTCGAAGAGATTGATGGACAGCTAGTTTACCTTATATTTCGCAAGAGAAATAATGTAAATATCTAAATACTTACTGTTATTTAGTTTCGATAACATATAATACCCGTACATTTTTAGTTATCATTTATTTAGATCTAGAACGTTGTTTATGTTCCTTTTTCTAATATGACAATGAATTGCCAGTGATTCCGAAATTTATTACAAAGTCTGTAAAATATCGTTACAGAATGCCCAAATATCGCACGTTCTCACATAGCTTTGCTAAAACATACACATAAATAGTTTTTATGCAGAGAATTTGGATAGTTTACAAAATTTCGTTACATGTTTAAATGACGATGCTCGAAGTATTTCTGAGTATAAGGAACTATACCCTGTCTCAGAATAAGAAGGAGTGATTGAAATACCGCGCCAAAATCCGGAACACATAGCTTAAAAATTTAGTAAAATTATTATGACATGTTAGACATGTTATATGAGATTGAGGTTAGAAATAGTGTATTAGATAAGTATTGTAGAACCGTGTTATTTTAAACTAAGGATTTAGCTCTTTGGGTTTTATTTTCTATTATGGATTGAAATGGCTTGATATGCCACTTTACATTATACCAATCAAAGCAGCAATAAAGTGCAAGGTAATTGGATACAGAAAAAAGTTATAACCACAAGCAGGTACATACATCTATAATTTGATGAATGTTAATCTTAACATTCAAATTTGTTGATTCTAGGTTTCCAAAAAAAGGCTATTAGAAGGTATCTATGGATAAAGACAATACATAAGCCAAATGAAAATAGTAGACTTGGTTCTGAGCGTTTTAAGGATTACTATTATAAATATATAAGTATTATAGTTCTTAGTGAATGTGCTATAGAAATACGAAAACTGTGAATTAAGGCTGTTATCAAATATGTGTACCAGAGAGGGATAGTGTATCAAACCTGTCATGAAGAGACCCTCAAGAATTTGCGGAGAAGATTTTGCATATTATTTTATCTCGTAAATAATATCAATAAACATGTTATACAAATGAATCGTTGGTGTTACTATGATAAGCCTTGAGTAGGTAAATTCAAGCAATTACTTTTAGAAATATGAATCTGCATACAGCAGTAATAAATATAATAATTTACATAGGCTGAATATGCTTACACTATCTGCAAAAATAATTACATTATTATATTTGCTATTTATAAAATGTTTTCGGTGAATAATTTATACAATCTTAGAACTTTTGTTTTAATTATATGTTGGAAATTAACAATAGTATTTTCATCATGTTAAAAAAATGATTACATATTTGATAATTTTAAGCCACTAGAATATGTAACGCATTTCTTTTAAAAAGAAATCAAAAACTGTTTTTCTAAAGTGTTATTAATGAAAAGGTAAGTTTAATTTTAAAAAAAAGCATTTATAATTTAATAAATTTTATTAGTTTATGTATACAATAACCCATCAAGTTTGCAATATTTTTACCACTTCAGCACCGCACCGGGCTTCAATTTATTTGTCTTCAAACTATCACTATTCTCTCTATATATCTTACTTTAAGGTAAAATTAAACTATGCTTTTAAAATAAAATATCAAATAAAAGATATTTATTCATTTGCCTGTGGTATGGAATATATGTCTAAATAGTAGATATAATAATAATAAATTAGAATAACCCATGACTGAATATCCTCACGAATTACCCAGATCACCATCAGCAATGAGTTATTATGTATTTGAAGTTCGACTTCAGTGGTAATCTCTCAGCATTCAGCCAACTAATACATTTCCTCATGAATTTTGCTGTAAGAAAAAGTATATTAAGCAAAATTTTATAATAATAATAATGAATGTAGTGTGATATACTTATCACACTGCACTTTATACACTATAAATTTCAAGAGTTCATTTTAAAGAGAGCTCTATCATGTTTGAATTGAATCCATTGTTGATACATATACACACAAATATACATATATTAAAATCTATTTTGAATTTTAACATTCAAAGTAAAGACGAGTAACATTTTATAAACATGTTAAAATAAAACAATAGTGATTATAAATATTAAACGAAATGGCCACATAAACTAGTCTGAATCACTTGTGCTACACAAGTATAAATCACTTTGATATCACGGTTCCGACAGAAATAATAAATGGTTTCACAATATCATCCACTAATCCGTCTAAGTTCTACATTCTCTGTTATTCAATTACATGGTCGATACAATTGCTCCAATTATTTATTGTAATATTTCTAATTGCTTCAAATAAATGTTCTCGCACATGTGACATTTTGTAAGTTGTATTTTTTGCAGCAACTTCACCTTGTATTTGGGACCAAATCATCTCAATCAAATTGAGCTCATTGAGCGGTGGTATCCGCAATGCAGTTCTATGTGCAGCAGCTGCCATTTCATCAATTTTAGGTTTATATTGATCTTTACGAAGACAAACTAGATGCAATAATTCAGCACGTATCATTTCTGCATTAAACGGAATATGTTTGGAATGTAACCAGTCTTGGATTGCAACTTTTCTCCATGATGAAGTAGGTAGCCAATACACATCCTATATGCACTATTATTAATCGCCTGCCTTTACCAGTAGGGTTTCTTAATCCTGTTGATAAACCTTCAACGAAAGCTTGCTGTGCACTGATTATTCCTGTGTCAATCTAAACGTTTCCTCTTGTGTATCCTTCGTTCAACCATGTTTCATCTAAATAAAATATCGGACGACCATCATGTCTGTACTGTTTGTTTGTGTTCGTTTTAAAAAAAAACTGCACCTTCTGTCGTACAAATTTTTTTACAGATTCATCAAGTTTATAAAGTTTTGAATGCCTGCCTACTCGCTCTTTAGGAGGCCTGGATATTCCAGAGGCCTTAACTTGCCTGTCTCTTTATATTCCTTCATTATCTGATATACAGATGACTTTGGCAACTCTAAAATACATATTTATAATATATTGTTATTGAAATAATACTTATACCTTACTTGTTCTTGTGTTCTGGAGATGTTTATTACCATTTATGTTGTTCCCATTCTGGGAATTTGTACCGTTAACATTTTATACATATTTAAAACGGTTTGTTTTTCGTGATGTGTTAGATGTCCTAATCGATCACGCTGGTTGGGCGCTTTGCATGCCAGATCATTCATGTTCAAAAGTACAGATTTTATTTAATAACAGTTAAATGCGATTTATCAAAGCAAAAACGTAAGAAAGCAAAATCGTAGGTTATAAACAAAAATGGCGGAATGGGCGTACTTATTTTTGCATATTAAACTTGCCTGCGCAAGAACCAATGAAATCTCAGAAAAAATGTGCCAATTTGGCGCAATATTTGAATCACTCCTTCTTATTCTGAGACAGGGTATAACACAAATCCCAAATTTAAAAATCAGTTGTTATTTCTTCAGGAACACTGTGGAAATTTGCCTAAACTAATCACATATTTTGAAAATCGAATCTCAAACTAAAAAATGAGGTGTGGCCACTACACGACTCTCTTATACGTATGAGCGTTTCAAATTATAGACTTTTAAAAGCTTTTTATATAAAAAATATTTAAAATCCTATTCTAAGTACTTCTATTCCCTTAATAAATCTCTATAGAATGCATACTTTGCAAGATATTATCAAAAAAGTGCTACTCGCTAAGAGTAAAAGTGCTGCTTCCGGTCCGAATTTTGAAATTTCACATATACAAAAAATATTGCAAATCCAGTTCTAAATACTTTTGTACTCTTTGTAATCGCTAGTGGTACTTCCGGTCTGAATTTTAAAATTTTTGTTAAATTGAAAATTATGTTTTAAATACTTTTGTACCCGTAACATACTTGTCTAAAAAGCATGATTTGCGAAATATTGGCAAAAAACAGATTTTCGATACGAGTAAAAAACCTACTTCCGGTAGGAATTTCGAACAACTTTTTAAAAGAGTTATTCTCAATTTTAATTTTAAGTATATATGAATTCTTTATAAATTTATTTAAAGTTAGTAGTTGACGAAATATTTGCAAAATTCGATTTTTTCGCTGAAGTAAACTGCTACTTCCGGGGTACCGATTTTACTGAAAAACTAATCAGATCTCAAGAGGGAGATTATACACGTAAATACAAAATTTAGAATTGATACCTATAGCGGTTTGACCGCTATCGTGGTCACACACAGAGAGAGACATTTTTTAAAAACCACTTTTTTGGTATCAGGGGACTTTAAAACGTGAACATCTGCAAAAATCTCGAGGTCGAAAGATTTCATCATCACAATACTTCCTTATACTACGTATAAGAAAGTAAAGATGGATTAACCACATTAGATGTGGCTATTAATAATTTCAAAAGTATTCCAAGTGACTTCGGATGTGGCCTTCGGCAAAACTTAAACGCAGTTTTTAATAGAAATCCAGATTTAATAACATTGCGGCAGTTATGTATGCTAAATACGCTGAAATAAAAGAATATTTCCAGTACGTACATATATATAACCAGTTGCGATGTAAAAAGGACGTTTTCTATCTACAAGGATGTACGTAATTCAAAAAGAATAAGTCTTACAGAAGAGAAAATGAACAAATAATAAGGTATTTTGTGTTTTATAGATCACCATCCACTTGTTATCCAATTATATAAATAAAATTAAAATCTCTTTAAAAATACAACATCTCAATAGTGCGCCCATGGGCGATGAGTCATGGCTCGCTCGTGTCCGCGGCCTAGAACTTATATCATATTTCTCTGTCTCTATAATTTACATGTTTTTTGCCAATTAACTTTTTTGCTTTACGTCTTCTCATGACATTTTTTACTGTCTTCTTCTTCTCTTTAGTTTATAGTAATGTATAGATTACATACAAAAAAAAAGCAAATAAAATCGACTCAAGCCCAGGTTATACGCTGTTTTCAACAGAAAATGCTACGGACATCTGATGTTTTTCGAGCAAGACTCAATGTCTAATAGTTTAAGATTGGCCCCAACCACCCTACTCACCAAATCTAGCCCGTTCAGAATTACATTTATTCCAAAACTCAAACTGTTTCTCACCACATTTAAAACTGGTAAGTATAATGACACACCAGCACCGCTCGTCCAAATGTTTTAACGTTAAAGAACACATTCAAAAACAAAAATATAATTATTTTATTTTCACTTTTCGTTAAATCACCCTCGTGTATTTGATGGTTTCAATCGATAACATTGCACTATGTCCTCAAGCTGTCTTCACATATGATAGTTTTTTACTGATAACAATTCAGATTTGGCCGCAACGAACTTCGCATCTTCATTAAATTCCAGGAACGTTCCATTACTATACTAGAGTACCTACTATTTATATGATGAGTGTGTAGACAAACCTATAGCCCCAAAACTTTTCGATCTCATTCTAAGATTTATAATTCATCGATCTTTTTTTCTCTTTTTAAATATTGTTAATGTTAGGTAAGGTGTTATTATTACAGTTACTTTTGTTTACCCCATCAATAAATTAGACGAACTTCGCTTTATTTCAGTCCAGATTTTTATTTATTTGACTTTTAAGGACTTTACATACATACAAGTCACAGTCTAACAATACCTTCCAAAATTATAGTTAACATGTGAGCAAGAAATATTTTTGTCATTAATAGACGGGCATAAATAAATCAGACTTCCAAAAAATTATAAATAATCTGTATAAAAAATATAAATTCAGTTAAACGTTGTTAGTTTCCTATAAAATTAACTTTTCTGAAGAAAATTAATAATTACAATTCACACAGATGCGTAGAAATAAATGTCATGTACCACAGTAATCAAATTAGTAGTTTATTTATTTCTAGTCTGATATTTTAATGACTAAACACGACATTATCCTCATCCCCATCTTTCACGCAGCAGAATCTGTCGGATATCAAACAGCCGATTAATTCTTTAGATTATACAGGCCTAAACTTCCAACCCCTTCAATATATTATATTACCAGGTGCGCCGCTATAGCTTCTACATACTTTCTTGTTTGAATTAGTCAACTGAAACCCCATCATGTCGGCTTTCGATCTTCAAACCCTTTACGGACCTCTACCACCACCGCTTGGATTATTCGCTATATTATGATGTTTTACCGCCACCCCTCTTCTTTATCTTCCGGCCGAAATCTCGTTAATGGGTCCATCAACCCCCCTATTACATGAAGGCGCCATCTGATAATGTTCTGGGGAATCTCTTCCTTTTCATATCAACGCTTGACCATACTGTGTACTAGATTTGAATGAAATTTTGTAAGAAAAGAAATAGACGGAGAATGGAGAATATTCACATATTTACATAGGTGCGTGTTTTTAGACGGAAAGCTTAGGCGTGAAAAAGTGAGTGTTTATCTTGCGAATTTTAGAGTGCAAATGGATCTCTCTATCTCTCTTCTTGGCTATGAAAAAGGAGTTGTTTATATTTTAAAAACGTAAATGGGAAAGGAAATAGAAATATTGAACTTTCCGTTGCATCTGTAATGGCACGAGAGTGATCTCTCTTTCCTTAAAGTTCAAGAGTTTTTGGGAAAGTTTGCAATGTGTGTGGTTTTGTGAAAATTTTCTAATTGAGCTGTCTGTCGGTTTAGAAAGTTTAGGAAGAATTTCATTATGGTATTTTCATGTGGTAGAAACCCTAATGATACGAGGGACACTGCTAAAGTTCGCGGAATCGAGTACTCCTTGCATTGCCAGCGTTCTACAATTGTGATATTCGTTAAATTTGACGTTTTTCACCTTTAATTCAGTTGACAGTTTGCTTTCAAACCTAGCAGTTTCGTTTCAATAAAATTTAAGAAAGCAATAATTGTGTGAAAAATGGAAATTTCGATCCGTGATTTTCGAGTGATGATCTTTTATGATTTTCGATACGGTTTAACAGCACAGCAATGTGTGGAAAAACTTAATTCGTTACTTGGGGATTAAGCACCATCCAAAACTATGGTTTACAAATGGTTCGCAGAATTTAAGCGTGGAAGACTAACGTTTGATGACGATCTTCGTGAAAGTATGCAAAGGTATGCACCTCTGTTGTTGCGGAGAAAATCGATGCTGTTCATGAAATGATTTTAAAAGATCGGCATGTGACATATAGGGAGATAGAGGCATCCTTAGGCATTGCGGCGAAACAACTACATACGGTTTTACACGATCAGTTACATATCAGGAAGCTTTGTAGTCGATGGATCCCATACAATCTCAAAGACGCGCACACATAGCCCGACAAACTGTCGAGTTTTTGACCACTCACAACATCAAATTAATGCCCCATTGCCCATATTCTCCGGATTTATCGCCCAATGACTTCTTCTTATTCCGACACATCAAAAATAAAATGCGTGGCGAGCGTTTTTCATCGCCTGAAGAGGCCGTTGAGACATTTAAGTCACTTGTTTTGGAGGTACCTCGTTCAGAGTGAAAATAGTGTTTTGAGGATTGGTTCCATCGAATGCAAAAGTGTATAGATGTGAAAGGGGAATATTTTGAGAAGCAATAAAGCGCTTTATAAAAGTTCATGCGTGTTTTATTTTGTATTTTCCGCGAATTTTAGCAGTGGCCCTCGTAATATACTGAACTATTACATTTGCATACATTTTCAGTACCTTATTACAAAAATACAAATATTTTATTCTCATTTTATTTCATATATATATTCAATGTGTGATATCTTAAAAATATTGTAAATTGTGTACATTGTATACATGTATTTGAAGCTTTAGATTGCTTGATTTTAACAATCAGCCACTTTCACTGATGTGATCTTATTTTGATATATTGATTTTTACTGTTTATAAAACAGAATTTGGGTTTTTCTTATATTAAAAATAAAAACACAATGTATCTTTATAACTTTTCGGACATTTATTTAGTCCTTCCTCAGACCTGTGTATACAGCAAAATACTACATAATATATTAATGACTTTAAAATGTACACTTAACATTTAAAAAAGAAAAACATTTTTTTAAATTTATAATTAAAACTAATAATTAACAGTTTATCCAAGTAAAAAATTGTATATATAAAAATTGCAGACTTATATTTTGATCCTGTGTTTGTTATTCAAGATAACATTCATATTGTCAAAGATTGTAAAGCATTTTACTTTCTAAGTGTCGAAATAAGTACATTCCAAAACAAGAAACAAATTTACATATTTTTTTAAAAACTATTTAAATTTCGTATGTGGTCATGTCGGATATAGGCACTTTTTAGTATATGAAAAGTTTAGAAACACTATATTATTTCTGTGAATGAAAACACTGCAGGACTAGATACGAACAAATATGCAAGTCTATATTTACAAAGACGAACCTTGTTTTGTGAGGCCAACGATCACGACGGTTGATATACAGGGCCGTCCAACTAAATTTTAAGAATAAAATAAATTATTTTATAAATGTATATTGTTAATTTAGTGTGGTGGATTAATTTTGATGTACCTAATCAGCCCGCTGTACACGTTACTGTAAATGCGAGACTGCTGCTTGGTATTTAGATTATCAAAAATTTTCTATAAATACAGCTGTTACCCCATTGAAGTTAACATTGTGTTTTCTTGGGTGTTTTCGCGCCATCTCTGGGTTGTTTGCCCTACATACACCTTAGTGCAATCCTCGCATCTGTTCTAAAGGTAGAGGTGTCTTTAATGCTGTATGGAATCTGCCTCATGGAACAGCGGACGCAAGAGCTATTTTAATGTTTGTGTTTTGGAAAATTTTTTTGATATTCTCACTAAGATTAGGTATATACAGGGTGTCCCACCGGGAACCAAATCGATCTATATATGGAAAACCACACATAGAAAAATTTTTAAAATTTGGGTGCATGCGAAAGTCGATGGGGGCAACTCGGCTAAAATATTTTCAAGATGGCGGCACTTCCGGTTATACAGGAAGTAGATGTCAACTTTCTTATTTCAAATGGAACACCCTGTGTATTATTGCATTTTTGGAATCTACACAAGATTCTAGGCTAATTTTATGTATCACGTCCTATACCTAAGTCTAACTGTTTTTGACTTATTTAATTTTTTACGTGAAAAATGACGTTTGCAGCATCTAAAATAATTAATATTTTTTCCCATAAGGAAGCCCTTATTATTCAATTTGGACTAGAGTCCTTGTTGAGAAAGACCTACTGAAATAGTTTTTTTATAATATTTTGAAAACTTTTAGTACAGGGTGTTTAAAAAATATGATTAAAAATGAAATTGAAAAAAATGCCAAAAATCAATTTTTTCAAATGGAAACCCCCAATTTTTATAATTTTATTTAATTTAGCATTAAAAAATAGTGTAAGTTTGTGTAAGGTTATCTATGCAAAAAATTTTTAGTTTTCGAAATATTGCCAATTTAATATTTCTATTCGGAAATTTTGCTGCGTGAATTTTAAATTCAGTTTCTCTTAGTTGGCTTTGGCGGCATTGACAATCAAATGCTAAAGAAATGTATGACGCTGTCATTATTTGAGAAGTATTATTAATTATTATACCAGGGCGCTTAAATTACACAAGCGAAGATTATTTAAACCTAATTATTATTTATGGAGAATGTAACAAAGTTATATCAAGAACATGTGACACATTTTCTATTCGATATCCGCAAAAACAGAAGCCATCACAATGTACCGTTAAACAAATTATAGAAAATTTCAAGAACTTTGGATCCGTCAAAGCAATGGTGCAAAGAAATAAACCTCTCGTTAATAATGAAAATATCGAAATTGCTATTTTGGGATATTTCGTCGCTAATCCAACAATGTCTGTAAGACAAGCTGCATTGGAGTCAGGATTATCAAAATCAACAGTTCACAGAATATTATTATTGTTTAATTTAAAGAGAACAGCATAATTATTTTTTCAATAAATGTTCAAACTGACGTCCTTGAACTTCCAGACACTTTTGGCATCTAAGCAACAGTTGTTCATGAGTCGCTTTCCTTATTGACTCGGGTGTTAAACTTGCAAATTCATGCCTCACGCGCTGCATACAATCTTCCATGGTTGTTATGGGAGTGTTATACACTCGATTTTTGATTGTACCCCAAATAAAAAAATCGAGCACTGCAAGATCTGGGGAGCGGGCTGGCCAAAGGAAAGGACCGTTGTTGGCTATCCATCGATCAACAAAAGCATTTTGCAAAAAATTGTCAATGAGGTAGCTGCCATGTGGAGGTGCGCCATCATGTTGGTAAAAGAGGTTTCTACGAACGGCGAGCGGCAAATTGTCCAAATAGTCGGTTTCTAAATTCTGTAAAATGTTCAAGTAGCCCTCACCTGTAAGTTAATAAGCACATTTTTACCTAGAAATATTCTAAAATTTCTAACTTACCATTTAAATTTTCTTGATAAAAGTGTAGTGCCACGACGCCATCGTTTCTTATCGCACAATAAACATTAAATTGCCAGGAATCTTGAAAATTCTGCTCTCTAAACACGTGTATATTCGAATCACTCCAATAATGGGAATTATGTCGATTAAATGCACCGTTTTTTGTAAATTTCGCTTCGTCTGTCCAAATGATATTGTCCAAAAAAAAATTGTTTCCTTGCGCCCAAGTTGTAATAAACTCACAGAACGCCACTCGTCTTGGAAAATCAGTTTCTTTTAGATGGTGGACTATGGAAAATGCATATGGACGAAATTTATGTTTGCGTAATATTCTGTGAACTGTTGATTTTGATAATCCTGACTCCAATGCAGCTTGTCTTACAGACATTGTTGGATTAGCGACGAAATATCCCAAAATAGCAATTTCGATATTTTCATTATTAACGAGAGGTTTATTTCTTTGCACCATTGCTTTGACGGATCCAAAGTTCTTGAAATTTTCTATAATTTGTTTAACGGTACATTGTGATGGCTTCTGTTTTTGCGGATATCGAATAGAAAATGTGTCACATGTTCTTGATATAACTTTGTTACATTCTCCATAAATAATAATTAGGTTTAAATAATCTTCGTTTGTGTAATTTAAGCGCCCTGGCATAATAATTAATAATACTTCTCAAATAATGACAGCGTCATACATTTCTTTAGCATTTGATTGTCAATGCCGCCAAAGCCAACTAAGAGAAACTGAATTTAAAATTCACGCAGCAAAATTTCCGAATAGAAATATTAAATTGGCAATATTTCGAAAACTAAAAATTTTTTGCATAGATAACCTTACACAAACTTACACTATTTTTTAATGCTAAATTAAATAAAATCATAAAAATTGGGGGTTTCCATTTGAAAAAATTGATTTTTGGCATTTTTTTCAATTTCATTTTTAATCATATTTTTTAAACACCCTGTACTAAAAGTTTTCAAAATATTATAAAAAAACTATTTCAGTAGGTCTTTCTCAACAAGGACTCTAGTCCAAATTGAATAATAAGGGCTTCCTTATGGGAAAAAATATTAATTATTTTAGATGCTGCAAACGTCATTTTTCACGTAAAAAATTAAATAAGTCAAAAACAGTTAGACTTAGGTATAGGACGTGATACATAAAATTAGCCTAGAATCTTGTGTAGATTCCAAAAATGCAATAATACACAGGGTGTTCCATTTGAAATAAGAAAGTTGACATCTACTTCCTGTATAACCGGAAGTGCCGCCATCTTGAAAATATTTTAGCCGAGTTGCCCCCATCGACTTTCGCACGCCCCCAAATTTTAAAAATTTTCCTATGTGTGGTTTTCCATATATAGATCGATTTGGTTCCCGGTGGGTGTATGTTAATGATTTATACACAGTTCTGTCGTGAAAAGTAATCTGTTTGTGAGATATCGTGGGTAATCGTTATTTATTCCAAATTACTGCGTAGGTTATTAATAAATAACGATTAGGTATCGCAATAGATTTAAAGTTTATAGGAACAAATAAACGTCAACTAACTTTTGACGCAATAACAGTTTGCAAAAAAGTTTTAATCAGACGTATAGACAGGGCGCGTCAGTCAAAAGTTTAGAAAATCGGACATTATGAAAAGCATCATGGCAATGTTCGCGTTTTGCAGGAAATTGTAATAAAGCTGTAAACGGATGTAAAAGGGGCAGATTCAAGCTCGAAAAGTTAGACAAATTTAGCTAGCATTTCTGTAATCTCCCATGTAACATCAACTCCATAAGAACACTCATGTATGCAGACGATTCATTTATTTGGATTAGATACATTCTGGGCATTAAATGCGACTACGCTATTGAAGAGGCTGTTGAATGGCTTAGTGCTAATAAGTTAAAATTTAATTCAGAAAAAGGATTTTTTTTTTCAGGACAAAAACGGCAATTTTTCTAGGTGTGCGTTTTTCTGACTCTCTATCGCGGAAAAAGCACTCAAGTAGCCTTGAAGTAGAATTGGTCAAATCTGTTTATGCTATAATCAAAAATAAAAAAATCGCCATTGCAAAAGTTGCTCGGAGAGTGTATTTTGCGATTTTAATAGTAAAGCAACTTACGGGAGGATCCTTTATTACGGGAGGAAGTAAGACTACGAACTGCAACCTTTTTTAAAGACCTCAGGATGCTTGCCCTACCATCTGGTTTCATCCTTGCTTGTCGGGTTTACATACATGGTATCGCTAAGTTCTCGTCTCTCGGTGACACTCACAATGATAATACAAGAAATAAGGCAAATTATGTCATCCCATACCATGGAATCGCAAAAAGCTCAGACAAATAGAAGCTACCTAGCAATAAAATTATACAACCGCTTACCAAACACGACATACTACGATCTGCTGCTAATTAATAGTGTCTATTGAATATTGGTGAATTTTATCAAGTCTCCAAACTCAAGTAACTGTGCATCACATACATTTTCGTGTTTTTAATTTTATTGCATGTACTTAAAAAAATATATTTAAGCATAGATTTTATGAAGAATTTTAATCATTCATTATATTGTTATATAATTGCATAAGTACATGCTCACATAGATTTAGATGTTGATTGTGTCATAATACTACCAAATGTTTTATCTTTCAAAATAATTGATGTTATGATAATAAAAACAAAATAGAATATTTCTTGACCACTGTTATTATAACCCGCTTTTTCTCTACGTCTCAATATTCGATAAACATAAATCATGAACTGTTCCCCTGCTTCACATCCAACGTAAAAACTAAGACCAATTTTATTTCCCTTTGAAATGCTTGCATCCGCATGTCATCCGCACATACGCGACTGTATCTTTTTCTTCGTTTGAGACGTACAAAATCACCAACGGCAGCTTAGACGCCCGCATTGTATTTTTACAGAAACTGAGGCATAAAATGTCATTACTGATGGGAAACGGATTCACGGTCCTTAAATTCCACTTCCTCGCTTTAGGGTTTCCAGATATCAGGTGAACGAAATGAACAACTAAACCGTAACAAAATGTAATGGGCGTGTCTCACCTCCGTGTACACTAAATATACGAATGTGCAGGTATAATGTTTGTAGCAGTACGGTTTGATACATACATATATACGCGGATACACACAAATAATGTGAAATACAAACAACCTGGTTGATATGGTTGGCTGATGTTTTAATGCCCATACATAAATAAGGGGAATATAGACAAGGTGGTATACTATCTACTTTGTTATGGACAATACCATTATGTATCAGTGGGCATTATAAAATTTCGGTATTTGTGAGTTAATAAAGCATATGCTAATAATCGAAACAAATAAGCGCAGATAGATAGGCATGATTACACGGGATGTAATATATGAAAATCCAAAAAGTCTGTTCGTTTCTAACTTACAAAATTTGTTTTTGAAGGAAAGTATTATTACTGAATACATATCGCTGTAACCTAAATATTAATTATAAAAGAAAAGTTGTGTTATACTGAACATTTTCTTCAAAATTAAATTTTAGGATAAATCTATCTTAATATAAATAATATTACTTAGAAACTAAAACTTTCTTATTCTTTATAAATTACGGCCCACGATAATTTTCAATGGATTTATCGCAGGTGAAAACCGCTCAAAAATACAAATAAGCATTCGGTGTCTGTATTAATAATTTTAAATTCGATCTTGTAAAATTTTTAAGAAATAATTTTTATTTTGAACTTGTAAAATGTTCAAGAAATAATTTCATGGACGAATAATTTCTAATTGAAAGAACCGGAATATTTTATTTTAAAACACGATGGCCATACGCTACAAGTCACGATAAAAGATTCTGGAAATTATAATAATTTTTTTTTGAATAAGGGTATTTTGTAAAGACTTTATTTTTCTTTGAATTGGAGTACAGACACGTTATGTTTTTCTTTTATATTCAATATTTTTTATATCTCAGTAGAATTGGTGTAAAATATGTCATTTAAAAATAAGTATGGAAGAATTTAATGATTTATACGAAGAGCTAAGGTAGTTTGTTTAGAGTTTTCTTTTTGGATATAAAGTGTTTTATTGTTTTTGTGTGGTGACTTATATTGAAAGTTAATAAGGTTGGTAAATTTATATATTATTGTTTAGAGATTATGATTGTTTTTTTTTTTGAATTTCTGTGTTTGTGCATTGAAATTTGACATGTTAGGATTCTATGAATTAGGGATGTATGACACAAGTTATGCAATAAATGAACTTGTAGAATGGAGCCCTAATTGATTCTCGTACATGAATTTGTGATGAGAATATCATTCAAAAGCGAGAAATGGCATTTGAGTGACATTAATATCAGCACAAAGTCAGCATTTTAATGCATATCTAAACACTTGTAATTAAAATTTTTTTTATTCAATTTTGAATGATTTTTCACTCTTTCTTGTAAACATTAGAGATTGGACACGTTATGACGTGAGTCAAAGGTGCATTCAATGAGTTTAAAAGATAAACTCATAGGATGGGACGTTGACTAACTCTTTAACGTGAATTTGCTTTGCTTTGGGAATGTTGTCCAGAAGCGAGAAAAGACGTTTGGATAGGATTAGAATTAAAGCAAAGTCTATTTTCTAGTGTGTGCACAATAATAATAATAATAATAATAATATTTTGTTTTATAATCATAACTAATACAAGTCGTTACAGGTTATAGATTAATTATGAGAAATTTTCTTTTGTTTTGTTGATTGTACTAAAACTTAAAACTGAGCAGGTACAAATGTGTTCTACATGATTTTAATTCATACTTTAGTTTATATACATTATTACATTGTGGCAGGAAAATAAATTATTTAGAACAGTTCGTTTCTTTTGTGAATATTTTTTTTATTACTATTATTTCTCTTCAGTGTATTTAATAAACTATATTGTAAGATATTTCTTGATTTTTATTTAATGTATCTCACCTGTTGAAAACTTAAGAGTACAATGGTTTGGAGAAAGAATAATTCTAGCCCTGAGATAAGAGATAATTAGTGATACCATTAACTGAGCTAGTGAAGTGCGACATTGCCTAACCCACATTTTTGCAGAAGCAGTAAGATCTCAGATTAGCATACGGCTAATTTCTTGAGATATATGCGTATTCGTATTTGTAAGAATATAGAGCTTAAATAACTTCATTGTGTTATTTTTCATTGTTTTCATCAATAACATCTTCTTCAACACTAGTAATTATTATTTGCGGATTCCTTAATTTCGTTTCAAACACTACATACTTATTTCCAATATCATTTATGACTTTTTCTCTTATTTTTTCTTTATTAATTATTCGAAAATAAACGCTTGGCTCAGTTTCACAACTTTTTTATTAGATACACTAACAATTGTTTCGGCTATGAGGCCATTATCAAAGAGTTATCTAGAACTGATGAGTTCTAGATAACTCTTTGATGCTACTCGCTAAGAGCAAAAGTGCTACTTCCGGTCCGAATTTTGAAATTTCATGTATAAAATAAATATTGCAAATCCAACTCTAAATACTTTTGTACTCTAAATAAATATATATAGAATGCATAATTTACGACATATTTGCAAAAAATCGCTATTCGGTAAGAGTAAAAGTGGTACTACCGGTCCGAATTTTTAAACTTTTTTTACACAAAAGATATTTAAAATTATCATGTAAATACTTTTATACTCCTAATGTACCTGCCTAGAAAGCATGACTTGCGAGCTATTCGCAAAAAACTGGTTTTCGATAAGAGTAAAAGACCTAC
The DNA here is from genome assembly GCA_963170755.1 of Amphimallon solstitiale. Taxonomy (NCBI): domain Eukaryota; kingdom Metazoa; phylum Arthropoda; class Insecta; order Coleoptera; family Scarabaeidae; genus Amphimallon; species Amphimallon solstitiale. Next base: position 106,110,798 of record OY720683.1, on the reverse strand, counting down.
TTCCGGTAGGAATTTCAAAAAACTTTTCTAAGACGATTTGTCTCAAATTTAATTTTGAGTACATTTGAATTCTTTATAAATTTGTTTAAACTTAGTAATTGACGGAATATTTGCAAAATTCGGACCGGAAGTGGCACTTTTACTCTTAGCGAGTAGCACTTTTTTGATAATATCTTGCAAAGTATGCATTCTATAGAGATTTATTAAGAGAATAGAAGTACTTAGAATAGGATTTTGAATAATTTTTGTATAGAAAAATTCTTAAAATTCTATAATTTGAAACGCTCATACGTTTAAGAAAGTCGTGTGGTGGCCACACCTCATTTTTTTTTATTATCTGAGCATCATGTATGCTTATATCTAAAACTACTGAATTAACATTTTATAATAACTTGATTTATTTAAATGTTATTAATGGTTGCCTGCACTACTAACATTTCTTAATTGAAAATTTTTTTTCCACAATATTTTTTTAACTCACATGGCCTATCTAAACATTTGCATTGCACCAAATTTATTTTAGATGTAATGCAGTCGTTTAGTAGAGAAATATTAGATCGAAATTTAATGATTCATTTCTTATAAAAAGTGTATGTATATAGGAAACATAATACGAATATTCATATATGTACATATATCTTAATTTGTAAATAAGAAAAATTTCAGTTGCTGGTGCTTGCTGCTTATTACTTATGACTATTACAATTATATCATAATAAAAATAAACTTAAAGATTTCTTATTACTTAACAATTTGTTGAAATACGGCAATTTTTCGCCTATAGTATGATAATTACAGTTACTTGTAAAATTAGAAAACGAAGATACATAGATAGATGGCTTATGATACGGTGATACAATTGCGGAAAAAGGCATGGATGAGTTCACAATTCTTCTCTTGAACTTAAAACTGACGAAATCTATTTTTTTTCTAAAATCCAATAAATTACAATTTATACACCTATCGTTAATTTTGTTTGCAATAATGCAATACTCAAGTATAACAGTTTTCACTGTCCCCTACAAATATCCCTAAAAAATAAAACCCCCAGACTTCCCCCTTGGCTCAAAAAATCCCCTAAGTCTAGGGGGAAAACCCCCAAGTTGGCCACGCTGATTTGATTACCTCTACCCTGTCATGTCTTTCGTCGCCCTCCCACTAAGGCCACAAAATACGACGTTGCAATGTTTACTCGGTAATATCAAGTGATGCATTACACAACCTGTATAGTAAGTATACGTAAATATCCAATATAGTTTGGCTAAGATCAGATGATAGTCATGTTTATTCAGAGTAAGTGTTCTTAATATGGCCTAACAACTACCATCGTAACCGACCCAAAAAATGTTGTAAATAAATGTTCGTAATGATTTCGAACCTTTACACAAGAAGTGTACATAATAATGGCGTAGTACTCATGGCTCTACATTTAGGCCGATCTCTTCAATATTCTTCTCATAATATCCTTTTGTTTACTAAGCTTGGTAGCTTGTCAAGAGTTATTGGAGCTATCGAGTTAAATAAAATTGTGTATCTGTTACCAATAGCTAAGGAAAGCGGGAGAGGTAAGTACAATGTGTTACAATGCAGTTGTATTTGGTATAATCTATAGATCGCCAATAAATAAGCTGAACAGTAATATCACAACGAAAGCTGTAGATTTGTACCGCACGGTGGATTTACATGTAGAAGTTAAGTTATTCATTGATTCCTACAAACATTATTTCACATGTAGTCATTGTAAGCGATGGTACATTAAGATCAAGAAAATATTTTCGTCAAAATCAACTGCAAATTGAAGAAATAAATACAATGCATTAATTATTTCTATTACTTTCAATATTTTCAAATCATCACCTTTCGAGGAAAATATGTAAGACCTAATGACACACTAAAGCTACAGAATGTGGTCTATACTCATGTGAGATAAAACCATATTTCAAAGTGAAGAATTTAATTAATTAATGAGTTAATGTTTCTATAAAGAACAGATATAGGTCATTTGTATTGTCACATCCACATTATGGCTGAAGAGAAACATAATGAACGATGAAAGTTCTCGAAGAATGTAAGAATGATTACAGTTAATGTTGAGATACAATACCACTTTCAAGTATTTTTCACATTGAACATCTGACGAGAGTGATTTATAATTAAGTTCAGATCACAGAAGATTAATGTTGGCAAGTTTTCATTTTGTTTGTAAAATAAATAGAAATACTGTTGTAGACGTTAATGTTTTGTATAAATTAGATAGGCTCAGTTTCTCTTTTAAAGTAAGTATTAATTTATATAAACAGTCGTATATTATATAATACATTGAACGAAAATATACTTTTTGTACTCTCCACCTATAAAGTTACATTTCGCGCATGTATTGGTCGACCAGAGTGCTCCCGGTCGATTCGACGGTGAAAATCGCCAAAAACACTGGCTCTTTGGGCTAATTAAAAAAAACCGATGTATTTAGTCTGCAAAACACTACTTCCCTGGACTTTTCTTTATTAAAAGTTACGGAAATAGCAGTAATTGTTCAAAACCAGGCCTACTGAATCTCGCTATCGGTACGCGATATAAGGCCGTCACATAACAGATTTACAATGATGAATTGAATTATGGTAATCTCAAAATATTGATCCTTATGTAACGCCGTCTAGTAATAGAAAACTAAATCCAAAATGAATGGTTTCAAAATATTTATTAAAATAAACTTTAAAATAACACTTTAAACGTCAACTTTACACAAATTAATATTAATAATTTAAAATAATGAAATAAAACGAAATAAAATTAAAAAAGGGTTGTCCATGTCCATGTTACTAAAGTTTTGTAGTTTTCTACTTTTTTTTTTCTAAAAAATTAGCTAACACTTGTACCATGGGCACCACCATGTACGCGACCTATTTATCACATCTGAGGTCGAACACAAACACCATCTTTCGGTTAGTGTTGGAAACTTCTTTCGAAGCTATTTAAAACGATCATCTACTTCATGGGCCCTAGTTTTTTTTACGTGCAGAGGTCTTTTCCTGTTATGAAATTCTATCGTAGTTAACACTTCCGCTCAAAGTTATGATTTTTCCTGTGACGATTTTTCCAAAACCACAAAAAAGCACTGTTGCTCTTTATATCTTTGGTGTGTATACAGAAAATAATCGTAATAACTTTAAAATCTGTACACGTATTCCTGGGATAGGTCTTCGAACTTTACTTTCTATATAAAAAAAATTGTTAAGTTTTCGTAAATTTCCCACCTGGAAAAGAGCATGTGTTATTGGAAGTCTCAACTCATATTTTCTGCGAAACCAGAGATAAGCCAATAGTAGTGTTTTTCATTGACTATGTATATGCTGATTAATTTTGTCCAGTTACTGCCGTAGGGGAAAAATGTTTGTCGACCAGTGTTGACAGACGTTAAAGAGGGGAGATTATATGGTTATATTTCAACCACAAAAATCAAAAATAAGAACGAAGGAATTCAATGTAAAACTGTACTTTTCTATAATACCAACAGCATATTTGACGAAGTTCTTAGTTTAGTGATTTTTGATCGAAAAAAAAACATTAAACATCTTGGCTTCTTTGGTTTTTTTATAAATCTATTTATGTTCAACAAATTATGTAGTACTTAGTAGCAAAACCATGCGGTAGTTTATTGGGTCGTTTTTTTCCCAATTTCTAGGTATCTGGATTGTAATACTTGACTGCCATTTCTGTGGTATCTCTTCGTAACGCAGTATATATTTTGGAACACCAAATAGTCAAAAACAAGGCCATGTCTGTGACTACGTCTATTACGCTGTTTTTCAAAATTCAATAATCATTCCATCTGGTCCAGAGGATTTCGTATTTTTGAGCTTCCTTATAGCTTCTTTTACATGTTCCTCTGATATTTTTGTAAGATTGGATGTTATATTAGCCCATCCTACTAACTACAGGTGTCCAATAAAACAAAAAAAGTTTGACTATCGTTACGAATTCAATATGGTGATGAAAAAATAGTTAAAAGTTTACCACCATAATCTAATGTCTGAAAAACCATTTAATTATTTTTTAAATGTGTTTAGAAATGATGGAGTTACGGGTTATTTTTTGATCGTTTCAAATTTTTTATTCTACAAAGCGCATTTCAGTGAATAATTGTAATACTGGCAGTACCTGCCCTACTATATGTATATGTTACGGTAAAAGTAGATATTGCGGCAAATGTACACATTTTCCGGTAAATGTGCACATTTGCCTCCTCGTTTGGGTAATGTGCATTCAACTAACATTTACAATTTCAAAGAAGGGAAATGTACATTGAATTCACAATGACCATGTCGTTTTGGTAAATGTGAGCATACAAAATACGAAATCGCAAGTGCTAGTAATGTGGTGCGCGTGCGCATGCGCACTTGTAGTGGTACGCGAACTACCGTTTCGGCTATAGTCTATTTTTTTGAACAACGGAGTGACGTAAATAATGGGAGGAGCAAACCATATTCACACAACACCAACGGAATCAGCGACATCTATGCGGTATAGTTCACATTATAAACAGAAAACTGTATGCATACTTTGAAATTCAGAATTATAATCAAAATTATTTTTTCGGAAGCAAATGTTGCAAATATTTTAATTGATTTCTATATAATATAATTTCATATGTTTTAGAATATAATATGTATTAATTAAAGCGTAAAGAAATATACAGTAAATATTTTTTGTAAAATGTATGGAATTGCATGAAAAAAATATTTGGAACTGTTGTACTTACATCATATACCTAAAATAAATCAAGATGACAAAGTGTTTAAAGAATATGTATGTATGAATGTATTCCAATAGAAATTAAATCTGTTTTTTTAAACAGACACATACTTTGTTTAAATGATAGTATTACAAATAAATATAATCTCCTATAATATATGTACCTCAACTATCGTATTTTGTCAGATTTTACACGTATAGCTATATCAAACACTTCAGATTTTTTACATATTTTTTAATAGTTTATATCATAAAATAAAATTATAAAAAGATATTAGAAAGAAAAGAATTTAATAAATTCTTTATCTTTTACAGATAAAGCTTGTCTTTTTCGGGTGGTCCCAGTATTGTTTGTATTCATTTTATACAATATCGCACAAGTGAAATCAAATATAACCTAAAAAACAACAAAACATTTTTATAATGTACATAACCAAATATGTGATTGTAATTACCTTCCACAAGAATAACACCGCGAGATTGGTTCGGAAAAGAACAGTTTAAAAAATATATGAAAAGAACCTTTTGGAATGAAACTTAAAATATGTATGTATTCGCATAAATATGAATCACATTTTAAACGTCATACTACATTTGTGCCTTGTTGTGTTGGTGTGTGTTGGGCTTGTCTTTTTGGTGGTATTTTCGAATTCGGCCAATAAGGGAACAATTACGTCACATTTTTGTTCTTTTATTACTCCGTACAATTAAAAAACAGACTATAGTTCAGTAGGCGCTGCCATTTCACGTTACACATTTCGTGCAAGTGCTCTACCTATAATGTTAATGTTATTATGTTTATGTACCCTACAATAACTACATTACAAATTAATGCCATAGTACTGAAGATTTCTGGATATAATTTAAGATATTTAGAGAAATAAGACTCAGGTAAGTTAAAATTATCATAATTATAGATTTAAAATTTTAATTTTTCTACAAAAAAAATATTTTTTTAGTTAGAATTTTTGAAAAACAATGGAACAAAAAGAAAAATTTAAAAACCAACTAGAACAGATTGTATCACAAAAAAACAAAAATAATATTTATTTAAACCAACATCAGTATGAAAAAATATTATTGGAAGTAAGGGCAGCAAAATTAAAAGAAAAGAATAAAAGTGATGTAGATTACCGCCGGCTGAAAAGATACGATATAATAGTGGTAGGGAAGGAAGAAAAATTAATAAGTCCATTAAAAGAAGGGGGTAGCATAAAATATTTTGCAAGAATTGAAGAAACTTATGGAATTATACACGATGCTCATTTGGCAACTGGCCATGGTGGCCGAAACAGATTAGTGAAAGAAATTAATAACAAATACAACAACATTACTACTGAAGCAGTTATGTTGTATTTATCTTTATGGGAAGCATGTCAAAAAAAGGCAAAGGGCAAGAAAAAAGGAATTGTGATAAAACCAATTTTGACGAGTGAAATGAATTCTAGGTGTCAAGTGGATCTTATAGATTTACAGACACAACCAGATAATGAATTTAAATTTATTTTAAATTATCAAGATCATTTAACCAAATTTGTTGTGCTGCGCCCACTAAAAACAAAAACTGCTTCAGAAGTAGCAAAACAACTTATGGACATTTTCACTCCTTTGGGAGCCCCATCCATTCTCCAATGTGATAATGGTAGGGAGTTTGCAAATAAAATTATCCAAGAATTAGTAAATATGTGGGATGGTGTGAAAATAATACACGGGAAGCCTCGCCATTCCCAAAGCCAGGGCTCGATAGAGCGAGCGAATCAAGATGTTCAAAATATGCTTACAACCTGGCTTATCACTAACCAAACAACCAAGTGGTCAGAAGGTTTAAAATATGTTCAACTGATGAAAAATAGAGCTTTTCATGAAGGTATAAAGCAAACTCCCTATGAAGCTTTATTCGGAACTAGAATAAAATTGGGTTTGAAAACATCAAATTTACCTATGGAATCTGTTGAACAGCTGGAAACAGAAGAAGAGTTAGAGCAATTACTAGAAGGAGTACACACAGCCAATTCACCACATAGCAAAGTCGCAGAAAACGATGAATTTTCCATTGAAACGTTAGACATAATTTTGGATGATGGTTTATTATGCAACCAAATTGAAGATAAAGATGGAAGTTTTGAGTTAAATTCTGTTTTAAACGAGAAGAAAATTTTAATTGATAATGCTCGAAAGAAAGCAAGGGAAAATTTAGAAAATCAAGCTATCAAAATGTGTAGTCTTTCGAAAGAAAAATTTCCTGCTGCTGTGATTGGTGACAATGTTAGAGTTTCCATTCCAGACGTTGATCGTGGTAAAACGGATCCAAAAAATTTGATTTGCGTAGTTTTGTCTAGAGATAACGATAAAAATTTATATAAATTAGGAACTAAACAGGGAGTTTTAAAACAATCTTATTCTAGGCATGAATTCGCCATTTGCGAACAAAAGTTTATATCATACGAAGACGTTCCTCAAGATGTTGAGAAATCGGTAAGAGAAATTATAGGAATGCAGTCCCTTACTGGTGGACAAGGTTTTAAAAGATGCATCTGTAAAGGAACATGTTCCTCAAAAAAATGCAGTTGTAAAAATGCTGGAATATTATGTAATTCCAAGTGCCACAATAGCAATTCTTGCCCAAATAAATAAAACTTTTTTCATTATGAAATTTCTATATGTTCCTTTATAGTTTTATAAAATTTAACTGTTATAATAAAGAAAAGTATGTTATTATTATTATTTGTTTGAGTCCCATCGTATTGGTCCTGAAATTATGTTTATTTAAATAAATATTTTTTTACTGCAACAACATTTTTAATTTATTTGTATTCCAACTTTTCTTAAAACATGAAGGTAAGAGTATACATTTACCAAAACGTGAAGGCAAGAGTACACATTTGCCGGGAAATGTACATATACATTATATTCAGTTCACATATACCTAACTTTTTGGGAAATGTACACATTTTACGGTAAAAGTGTACATTTCCCAAGAGTGTACATTTACAGTAACATATATAATACAGCCATCAAGAGGCAATCCTGGTTTCCAGGTTCAAATAAACCATGCATATTGAAATGAAAAATCTTCAATATATATCGCATATAAATTGTTTTATAATTTCAATATGATCGTTTGTTTGGCTTTGGTACATGATTTGACCTCATTTTTATTTCAATCCAAACCGAAGTCTGTCTTTAAAAAATTAATCAACGATTTTATAAAATTGAAATTAGGATATGTCGATTATAAATGATACTGTAGTTCTTCCCTTACTCTGTGTATCTACATAAATTCAGTGTTTGGCTGATTCAGCTGCAGCTGTTGACTTATAAACAGGTTTATTAATACGCAGCGGTTGAATGTCCGCCGCCGCGGGCGGTCTTGCCTGTATAAACTGCGAGTTCCGCCGGTACAGAATTATTTCTTGTATTTCTTACACTCTAAAAACCAAGCGTGTTAACCCAAAAAAACGAAAACAAATATAGCTAACACATCTACTTAATATTCCTTTGTACTCCGGAATTAAAAATATTAAATTGTATATATTATAGAATTTTAGCAAGTTTAGTAACGCCGGGATATTTTTCTTAGAAGAGGTGTTTACGGTATTCTATCTGTCGCTTAACGAGCTGTAAAATTTTAATGATTACTGGAGATATTCAAATCGGAACAGGGAAATCTCTTTTTAGTCAACATTCAATTCAAAGGCTGTTTTGTGTTTGAAAAATATCGCGTAAGACAAGTACATCCCTAATTCCTAATAGACGCCAGCAATCTGGAATTGGTAAAAAAGGAGTAAATGGTGGTTGTTATGGCGTTGTACACAGAAATCGATATCATCATTATTTCTAAAATCAATGTTGTACTTGTGTTTTGAAGCGAATTTATAAGACCAGTACACGCCAGACGTACTCAGGTTCCCATTACAGGCAAGTAAATCAATCTACGGTGTACTTCTGGAAATGTCTGCATACATTTTCAACGAAGGATGCACTACCATGCTTGAATCTGATATTTAAATTTACAAGTCAAGGATATAAACTGTAACATTGGCGTTATAAACTAAAGTTACGAATTATTACTGTTATATATTGTTTAAATTCTAAATATTCCATGCTAAATTTAAGGAAATATCTACCTGCAACTCTACAATATAAAATCTATGGACTTTGCACCATATATTTTACTAAGCTAAATGTAGCAGCACTAGTAGATTGGTTAAAGGTGTTTATCCATACTCTATTCTTGACATTTCTATTTTCTGTTCTTTTCTTTCTCATCTAATACCGAAAAAGTTGTTTTAGAAAAATATCTCTGTTCCTCTCTTTCTCCCTCTCCTTCGTCCTCTCCCTTTCTCTCACCGCAGTAGTCTGCGAATATCTCGCAAATTATGCATTCTATACAGATTTATTGCAAGTGGAGAAGTAATTAGAGCTACATGCAGAACAAATTTAATACAAAAAGAATTGCAAAATTCGGAGCGGAAGTAGCAGATTTACTCACAGATTTATTTTTTTAAGATAAGAGTATTTAAAACATAATTGGAAATAACTAAATTCTAAATGTACGAGGGCGTATTTTTATGTTATCTACCTAGCCATGAAAAAAGCACATAAGAGAACAAAAAAAATTTATTTTTCTACATAACTCACTTCAACACTAAATACACTTATTCCATCTTTTTTCCAGTTGCCCCTTACCCTCAGAAAAATATTGCTTCGGTAATCCCGCAAAATATTATTCAACAGCTTCTTTGAGTTCTTCATCAGAAGCAAAACGCTTTCCTCTGAGATGCTTTTTTAAATTTTTGAATAAGAAGAAGTCTGACGGGGCTAGGTCGGGGCTATAAGGTGGATGCCTTAACTCTATAAACCCACAGTCATTGATTATCTGCTGAACTTTGTTTGCCTTATGAACCCGACAATTGTCGTGCAGCAACAAGTTTTTTTGTGGATAAGAATGCGGGCGTTTTTCCTCCAGAGCAGTTTTTAAATTTTTAATTGTGTTCCCGTAGGCCTCTCCATTTATGGTAGATCCTCTCGGCATATAATCAATAAGCAAAACTCCTTTAGCATCCCAGAAAACAGCTGCCTTCAGTTTTTTTTCCATAAAAATTGTGTCTTGGCATTTTTTGGTGGTGGAGAGCCCTTATGAACCCACTGCATGGATTCTTGTTTAGTATGAGGGTCCCAGTAATATACCCAAGTCTCATCCCCGGTAATAATTCGAAATAAAAATGTTTTGTCCTTCTCCAACTTGACCTAATTTTCTTGAGAAACTTCTTTTCTGCACAGTTTTTGTTCAGGTCTAAGCAATCTGGGTATCCACCGTGCAGACACCTTCGTCATACCCAAATCGTCATGCAAAACTTTGAGAACACTTGTTTCGGATATACAGACTTTATTGGCAATGACAGAGATCTTTACACGCCGATCTTTCAGTACCAAATTTTCGACTTTTCGCACAATGTTTTCAGTTCGAACTTCAACGGGTCGTCCGGACTTTGGGTCATCATTGATTGATTCTCGGCCCCATCGAAAGAGTTTAGATCAATATTTTACTTGGAAATAAGATGGTGTATCTTCCCCATATACAGCAACCATCCTTTCATGAATTGCTTTTGGACCATTGCCTTCCTTTGTCAGGAACTTTGTTACGCTGCGATGTTCAACTTTAGTTTCACTCATTTTATAAAGAAATGGACCGTCTCAAATCTCACACACAGCATAAATTAAACACAACTTAGCACATGTACTTCTAACAGTGACAGCAATTTTTCAATAATTTGTTTGACATCGTCACTCTTTTGCTTCATGGCTAGGTAGATAACATAAAAATATGAATCGTATTTTCGTATAAGAAAGTCGTGTCGTGCTCGCACTTCATTTTTGTTATATCTTACACAAATACTATCCATTTGCGTATGGTTCTGCGTTTTTCTCTTGCTTGCTGAACAGATGATATGGTAAAGCGATATAGCCTAAACAGACCATTCGACGTAAACTTTCCAGAAAGTACACAGACCGACGCCGCAGCTGGCACTGGAGCAGAAATCTACTCAGCTAGTCAGAGCAAATACTATGCACTTGGGAGGTATGCATCTCTGTTTCAGGCAGAGGTGTATGCCATACTCCAATGTGCTATAGAAAACAATAAGAATGCCGTTAGTCACGGGCAGATTCTTATATTATCTGACAGTCAAGCGGCACTAAAGGCTGTATCGAGCCAAGAGGTGTCGTCGAGACTGGTCTGGGAATGCCACGAGGAACTTAAATTGCTGGCAGTTCGGAATAAGGCAAACCTACTCTGGGTGCCAGGGCATAGAGGGATCGTGGGCAAAGAAAAAGCTGATGAACTCGCTAGGAGAGGATATGAAAGAAGACCCATAAAGAAGACCCATAGGCCCAGAACCGACTCTGGGGACACGCAAAAGCATGACCCGGAGCCACGTCAAAGATTGGACTTATGAGAAACATAAGCACTACTGGGCAACAAATTCCAGGACAAAATTTGGAATTTGCTGGCCAACCATGCAATAAAAAAGCCGTAGAACTACTACACATGAGTAGGGAACGGTTGCGAACAACAACGGGTCTTTTGACTGGTCAGGAACCTGTTAAAATGCATCTCAACAGAATAGGCATGTATGATGAAAACCTTAGTTGTATACTCTGCAATAAGGAACCAGAAAGAGTCAGGTATATCCCAGTAAACTGTGAGGCACTGAATCACAGGAGGCAACGCATTTTTGACCTGTACAGTTTTGTAGAGGACACAACATTACTGGAGTGGATAATATAGATAACACAAGACGTTGGCCTGGGGAAAAAATCCGTTTTACATGCTTTAAGTAACTATTCCCAGGTAACGCTTAATTATTAACGTTAGACTATAATTTTATAAATATGTTGTTTATGCTATTTCCAGTGTTTGGATTTTCAAAGAAAATCAACGTGTCAGCAGACATTCCGCCTTCCATCTTTAGGGTAGCCCTGTGAAAGAGTGTTTCCCAAAAAAGGAAATTAAATTTGTGACTGCGATGTGAAATTCAATAATAAATAATTAAACAATTATTTACAATTTAAACAATATAATAATATAACAATAATAATCAATAAAGGCTCTACGGCACAGGAGATTAAAAAAGTCGGATCCCAATTAATCGTGAGAGCACAAACACGTCTTCTAATACATCACCCAGGTCAGATTGAGAGCAAGTAGAACATGATGGGTTCATGAATGTCATAAGAATTACATATCGCAATCACAAATTTAGTCTCCTTTTTAAGCAAGAAACAGTCCTTCACAGGGCTACCCTGAAGACCGAATGTCTGCCAAAACGTCGGTTTTCTTTCAAAATCCAAACAATGAAAATAGCACACGCAACATATTTATCCAATTTCAAATAACCATGCCCCACTCCCATTTTCGTGTTTTCACCACATCACTTATTCTAAGATAATCACAGAGTTTATAAATTTCTGTTGCTCTACGTATTTCTGTATAAATGTACACAGACTACATAATTTGAGAGATATTGGCAATTTTTGATTTATGGAAAGAGTAAATTATTATTATTATTAAAAAAAATTTTAAAGAAAAGTTTTTCCCAATTAGTTTTACGTATTTACTCTTAATAAATTTGTAGATAGACATAGACAGCAAGAGATATCATTCCAAAAAAACACACCAGTGACTCTCAAAAAAAAATATCAATGCAAAAAATGTTCATGAACACACCGATTGTTGTACTTTCATTTATAAGAAAGTAAAATTACTAAAGAAAAAAGACATGTAAAAGTACTGCCACAGTTACGTTAGGTCAAGAAGTATGATTATAGATTATATTTTATTTTTTGTTCTCTGTGAAATAACATGTGTAATTTTGCTATAGAAATTAGTAGCAAATCGCTTCCTTTTCTATAATAAGATAGGTGTCGTATAATGAGTATTTTTCTTCGATACCGTTACATATACAGTACTTAGAAAAAAGTTATAGCACGCTTACCTTACACACTTATTGATAAATAACATTCACAGCCAGTTATGTAAGGCAATCACCTATGACGAGAGCATAATTTTACAGTAATTAACATTTACGCTAAAAGTGCAAACTTATTCCGTTACAATATGTACGTATTAATTATTACTAACTGAACATATCAGCATATATATCTAATTAAATATAAACAACTTCCCAAGTAAGGATTATAAAAATCTACTTAAATATTAGCATGTACCTACTTAAGTGCATATTGTAATGTTATTTTTAGGTAAACCAGATTTGAAGGGTCTGCTTAGTTTATCATCATCTATAAGGCATATACCGTGTGTGCCTTATGGATGATTTGTAACTGAAAACGTTCTACTAATAAAATTATTGGCTCTCAAGTGCAAAAACGGAAATAATAAACACTACAATAAAATTTTTCTAGGTAACTTTTTTTAGATATCTATCACACACACCCTTGAAATTACGAAAAACACAATAGAACATAACAAGTTTAATTTGTGTTTTCTTTTTTTTTTAATCTTTATTGTCAGAGGTCCAAAACAGACATAGACATTTTCAGACATAAAAATAAAAAAGGTATACCTAGCAATAATACAAGAAAATAAATATTACATTTACAATAGAATATTCATATAAAAAAATCATAGTACAAACATACACGTTACATGTTATGTAAATATGACAAAAAATAAAAGACAAAATAAAACAGTGTGACACAGACAACACGTTAAAATTTTTAGTAAAATAAAATTCCTCCAAAGAGAAAAAAAGACTGTTGGTATAGAAAATTTTCCAATGCTCATTTGAAGCAACTTGTACCGCTCAAGTCCTTAATGTGCTTCTGGATATGATTATATTCAAATTATATAGTATAAAATTAAAATAAAAATGCAAAATCTGGAACACAACTGTCAAAATAAAACACAACAGGAACAATTACACTTAAATCACGCTCAAATATTCATCGATACTATAGAAACACCCTGTAAAAGGAACTGCTTCGATGATTTTTTAAAGCCAAAAAAAGTATTTAGATTTTTAATGACCGGAGGCAAACGATTAACCAGTCGACACCCCAAATAGTCCAGAAGTTTCCGGAAAAGAGCAGAGCGGTGCGCAGGTGGTAAGAGGTGACCTTTGTTTCTGGTGTCATGTGGATGACTCTTTTTATTAAATTTGAACGAGCTCATATTTTTGTAAACAAAACATAAGATTTCGTAGATAAATATCGAGGGCAGAGTCAAAATCTTTAATTTAATAAAATACGTTTTCCACGAATCGCGTCACAGGACATGCCCCACTGAATAACCCCGTACTTGAGCAGAGGGTAGAAGCACCCGAAGTAAAAATCCATCAGTATACCCCTGCTACAGTGGTATTGTAAATTCTTTAATGCATAACACAGTTTTGCTAGTTTAGAAAATATCACGTTAATATGAACATCCCACCTCAATCCACTATCAACCCATAAGCCCAACAATCTCGTTGACTCCACTAGCGGGATGTTTGCGTCATTAATAGTCGGTGAAAACCCAGCCATTAAAACAAAGCAATTGAGCTTTTCAAAATTTATGCACAGTTTTGTGGTTTATAATATAGTATAGTACTGACAACATTATATCAAAAATAGACAGTAATAGTCACTTTTAAAGTATTAACGTCTTACATGTTTTTGATGTGAAGTTTAATAAGAAATTCAAAAATGAAATAATATACAGGGTGTTCCGATTGAAAAAATTGACTTTTTTGCGAAAACTAACAAAAGCATATCAAAAAACGACAGTAGCTCAATAATAGTCACTTTTAAAGTATTAACGTCTTACATGTTTCTGACATGAAATATAATAAACAATTCAAAAATGAACTGATATACAGGCTGTTCCATTTAAAAAAACGACTTTTATACAAAAACGTCTCATGTAATTTTAATCCAGTTTCCTGCAAATGCAGTTAGTAACTGTAAAAAAAATAAAACATGCTTCTATTAGGACCTCTTATTGTAAACAACACTGCAAAATATTTGTCCATCTAATACGTCGTTTTTGAGAAATATAATTTTATACAAACATTGAATTTTTCATAAAAATGGGAATAAGTCAAAAACTTTAGCATTTTAGGCCTATACTATCTTATTACTGTTTGACTAAAAATTATACGGGGAATCCAAAAATGCAATAATATATACGGTGTCCCATTTAAAAAACTATAACTATCGTTAGCCACCAAGTTATGGAACACTCTGTATAATACAAAATATTTTTAAAATGTGCTTCTAATGAACAGCTGTCACAAGGAAAAAACCGCTTCGAAATATCTTTACTCATAAAGGCATGATCGGCCTTACCCGCTTAGATGAGGCAAGTATTATCAGATAAGAATGCAATTAACATAAAGATTAATTTATAATTACAAAATGCATATATAATTAAATCCTATAAAGAAAGCAGTGAAATTTCAAAACTAGCTTTAAAAGCATATAAGGTCTGTTCATATTTCCTTCCACAATTTTATCAGATATTGATACAGACTCTTGTGTATAAGATAGGAAACATTTTTATATTGTACAGGTTTAGCATTTCAATTTACAAAAAAAAAAAGGAAATACACAATGTGTATTATTAAAATGTCATTTCCCTACTTAAAGTTTAAATATATTTTTATAATTATTGTAATACATATTATTATTCAATTTAGATTTAGTTACTTACCAAAATGTGCTGTATACATATATGTATATGTGTGCCCAATATCTCTAGTAGTGAAAAGAATGTTTGTTTACCTGCAATGACAAATTAAAAAAAAATAAATAAGAAAGATCGATAAATGCCAAAAATTAATATAACTTTCGCACAGTAATCCATATCATTTAACAACACAGAACCAAATGTTAATATCGAGAAATTTATAAATAAATAAGTTATCAAATTGAAAAGGAATATATAATGATTGGGAGACTGACTGCACTTGAGTATACTTCTAAACCTTAACTTTTAGGTTCTTTGATATATTCCCTAAACTTAAATGATACCACTTAGACACTTAAAGTTACAAGTTAAAGCATGATGCAAGTCTGTCCTGACAGTGTAACAGGGATGCTAGGCACTTATATGCAGGTGCCCATTTTCTATCTGCCTATATGAGTAACTTTCTTATCGTTGAAGATACGGGATCGGTTAAATTATTAGCATAGTTGTTAACAAACTTGAGGAGTATTTGATAGTATTTTTAGAGATAACATTTATTGTTAATTCTTGAAGATCTTTTGAAAAAATCGAAAATTGCCGAAATTTTCAATTATACATGTCTTCGTAACAATTGACGATTGAACTAATATAAATAAAGAGGTGTGGTCACTACACGACTTTCTTATACATATGAGCGTTTCAAATTATACAAAATTGTTCTAAACTGTTTTAAATAGTTTTATCTTCCTAGAAAAATCAGCGTGTGAGTAAGTGTGTAACGTCAATTCCATATTTTAAGAATGTTTCTATACAAAAATTATTCATAAACGTATTATAAGTACTTCTATTCTCTTAATAAATTTCTATAGAATGGCTACTTTGCGAGATATTCGAAAGAAAGTGTTACCTACTCGCTAAGAGTAAAAGTGTTACTTCCGGTTCGAATTCTGAAATTTCATTTATACAAAAAATATTCCAAATCTAGCTCTAAATACTTTTGTACTCTTGATAAATATATATAAAATGCGTAATTTACGGTATATTTGCAAAACATCGCTATTCGATAAGAGTAAAAGTATTACTTCCGGTCCGAATTTTGAATTCTTTTTTTATACAAAAGGTATTGAAAATTATGTTTTAAATATTTGTATACTCGTAATGTACCTGCCCAGAAAGCATGATTTGCGGTAGGAACTTCGAAAAAGTTTTTTAAAAACATTCTTCTCAAATTTAATTTTGAGTACATATGAATTCTTTACAAACGGTGTTTGCATTACCAACCCAACATAAATAACCAACTAAACAACTATAGTTGCTAAGTTGAATTCCTATTAAATAGATTAGTATAGTAAAGTATTTTTCTCTGTAAAATATTCCTGCACAAAATGTATTCAGACGTGGAAAAAAATTACCTATATGTTTTTTTGTTATTATGCTAATAATAGAAATAGTGGGGACGCCAGCGAAATGTATTATCATCACTAAGTTAGAAAATAATGTAAGAAAATGGGTCATTGAGTCTATGGAATATCAAAGTATCTTCATAACAGAGATATATAATAATTCACTTGTTTGATTTTAAGTTGTAAGTAATATATAAAATTCTCGTGTCACAGTGTTTGTCACAAAACTCCTCCGAAACGGCTTGACCGATTCTTATAAAATTTTGTGTGTATATTCAGCAGGTCTGTGAATAGGACGTAAACTATTTTTCATACGCCTAAGTGATAAGGGTGGTCCACCCCAAATATTTTTTGTTTGTTTTTTGGACAAAATTTTGTATTTTATTTTTTTTATGATTCGGCATTAAAAAATACATACAAACCTAAATTTTTACGCTTCCACCACCAACCCCTATTTTTTAATAGCGATATTAGTACTTTAATAATGTTCTACTCTCGGCGGTCGATAATTGATCAGTTACTACTCGATCAGTTATTCCCGCTAGGCGTCTTCCGGTGTCACTTCTCACCCCGTAAACAGCACAGAGTAGGGATGAGAACGATAAAGCAATAAAGCTTTCTCTCACTCACTAAAGTTTAGGGCCTAAACCGTTTTCGGCCATTATTATCGATTGTGCGTCGATCGTAGCAGTGACGCTTATACTTATCATTTTACTTTTTCAGCGCAACTCTCATATTAAGTATATTCTCATCAAGGCCAAACGATGTCTGTTTGTGGCTTAGATTTGGGCACACCGTGTTTTTCACATGGACAATTATACGTGGCATGTTCTCGCGTGGGTAAACCAGTTTGTTTGTGTTGGCTAAAGATGGACTCAATAAAAATATCGTACACTCCATTGCACTAAGAGACTGATAAAGTTTTTTTTAATTGTCATTATTTGTGATAGAAATGTAATTAGAAATTTATTAGTTAAGATAATAAAAGTACAATGAATTCAAAAAATGAATGTTTGGTGTTTTGTTATTTTTATATTTACAATAAGTTACTTATTTTTTATTAGACTACCAAAATATTCACTAGAAATAATTTATATGGCAAAACAACGTTTGCCGGGTCAGCTAGTGAAATATGTAAAAAAACGATTCTGCAAATATCATAATTCTTTTTATCATAAATTATGTAATGTAATTCAAGTTCAGAGAGTGTATGAGTATGACGTACAATACAATTAAAAATTCATTAAGAAACTACAGTTACACTATATAGCAGCTGTTATATAACCGCATTAAAGTGAATGTCTCATAAATATTAAATCTCATTATAATCACTATCTCATTTCTACGGGAGTAATATAAATAAAGCATTATTTTGGGTTATATTATAATAAAAATATAATTTGAACCGTATTCAATAGTTTTTCTTTGTTCGATATGAAGTAATAAGCTATATAAATATTCTAAACATAAGTTTTAAATGCCAATATTAAGCCGTATCGTTACATCGTGACTCCATATTATTACAACTATAAAGAAGCTTGCTAATTCGAATTTGTATATAACTGACATGCACTTCTTCAACTATTAGTTTATTAATAATTTTACATAATATCATCAAATCGTCTGTTTCTCGCGTTTAGCATAAATGGACCAACATTTGATGAAATCCAAATCCTGACGACTGATGGAACAGTCGTCAGGATTTCGATTTTCGAAAAAAAAGGGGGCTAACTTGACACTTTTAGATTTCGTTTTTCTTTCATTATCTTTTGATATATAAAAGATACGGTTTTGATGTATTAGCATGTTTAGAATAAACCTTGAACATTCTGGCACAACCATCAAAATTTTAATTTTTGCAAAAGTGGGTCTGACTTAATAATTTTGGAATTAGTTTTTCTCCATTTTCTCGACTAATTTTGATTTTTTCTTTGAAATACTTTGGAACAATTTAGAACAAAGTTAGAAAAACCTAGAACAATCGTCAAAATTTCGATTTTTTTTTAAATGGTTTTTTCCAATTATCTCGTTCAGTCGATTTTTTCAATTATCTTGGCTAATTCTGACTTTTTTTCTGGAAATACTTGGAACAAACCTAGACAACCTGGAGCAATCGTCAGATTTTCCATTTTCGAAAAAAGGGGGCTAACTTTACACACCCTGGTATTTGCTTTAATAAAATATATTATGAACGTATTTAATAATATATACTAAGTCGATAAATGCCATTCCTCTATTGCAAATTACATCCGAAAGTGTCCTCGTTGAGGTTATAAATGTTGTATTATCGTTTTCTGATGGATTTATATTCAATGCATTTTGTACAGCTGTAAACACATATATTTGTCATTGCCAATATATTCATTTTTATTTGATGTAGAATAATTTAGTTACTGTATTTAATAGTACATTAAAACACTTTTATGAGGTTTTATAGTGCTGCCTCACTGAGAACTTGTGTATTTTAGATTTAAAAAGAGACATATTTATTTAATCAAATTCTTGGAAGTTTTTATTGTTCCGCTATGTATCAGTAAAATGGCTTCCGCAGCTCTGTTGGCAGATATGTATTATTTTCAAGATATTTCAGCAGATCTTTTGTAGTATAGGCAGCTGAATCTCAGGAATCTTTCGCATTCGGTTCTTTTCTTGAGTTGTTGAATCGTTTCCAGATGACTCAGAGCCCTACTTTTAAAATATTATATTCATAAGCAATTAAATTATTATGTTTTTGTAGATGATTCTTTGTCATAAGTGCATTTAAGGGTCTCTGATGAGTGATGACTGAACACGTTCTTACTTATTAGGCTAATCACAGCCACTAGGTACTGCTAGCTGTGTTACTAGAGACTATAATATGTGATTCGTAATTAGAATTGGCGATAGTTAGCTAATGCCAGAGCTCATGCGCAGTGTATGCCGCATGGGTGGCTATAGCTTCGTTCGTAGAGAAATCACAAATTAGACAGTGGCGATTCGATTAGTGGGGAGAAATCCGAACTAGTCTCTGACTGATTTCACAACACCTGATTGGCACTGATTAGTTTGTGATATCTCTACGAACAAAGCTTATACTTCCGCTCCTGCAAAACTCACTGGTTCGGACGTAACTGTAATGCATATTGGTGTTCATGCAGTGGTATCATAATCGATCTGTCATATTTCAACATTAAAAAATAAAAAATCTAAATTGAATCTTGAAAATACTCTTCAAGATGCAAACAGTAACTCTGAGGAATCTATAGTCTTCCTGTTTGCGGTCTACGGGACACACACGCACGCATGCATGCATATACACACACAGAGAGAGAGAGGGAGCGCAGAGAGAGAGAAACACATACACAGAGAGGTCAACCCTTGCTTTTATAAATATACAGATTCTTAATTAGGAGCTTGCATTTCCATTTGTGTCCTATACAAATGTATTACGATCACAGCACTTCCTATCTCGTTCCTGTAAATTAGAAAACACGTACCAGGTAGGCACCATAAATTCTCGGTCTGACAGGCGTATACAGGTTCAAACGTATTCAAACTCCGTCACGTCATGCATGCAGATACGCGAGGTGTACACAATAAATATGACGGTTCGAAGCCTAGTAGTTTTTAGTAACCAGCCAACCAACGTGACCAGCGCACGAAAATGTCTGAAGTAACGAATATTGAGTACCGCGCGGTCATTAAATTTTTAACATAAGAAGGGCATACATCTTATCATATTAAACAACATTTAGAAGGCGTTTACGGTGATTCATCTGCTTCGTATTCAACTGTAAAAAAGTGGGCAAAATGTTTCCGTTTAGGACAAGAATCCCTGGAAGTTGCTGATCGGTCGGGTCGACCAACTGAAGTGACAACGCCTCAATAAATTTCAATTATTGAACATTTAGTGCTAGAAGATCGCCGTTTGAAAGAGAAGGAATTCGCAATGATAACAAACATTTCCGAAACAAGTGTTCGCCGACTTCTCCATGATCATTTGGGTATGAATAAAATTAGTGCTAGATGGGTACCGCGACTTCTTTCTGCTCTACAACGTGAACGTCGAGTCGAATGTGCGCAGTCGTTTTTAAACACCCAAGACGACCCAAAACCGATTTTGGGGTCCATTGTCACAGGGGATGAAACAACGGTTCTCTTTTACGATCTTCTATCGAGAAGAGAGTCCATGGAATGGTGGCGACCTGATGAACCTCGTCCCAGAAAGGCGAAAGTCGTTCAATCAACAAAAAGGTGGCTTTAAAAAAGCGTAATACAAGTGTGAACGGCACATATTACGCGTCTTTATTGCATAAATTAAGGGATAGTATTCGTGCAAAACGTCGTGGAAAATTGACAAAAGGTGTGCCATTATTGCACGACAATGCTCCCGTCAATACTGCCGCCATTTCACAAGCTACCACCCGTGAATGCGGCTTTCAAGAATTGGAACATCCACCGTATAGTCCGGATATGGCTCCTTTTGTTTTTTTTATTTTCTAATTAAAAAAAGGACTTTAGGGGACGTAGTTTTAAGGACGATAGTGAGTTGCAAGCAGCTGTTATAGAACATTTTGACGGAAAAACTTCAGATTAATTTTACAAGGGTATCGAATTATTAATTAATCGTTGTAATAAATGTATAGAAGTTAGGAGAGATTACATTGAAACATAAAAATTCTTATATTGTTCCAAGTTTTATTTTGTATAACAGGCCGAGAATTTATGGCGCCTACCTCGTACACGAATTTTGCAAGAAGAGTGTTTGCATTCAATGCTTTACTGGTTTTGTGTGGAGTACAACTGCGAGGCTGTATATTCCTAGAAATTTACGAAATACTACTACTAACATGCACGAATTATTAATGCATTAAACCGGTACTGCTTCTGACGGTATGACTCACGTTTAGAAACTAACTATTATACGTTGTCAACGTCGAAACAAAAGAATATCCATCGGAATCGCCAATAATCCGTCTTCTCCGTGATAGCCAGACGATTCATAACGAACGCCTTTCCCCCTTTTTTAACGTATCCACAATACACACTCGGTGCGCTTGGACGGATGACTCATCGTCGTATCTTTCCTTACTTCTTGTGAGTGCGTCACTGCTGCTGAAGTAATGAAAATTCACGTCAGTCTATAAATTGCTGAGATTAATCACACGATTTTAAATATGTGACGGCACTAGTTAGTTGAGTGCTGTCTGAAGTTTGTGACACCCTATGTTGGGGGGATGTTTGAAGTCACGCGTATCTTTATTATCGTTAATTAAATAAGATGATTTGGTTGGCTCGGAATTTGCATTGTTTATGTTATCAGGAATGGCGCTATTCCTAATAATGATTTTCTTCCAGAATAAGTGTGCCTCAATCATACTAATTAGGTAAACATGTGTATAACTTATATAATGCGTCTATTAGTACATAACCAACATTTCTACATATATATAAAACAGTGTGCTTTTCTCTCTCTCTCTCTCTCTCTCTCTCTCTCTCTCTCTCTCTCTCTCTCTCTCTCTCTCTCTGTCAGTCTCTCTCTCTCGCTCTCTCCCTGTGTATGTGGCCACGATAGCGGTCAAACGGCTGAAGCTATCAATGTCAAATTTTATATTTACGAGTATAATTTCCCTCTTGAGATCGGTAGATTGTCAGTAAAATCCGGAAGTAGTAGTATACTTCAGTAAAACACTCTATACTAAGTAAACAAATTTATAAAGAATTCAAATGTACTCAAAAGAGAATGTGAGAAAAAAAAATTCGAAATTCCTACCGGAAGTAGGAATTCCTATCAAAATAAGTTTTTTTGCGAATACTTCGCAAGTCATGCTTCTTTCTAGGCAAATACATTATGGGTATACACGCATTTAAAACGTTATTTTCAATACTTTTTCTATAGGAAAATTTTCAAAATTCCGACCGCAAGTAACGCTTTTACTCTTATCGAAAAGGGATTTTTTGCAAATACCTCGTAAACTATGCATTCTATACAGATTTATCAAGATACAAAGGTATTTGGCGCTAAATTGGAAATAATTTTTGTATTTAAAAAAAAATGTTAAATTTGGACCGGTACAAACACTTTTACTCTCATCGAGTAGCACTTTTTTGCAAATATCTCGCAAAGTATGCATTCTATAGTGATTTATTAAGAGACTAGAATTACTTAGAAAATTCGGACCCTACATTTACTCACAGGTTTATTTAAGATGATAAAAGCATTTAATCGTTATTTACTAACCAAGTGCAGGAAAGCTCTGTTCCCGCATGAGCGCATTTTACAAGCACGAGCGACTGAAAGAAGCGAGTGCTTTTAATTGCGCGAATGCGTGGAAGATGTTTTCACGCAAGTGATTTGTACAATATTTTTGTACGAACATTAAATTAAAAATATTGCTGACTACCTTGATCAGTATTACGCATAACCTCAAATAGACTATCTATTTAATTTAAGCATTTCATGTACGTACCTATTACTCACATTTACATTAAATTAAGTTATTATATTCTTACACATGACGTATTTATTCTTATATTTATCGTGAATTCATCGCTTGTTGGGTTTGATTACAATTAACTGTCAATGTGAATGTTAGTTGAGAAATCGTCAAATAGATGGCGCCAACAAATTTGTTGGAAGAATTTTTAGCAATTACTCCTATTTTCCTAACTTTTAGTAAAGAACAGACGAGCGATTTTATATTACTATAAACTTCGATTTTTTTAAATGTCTCAAAGAGTCAGTGTTTTTTGCAATTTTTACAGTCGTGTCGACTGGGAAATGTGTCTTTATGACAATGAGTACAAAAAACAAATTAGAACAGCTTTTGTATCATTTGAAAGGCATATATGTATAAGAAAGTCGTGTGGTGCCCACACCTCCTTTTTTGAATTGTAGTAATTTCTTAACTCATTTTGGCAGTTAACAGCAGACCATTTCTTACAAATTATACATTTAACACAGCGTCTAAAATTATTTAGAATATAACTAGGAATAACTTTTGTAAAAGAAAATGTTAAAATTCGGACGAAGTATCATTTACGCTTACTGAAATACTGTATTGATTCATTAAGAGAACAAAAGTATTTAAAATTTAACTTTAACTTTTTTTTTTATTTTAGCATAAATATGTGGCTTATCTTAGGTGCAAAGTATAACTTTTAAACTCGATGTCCGCTTCAATTTATATTTCTTTATATCCACGAAATAGACTTCGTATATAATATGTGAAATCCGCATCAATGATTATGAATTATTTTTGGATGCATTAGCTTTAAGTTTGTTAGATAGAAAGGTCATAATATGTGGGGACTTTAATTGTTCTAAATTTAATGCGCGTGACAATTTAAATGATCACAAATGTATTACTATACAAAATTTTATGAATGTCCCAAACTTACAGGAATATAATAATGTGCTAAACTCTGATAATAAGATATTAGACATTAATTCACTGGTTGCTGTTGCAAATGATAAAATACCATTAGTACCTGAAGATAGATACCATCCAGCCTTAAACATTACTTTAAAGTGTATACGTTGATAATCATCATAGAATTTTCCATCGAATAACAATGTAAGGTACAATTTCCGTAAGGCTGACTTTGAACGTATCTTTAGTGAACTGGCTCATAGTGACTGGTCCTATTTAAACTCTTGTCTCGACGTTAACATGGCAGTCTCATATTACTATTCTAGAATTTATTCCATCATAGATAAACATGTACCCAAACTCACAACAACTTCCCGTGAATATCCCGTGTGGTACAATAAGGCGCTAATAAAGTTGCTGAAGTTAAAAGAATATTACTACAAAAGGTGGAGGACCTCAGGCTCTGATAATGACTATGGCGAGTTCCAAAGAGTACGCGCTCAGGTTAAGAAGGAATCTAAAAGTGCATATCAAGCTTATTTGTCTTCTGTTGAGAATGGAATTTCAATCGATCCCAATCGTTCTGGGGTTATATTAGCAGTAGGACTGGCAGGTCTAGAATTCTGGGTTGCATGAAAAATGGTGGCGATGATGACATTACAGATCTACATCAGATTGCTGAGGCCTTCGTCAAAAACTTCTCTGATGTTTACCAACCTCCCTGTATATTGCCTGTCTTGAGTGTTCCAGAGGTCTCCAACTGTTTCTACGTAAACCCGTTTCATATTGATGAAGCTAAAATTTCTCTGAAAAGGATTAGGATGGATTTGGTCACTGGCCACGATGGAATTCCTAACTTATTTATACGGAGATATGCATCACTCTTAAGCGAAGTCTGGAAATTGAGTAAGATCAATCCTGTATTTAAAACGGGAAAAAAAATGGTATTTCCAATTATAGGCCTATTAACATTCTGTCTACGTGTTCCAAAATATTTGAACATTTGCTGTATAACATGATATACAGCTGCGTAAGACCTTATATCTCTACGGTACAACATGGTTTTATGACAGGAAGGTCTACACTTTCTAATTTGGCTGAAATTACTCAATATCTAAATACAACGATGGACAAAAGGCAACAGGTGGATGTCTTATACACTGACTTCGCCAAGGCATTCGACACCATTGACCATAATATACTACTGCTCAAAATGGGTTCTATCGGTTTCTCAGCTTCTCTTACCGATTTAATCGCTTCCTGCCTTGAGAACAGATCGAGTTAAGTGCACTATAATGGTTACAGTTCGGACGTATTCACAATCACGTCGGGGGTGCCTCATGGCCTTTATTATTCAATGTGTACATAAATGATCTATTAAATAGATTGGATTGCGGGGTACTTGCCTACGCAGATGATATTGAAAATATTTTCAAAAATTAACGACTTGTCCGATTGCCATCACTTACAAAGAAACCCTTCAATTATTTACAACTGGTGTCAGGAAAACAAAATTATGATGAATATTAATAAATGTGCAGTTGTGACATTCACAAAAATTAACAAACCGGTTTTTTCTCTGGACTCAGTAATCATAGCTAGACAGACCAACATTAAAGATCTGGGTGTGTTATTTAACTCCCGGTTGGACTTCACTAGCCACATACAATCTATTTGTTCTTATGCTTCACGTACGCTTGGATTCGTAATAAGGTCATGTAGAGGCTTTTCGAATCTGTCTATTACCACCCTATATTATACACTGGTTCGTCCAAAATTGGAGTACGCATCAATAATATGGTACCCTTGCTACGTGTACCAGCAACTAGCTTTGGAGAGAGTGCAGAAGAGATTTCTAAAATATGTATCTTTTAGACTGAGCGGCGTTTACCCTCACGTGGTACTGATTATGATGCACTCTTGAATACCCATAATTTTATAAGCTTACCTTCAAGGAGGCAGATAGCCAATGCGGAGTACTTAAGAAAATTGACCAATAATGAAATTGACTCGCCCTGCCTTCTGTCGGCCGTGGACTTTTTGGTGCCAACGTCTGCAACGCGTTCGACTGATACGTTTTTAGTTGCCAGAGCTCGAACGAATGTGATGGTTACAGCACCGCTAACTCACATGGCCTAAAATGCGAATATTTTATATTATGATCCCTTCCATATTTAATCCTTTGCCTGTTGCCATGAGAATTGCCAGTTATTTTATCCAGTTATTGTTAAAGAGCCCGATAAGAACTGTGGAATGTATTTTGATATACCGTAGTCGACAAATTTTAATTTCTGTTAGCTATCTATCCCATGCAGAAGATGACCTTATAATATGCAGCGATGCCTCCTTTCCAACAGTGGTGGGAGAAGCAACGCAGTCCGGGGATTTTCACATTTGATAGCAAACGTTTGCCGAGTGTACTTGGCAGCCTCGCTATATGTTTGTCTTTATTTTATTTCGCCGTGCTCTTTTCCTCTTCTACTTTCGTACCAGAAATTAAAATTTGTCGACTACGGTATATGCTAATATAATACTTTGTTTTTCTTTTTTTAATGGAAATATGCTGATATTTTTGTTTGCATTGTACTAAACTTTTATTATTGTTTTGTCCTGTAAATGGATTTTGTCTGTTGGACATTAAAGTTTATTATTATTATTATTATCATCAACATACACATTTTGTTCTTATCTCAATTCGTAGAATCGACGGGAATTTCCATTTTCAAAAGGGATGGGAAACAGCAGAGACAACCATTTCCTTCCAGATTCAAAATAAAACTTAATCCTTGTAACAGTTTCAGAATATTAATAGGTACATCAAAACACTATGGATAAAAAACAGAGTTTTTCTCGTTGGAATTTTTCAATTTTCATATTCTTTTCGGTCTTCTATGAGACTCCATTCAATCGAATAGAACGTTACAAAGCTATCCGAAATGAAATTCTAAATCAAACGTATTGTCTGCAACGGTCGCGTCAGTGGCGCAGGCAGCGGGAACAACTTGGGAAGCGAACATCACTCACTCGACAGTTTTAACGCTTGAAGTCCTCCACTCCGGAAAGGATATCTGTATGCGGGATGCAGGTCCTCCGGGGGTTGTTTCTAAATTGAATCCGAGCTTTAAGCAGGAATGGCCTTCTTGTTTATCTTTGGTTTTTCCGTTACTTGTTGTTTAACTTTGGACCAATTGCTTAAGCGATAATTGATTTCTGCCTTTGCATTTAAAGAATGTTATAATTTAGTAGTCGATCATTGTAATGCGGGACAGGATATATTACGTCATCAGGTAAAGTAGACATAACTTGCAGAGTGAATAAAATTTATTATTTATTCAAATGTAAAGTTTTTTTTTTTAAAAAAAAGACGAAACAAGAAGATCAAAAAATTGGACAATTTCATATGAGACGTAAACATGAGAATACAATAACTTGTCAATAATTTTAAATTTTATTAGTTATAATAATTAAGTGTAAAGAACCTATTTATTAAAAAATGATTGTCCAAAAGTGACTTTTTAGATTAATGTGCAAAATCTATCGAAAATGGATGCAATTACCAGACAAACTAATCTGGTAAACTGACTACTTTTTAAATTTATTAAGATAGTAGCTGCAAAAATTATTCTGATACACTAACAACAATAATAAGTCATTTATCACTATTTTAAACACGAATAACATATGGTTCTACAATGTGTTTCATTCATTCATCTCATATTGTCTTATCTAATGATATATGTATGATGCTTTCAGGACAATAACAACATTATCTGGCAACATAGGCAATATTTGTTCAAACTATTCTATTCAAACATGTTAGCATTAATTTCAAATGAATACTATAGTTGCTTTTTCCTATCTTCAAAAGCTTCAGCTTTGGGAGAGACAATTACATCATCTGTCTTATATTCATTCGCTCTCTTAGACGTTTTCATTCACATGCTTCTTTACATTCTTTAATTATGCGATATACAGTTGATTTTGCCATCACTATAATACATTTTTCATAATATATTGCCATTGAAGTACCTTACCCAGTGTTTTGGAGACGTTTATTGCAATTATTGTTATTCTTGTTTCTTTGGAGTTTGCAGTCTTAACATTTTGTACATATTTAAAACTATGTTTTTCGTCATGTTGACGCTGTTTATCACACAACCGCTAGTGAAGAGCCTCCAGACCATCGCGGGTGACGCGTGTTCGAATCTGCTAAATCGTACTGAATCAAATCAAGTAACAGATATTAAGACGCTGGCAGTCGGGCATATATACTATTACATTTAAATGACTTTTAAATTAGGTTTTCCTTAGCGTTCGAAAATTCTAATATAATATTTTAGTTAAGTAAATTTAACAATAAAAAAGAATGGCCACCATATGACTTTCTTATACGTATGAGCGTTTCAAATTATAGAATTTTAAGAAGTTTTTTTATAGAAAAATTATTCAAAATCCTATTCTAAGTACTTCTATTCTCTTAATAAATCTCTAAAGAATGCATACTTTGCAAGATATTCGAAAAAAGCGCTACTCGCTAAGAGTAAAACTATTACTTCCGGTCCGAATTTTGAATTCTTTTTTATACAAAAGGTATTGAAAATTATGTTTTAAATACTTGTATTCTCGTAATGTACCTGCCCAGAAAGCATGATTTGCGAGATATTTGCAAAAAACATATACACACTGACACACACACTGACACCCACACTACACACACACACACATTTTTTAAAAACCACGTTTTCGGAATCAGGGGACTTCAAAACGTGGCCATCTGTAAAAATGTCGAGGTCGAAAATTTTCATCAACACAATACTTCCTTATACCACGTATAAGAAAGTAAAAGAGCGTCAATTTTGGTTCTATCGTGAATAAATAAATAAATGTATTTTTGAACAAATTGTTTTCAATTTCAGATAACGACGGCGCATATTGAGCGCAAACGATCTTCAATGAAAAGAAGGCGTACGATAATCTAGATATGTTTTTGTTCATAACTATGTCAAAAATAAATGCGCCGATGCTTTTCTTTCAAATACGGCGGTCCATATTGGGCGCAAACATAAAGTAAATAATATATTTGTGGCGCCCACTTCACGCACTTATTTTCTGCCATTATCAACGATTACGTAATTGAGGCTTTATTTGAAAAAAAAATCCCTAAATAAAAATCGTTGATAATAGTAGACACTGCGTCCATGAAGTAGAAAATAGGTACATTGTATGAATTATTAAGGGCATTTAACTTAACGTTTTGACAGGCTATAATATAATGGAACAGAAACTTCCCTTATAGGTCAATTAACAATTGTGTTTTCGGTCGACGAAGGACCACTTATAATGTCGTGTTTTGCGAGACTAATTTAAATCACTCCTCCTCATTTTGTGACAAATTATTAGAGAGGAAAATATATCGAAGATACGGTGCGGCATACCAGATATCTTTTTGCCTTTCAATATTATAGGCGCCACCTCGTCGTGCGACGCTTGGATGTGGATTCCCTAAATCTGTGACAACAGCATTTTACATAATAGAACTATTTTTTTAAATATAATTATCAGCATGCTCTTCGAAATTTCACTGTCGAAACGTTGGAGAAAAAAATGGAGTAGTTTTATTTGTGTTTCTTTTTATCATCGCTATATCCCAGGAAATATTTTAATTTATTATAATAATAATTAATAGTTTTCTTTAACCCAGATTGATAACTTTATTATTTAACATCAGCTGTTTATTTTCGCTAAATGTACAGTCATCGGAAAAACGGAATAAGCACCAACCAACAAATGGAAAGCATAAGTTATAACAAGGGATCTGCAGTCAGAAATACAATGCAGGACTCGAGTTTAATAAATAATGTAATTCGAATTGGGTCACAGTAATAATAATAATAATAATCTTTATTGTGTAACAGTACAAACCATTTATAGCACATACAACTAAGATGTATTACAAAGTTAGTTAAATATTAAACATTCAAATAATATTTGTGTATAATTTGTTATAATTAGCCAACATGTGAGAAACAGGAGATTTCACTATTATATTGGTCCTCGCTTTTTGAAGCAGCAATGAAAGTGTAATGGCGAGTATCTCGAGCCGGCACGTTAAAGTTAATTTGAGGAAGAAGTGAAGGGATACCAGTTCTATTTGTTAACAAGTTCAAAAGAAATTTCGCACTGTAACAGTCATGGCAACAATGACTGAAAATCATGGTGTGATAATAAACTGATATAATCAATGTCATGACCAGGGTGGGTACCATTTAATTTATGACAGATATTTTAAGAACCTCCTTTGCACGCGTTTTATCGAAATCTGCTGATGTAACTAATGTGGATACCATACTACGGATGCATATCATCGAAGAAAACTCCTAAATCCTTGATTACAGACCTTCTAACAATAGGTGTGGAAAGCGATGTATGTAATAATGGATTGGAACTCTTTGTGTAAGAAACACAGCACATTTTCCCCCATTTAAAGAAATTAAATTTAGACTGACGCAGTCAGCACGATTGTTAACAACATTATAAATTTTTAAGTCAACCGCATAACCCAAACATCTATTTAGTTTTTCCAGTAAATAGTAGATATATGGGGTTATCATAAAGTAAGGGATATACTTTAACTTATTATAACTTTTTAACAAATCAAGCCAACAACAAAAAGTAAACGAAATCTAGTTGCCTAAGGAATGGGATTTGTTTTATCTATGGAAAACAAAAGCGTTGTCATGACAGTTGTTGACACAAGTGTTAAAAGTAAATCATTCAATTTGGAGTTTATTTTCAAATTAAAACTCAAGTAAACGTAAAGTTTTAACGACTCAAACTGTAATAGCATGGACCTACGAACAAGAATTGGTTTAGTTCAGTGTTATTATGAATGCGGCAGAAATTACACAGCTGGATTACGAAGGTTTCGCACGAGAATGGGTTTGAGAGCGGGGCCCTGTCGCATGAAAGCGTACCGCAATTTGATACAAAAATTTGAAAGAACAGGTTCGGTAATTGACCTTCCGAGATCAGGAAGACCAAGCATTAGTGATGTCCAAGTTGCAGAGGTTCTTCACGAAAATCAGGACATAGCCAGAGGTAATCCACTAGCAATCAGCAGTGCAAATGCGATATCCAAGCGATTGCAACTGCCGTACACCACGGTCTGGAAAATTTTACGCAAAATTCTAAAAATGTATCCATATAAACTCAAAATGCTGTTTGAATTAAAGGAGGCAGATTTGGCTAGAAGGTACGATTTTTCTTTGCGATTATTGGCTCAGATGGAAATTGAACCCGAATGGTTATCCCGTATTTTATGGACAGATGAGGCACATTTTTCTCTGAATGGTGGAGTCAATACTCAAAACTGTAGAATCTGGTCTGCAGAAGATCCACAAGTAATTGTTCAAGAAGGTCTTCATGACAAGAAAGTCACCGTTTGGTGCGGTTTTACAGCTGATTTTATCATTGGTCCGTATTTCTTCGAAGAGCTATAGAATGGAGAAGCCGTATCTGTAACTGTTAACGGTGAACGATACTTGCAAATGTTAAGAGATTATGTTATTCCACAGCTGCAAGACGAGCACCACAGAATTGAAAACATGATTTTTATGCAGGATGGAGCACCTCCGCACATTTTCCGACCAGCTAAAGAATTTTTAACTACCGTTTTTCAAGATAGCGTTTTAAGCAGACATTTTGCAAATTCATGGCCACCAAGATCACCTGATCTTAACCCAGCGGACTACTGGCTGTGGGGTCATTTAAAAAATTTAGTGTTTAGAAGAAGACCAACAACGCTACAAGAATTAAAAGACAATATTACGGAGCAAATTGGTGCAATTCAACCAGAAATTTTAAGAAATGCAGTGTACAATTTAGAGGAACGGTTGCTGATTTTACAAGATCAAAATGGAGGACATATTGAACATTTGCGGTAACTGGGTTTGGGCATACAAAATCCCATTATTTAAACAATTAAATTTCGTTTAGTTTTTGATATTAACTTAATTTGTTAAAAAGTTATAATAAGTTAAAGTATATCCCTTACTTTATAACAACCCTGTATATATTGAAGAGTAAAAACCAAAGATTCGAGCCTTGTGGGACACCAGAAGAAATGGAATTGATATTGGATGAATGATCATTATAAAAAAAATATAACCTTTCCTATGTGATAAGTATGAAGCCATTAGTTGTACAAGGGCTGGAGAGAAGCCAACCTGATCCAATTTAGCAAGAAGCAAGTTGTGATCTATGGAGTCAAAGGTCTTGGAGAAATTAGTTTATATGACATCTACTTGCATGCGCTGGTACATTGTACTCGAGAGATATTGCGCAATTTCTGGTAAATTTGTAATTGTAATTTAATAGTGATATCTTTTGTTGGGTCGGGTTGGATATCACTATTACTGCCTTCAATTTCGAATTACAATATTCATTAAGTCCAGTAATAGTGATATCAACACTAATAGTGCGCCCAACTTCAAATTACATTATTCAAGTAAGTCCAGTAATTGTGATATCACTAATACTGCGCCCAACTCCAAATTATATTATTCATTTAAGTCGAGTAATTGTGATATCATCACTAATACTGTGCCCAACTTCGAACTTCCTACAAAATGTACCACTGACTGCCGATCCTTACTAATTTCACTATCCAACAATTTTTTTTCCTGATCAAGGCAGGAAAAGAGCTACAAGTCAAATTGATGAGCGCTTTCTCCGACAACAAATATTACGAAACAGAAAATGTACTTGTAGAGAGCTAAGTAATCACTCGAAACTGTTAGAAATGTCATGATTTATGCCTTAACCGTTAGGAGAAGATTAAAAGAAGCCGGATTGGCTAGTAGAAGGCCTGCTACTGCACCGCTAGTTACTACAGATCACAGATCACGTAGATTAAGATTCGCTAGAGATCATGCACAGTGAACTGTCGATGACTGGAAGAGAGTGTTGTTCACAGATGAAACTCGAATGAGCATAAAATCTCCAGATGGTCGTGACAGAGTATGGCGCAGACCTGGAGAAAGATTTTCTGAATGTACTATCTCTCAAATGTTCTGGGGAGAATATGTTTTGAGTAACGCACAAAGCTGGTTTCTATTCGTCCGCGGTCTATGAATGCAGAATTTTATCTGGAAAACATTATTCAAGATCACGTGATGCCGTTTGCGCCATATATAGCAGAAACCTTCATTTTCATTCAGGATAATGCAAGGCCTCACATTGCAAGGATTATTATGGATTATTTAAATGAAATCAACATGCAGATCTTAGAGTGGCCACCGCGCAGTCCTGACTTAAATCCAATAGAGCACCTTTGGGATGTTCTAAAAAGATTACTTCGGTATCTTGCACCTGCCCCAATAAGCCTGCAAGAGTTAGAGCGTGTTGTTCTCTTAGAAACAAACATCCAAAATTTAATAACAATCATACCCCGACGAATGCAAGCGGTTATAAGAGCATAATTACAAAATATATAGTGGTGCGTTAATTTTGAACAGGAGTTTACAATGGAAAAATATGGACACACCAAAAGGTCCAAATTATACAAAAAGGAAACAAGCGACATTTTTTAACATACCGCTAAGACAAATAAGAAATGTCTATTGGATGGCCATCTGAATAGCAAAATTTGAAGTCCATTGAGAATTTATACACATAGAGAAAGAAATACATACGTTAAATTAACCAAAATCATTCGGTTACGAATAGGAATGTTGATATAAGAATATTTTGGTTTGACTTAAATAAACAGCAATGTCTCAGTAACAATGGCTTTTTGGTTAACATTTTTAGGTTGAACTGATAATAAATATTAGTTGCCTGGTAAATCAAATACATTTTCCGTTTAATTTACATAAAAGGAAATCGTTATATGTACCAAAACTATTTGATTAAAATAAACGTTTGAACATTCGTCACAGTGAATAAGAAATAGTGTTAAAGGGATCACAGGACGGGTTAAATTAACTAATTCAACGCACTTTCAAATTGCGCATGTGCAAAAGAATTACGTTTCTTCGAGAATAAATTTAGAAACATTATCTTGGCCTAATCACACAATTTTTGTATACTATCTTAATAAGTAAGTACTTGTGTGTGTGCTGTTTTTTCATGTTAAGTGCTTTTGTAGTGAGTCATCATGGGTGATGAGATTATTAAAACTTTACTTACAGAAATGGGATTCCATGATATGGCATCTCTTTTTGAGGGTAAGTTTGTATTTACCGATAATGTATTATAAAATCGTTATGCAATGGTAGGTACACTGCACCGGCTTAAATCTTAATGTCCATGTTATTTTCTAATATATAATTACATTAACAGTACTGATTGTGATAACCAGAACGAAACAGAAGTATCATGTTTAAGGTTTACTTATTATTTCACTTTTATTGCTTATTCATTTACCTTATTTTTTATATGAAGTAAGTGACAGTTTAGAGTGGTTGAAAACAAATTAAAGAACCGTCGTCCGAAACATTACGTCATTGGAAAGCAACATACAATTGCAGAAAATCATATATACAAAAAGCAGTTGCAGAATATATAAAATTCTTGGCCAATACTAAGAATTAATGATGCTCAAATTCTTTTAAGTTTTAACTTCAAAACTAAAAATTGTTCTATAAAAAGCAGATTTCAATTTTCTTATGTAGCTATACTTTTTCTCAGATTGAAGAAGGCTTCAGTGCACAGTATGCCTGTAGCAATGTTTTATTAGAATGCTGGGAAGAATATTTCGCTAGGATTATTAATGTAAGAAATCAAAAAATCACCAGATTTGATAAAGTTAATAAATTCCGAATTATTGCATGGTAAGTTCTTATAAAACCTAAATTGTTATGTGGAGAATACCTGTTTTCTTATATAAGTTTTACATTGCGGCATATATTGCCCATGTTCGAAAGGATGATAATAAAAGAATTATTAATATATTTTATTATGCGTTGGTTATTACTCCATCAAGAGTTGTCATTTCTTTTCAGATTCACGAACGTTAATCCAATGTTATATAATAGCAATATTTTGCCACCAAGAGGGCGTATAAAAAATAAATGAAATAAATCATCATGTCAAGGTGAGTTTGCAAGCTTTTTTGATGTTTATATTTCCAATATTTCGAATTGCATTGCAGTCAGCTTCTGATATATACAGCTTGAGCGCGCGGGGTATGATCACCCGATGCTAGTCGATATTCTTCGGACGTATATTCGGCAAATGATCTCCGCTAGCTGTGTTCGCCAGATATAGATATATAGATTTATTTTTCCAGAGTTGTTATTTCGTTATATTTACTGGAGAGAATCTCTAATTTTAATTTCTATTTCAAGGGTCGTTTTTATGTTATTTTATGGTATTCCTGTTATACTTATTTATAGTTTTTTTTTACCATGAAATTTCTATTTATTTATTTTTCTCTAGACATCTTAGTTTATTCTGCAGATGTTTCAGGCGGGTTGTTTTTATTTCATTCTAAAACCCAGTTGTACTGCTATAACTTTGTACACAACTACATTATTATTTAATTTCATTAGGATAATCATAATTACGTTATAAGTATTACAATCTTCGCGTTATTATCGACTTAGTTATCTAAGCAATCGTCATCACTTAAAGAGAAAATTTAATTTGTTCTTTTTGTCAATCTGCAAAAAAATAATCAGATCACTATGAGTTCGAATATGAGCAGGCAATGCTAGTATGTTGTGCCGTTACTCTAATATGTATTATCGGACCACGTTTAGATGCGAGTTTACGTATACCATCGGGTGATCATACCTCGCGCGCTCTGCTGTATATATAAGTATTTGGATCTATTCAAGAAATATTGACACCGAATGGTAAAGATATTCTTTTTATTTTAAAAATCTATGACACATTTCAATTTGATGAACATTTTCAATCATATATGGTGATTGACACAAACATAAAACCATGTATTAATATGGTAGAATTAATTTATTATAATTCATTTTCACAATATGTTCTATATAAGATGTTCCGAAATGTTTTCAAATATATTTGTAAAAAATGTTCAGTATTTTTATTATATGTATATTGTATGTACCTACCTTTAATAGAGTTTGTACCGACTGTAATATTATCTACATTTTCTTTTATTTTAGTTTAATATATTACACCTGTTCATCTACTTTTGTGTTTTATTTCTATACCATTATGTGTATGTTTTAGTGATTGTTAGAGACAAGTGCCTGAAATTGTGAATCTTTTTAGAATAGTATAGCTAATTTAAAGCATTAGCTTCCTAAATGAAAAAATACTGTCGAGTCTGCAAACGTTACTATTCTTTTATTTGCTGATCTTAAAGCTTTTTTATAGCGCTTTACGTATCAAACTTGTAAAAATCAAGTGAATAGGTACCAGGCCATTAATGTAATATAATCGGCTAATAGGAAAATACTATCGCTTGTGAACGTGTACAGTATTTTTCATATTAAAAGTAATGATTGGTTTTGAATCAACTAAAATATTACATCAAATTAAACAAATAAAAGTTAACAAAATCATTTTGTTAATCCAACTCAAGTTAAATGTTAAATTGACTAAATATATAAGTTATAGAAACCATTTTGTATTTATTAAACTAACGAAATTATTTAGTTGGTGTAACTTTATATTAAGCTCACAGTAACACACCGATTATGTTACTCTGAGAAATTTAAGATGTTAATACAACGTCAAATTGAAGTTACAATAATCATTTTATATTGTTATTTTAACAAACTCATCTATTTCAGATGATGTAAAGGTAAGCTTACTTTAACAAAAATATTCTTTTATTTTAAATAAAAAGTTTGTTGACACCAAGAAACATGTTTTGTTAAGTTAAATACTTTCAGAATTGTTATATTAACAACAGTTTAAGTAACAAAATCTATTTTGTTAAGCTAAGTAATAGAGTTCTTTGACTGTATTTAACCTAAATGCGAGTGTTGAATGTTCGATTTTTAGTTAAATTAACCCCTCTCTTTCTCTATGTGTAGACACCTTTAGAACAAAATTCCAAATCAAATGAAGAGAGCTTTTCTAGAGCTTCAAAGGATTTCTGACTAGAAATTGATACTGAACTACTAAAACAATTAGAAAGCATTCCATCCATTACGTTTACAGGCTGTAATAACAGCAAGAAGAGGCAATACTAAACATTACGATCTGTTTGTTTTGTCTTCCGTTTTATTGTACTTTTACTTTATTTTTGGAATTTATTATATTTTGTTATTAATATTAACGTTAAATATTAATATTTAACGATAATTAATATTAATAAAATTTACAGTTTTGTGCATAAATCGTCTAATGTCCGCTCGATTTTGTTACTGGATGCAAATATCCAAGTACAATAAAGCTTCGCTAATCCGAACTCCAATAATCCGGACAAAATTGAAATATAGCACATTTACAATATGTATCTCTTAATTCGGATTACCTATGATTTCGTAATCCGGATCATCCATTGCGCAGATTGTCATGTACGTCGTAGGGCAATTTAAGAATTGTGCCATTCCACTTGAATATCACGCTGCCAAGAATGCGTGGATAAAGCCAGCTTCATTCGTCAAATGATTTCGCGAGTCTTTTGTCGAACAAGCGAGAACATTTCAGAAAGACAATAATATGGAGTGGCAAAGCACTTTTATTACATAAATATAAATGCCTCGGGTCATGCAACAGAGACGCAATTGATCAGTGATGATGGAAACATCGTAACTATGTTCCTGCCGCCTAATTGTACTCCCAACCGATGGATCAAAATGCCATTCGACTGACTAAAGTGTATTACTGCAAGAGTCTCTTAGTCCATGTTTTGTCTTTTGAAGAAAGCCATATTTCCTACTAACTAGTTCTTGGGATAAAGAGACTACTGACGCAATTCAGAAATGTTGGCACAAAATAATTTTTATTCAGACAATGATGCGACAGACTCTGATTAGAATTCTGAATATCTGGTTCCATTGTCTCTACTTAATCAAAGATGTGTCCGTCAGTGATGAGCATAGTGAAATTGCCAAAATTAACAATATCATGCAGAGCGTTACCACTGAGAATAACCAACTGACGTAATTAGAGATCTGTGAATGGATAGATGGCGATGAAGAGCATTTACCGTTGCATAGTGATAAGAGCGACCCGGAAGAAAAAGTTATAGGGGTTGATCCAAAAGTGAAACATGATAAGGCAATTCATTGTTTCAATACATACATACAGTGGGCTGAGAATGGTGCTGAATTAAATACCTTGTCCATACTACGAATGATGCGAGAACGCGCAATGCAGTATTAAACAAGCAAAACTTATTGATTTATTTAAATCTTAGTTTTATAAATTTTGGTTTTTTCGTTATATTTTCCTTACTTCTTATGTACGACATAACGTATTCTAGGTTGTATATTTTAGTATATTTAGTTAAGGTATTCGTTTTTCGTAACATTTTCTCTTTGTTAGTGTGTATTTGAGTTTATAAATCCCTACAATACATATTTTGGATATTATTTTTTAACTTTTAAAAAAGGTTCCGATAATCCGTATGTTTCACTACTTCGGATTGCCGCGATTTTAATTGATCCGGATTAGCGAAGCTTTACTGTATTTATATTGAATGAACCTAATTTTATTCAGTGGCTAAATATTATGACACATTTTTGTAAATCTAGTAAACAATAATTAGTTCTAATTGAAAAACAATTGTTTTGAATTCATGTAGGTATGTACAAATAACAGTTTCCATATAAAAAATAAACTGCAGACATGAAGTTAAAAACATCAATGCCAACTCTGGATACAAACAGTACAATACAATGAATTGTGTTGTGTTCGGAAAATTTCTTCTATGCACGCAATTGAAACAAATTAGTGTACAAGCACGATACTTACTGATTCTAATTGTCGGCTTTGTGGAACGAGGCGGGCTCATTCCGTTAAAGTAGTTTAAAAGAATCGAGAAGAACTTAATTGGTTAGACCGGGCCGCAATGAAATTACCACAATCAATTTAAATGGTATTATTTGAAAGTTACATTAAATCAGAACTATAATTGATGTAAATAAAAATAGTTATATCTACCGTATAAAGACACCTGTTATGTTTCTTTATGAGTTTAAATATAAATTGTTAATATTATTTGACAGCGTAACATGTTACAAGACTCATATTTAGACAATTCTGAGATTGTGTCGAGGTCGAAAAAAAAAATCAGACGTTACAAACTTACAGACACGTAGAAATGCAGAACAAGATTCTTATTTTTTGATGGATATAGAATTGGCGTTCTCTTGGAGATTACAGATAGACCATGCAGTCCATGATTCCCTGGTTACTGAATACTCTGAGCTAAATACTGAACAATAGAATTAACTTTGTCTTCATATAGGTGGTTAACAGTTGCAGTTCTGTAATATTAAAAGGATATATTGCAAAAGTAGTCTTATAAATACTACTGTGGAATTGACACCTTTATTCTCAAAAAATTCTTTCGGTTGAATATATAGTTGAATGAATGAACTAGTTGGTGTTCATACGAGGGATAAGCTGCATCTATTGAGAATAAGAAAATCTATAGTAGATTGTGAAAAACAATCATGTAGAACAACTTCTTGTCTGGCATTTGACGTGCGTTTAAAAAAGTTGTAAGTCGTTTTGTGTCGCATCACCTTTCTGACTTCCAAAAGCAGAGCGTGTGAGAATTTGCCATGAAACTTTAAATTTCTTAAATAATGACAGACATCAATTTTTTTTCGACATTCCTACCAGCCAAAAGAGTCGTGTATGGATTCAAGAAGATGAGGAAACTCCTACAATAACTAAGAAGCAGCGAGCTATGACAAATATTATGTATGCGGTATTCTTCAAAAGTACGGGCTTAGTAAATACAATTAAGCTAGA
Source organism: Amphimallon solstitiale (assembly GCA_963170755.1). Taxonomy (NCBI): domain Eukaryota; kingdom Metazoa; phylum Arthropoda; class Insecta; order Coleoptera; family Scarabaeidae; genus Amphimallon; species Amphimallon solstitiale. Next base: position 106,070,686 of record OY720683.1, on the reverse strand, counting down.
TGGACAAAAGTCAGTTACAGCTAAGTGGTAAAAGTAATAAAACAATTCACGTACCTACTCACCTAATTTAGCAATGTGTGACTTTTGGCTGTTTTTTGGGCTAAGCGCCAATTTGCGGGGTAGAAGGTTTACGTCGGAAGAAGAGATTGATGATCGCGCTTATTTTGAAGGTATTCAGAAAGAAGATTGATTGGGAGCTTTTAAACAGTGGAAATAAAGAATGGTCAAGTGTACCACTGGTGAAGGAAATTGAGCATATTTAAAATAGAATTCTAGAAAATATTAACCGTGTTTTTATTCTCAATAATTTCAGCTTGTCCCTCGTATATCAACAAACACCACAGCCGATACTTTTACCTTCTTACATTTTTGATATACTCTCTAAAGAAATTTAATTTTAACAGCTCTGGTTAGATTTGGACTATTTTATATATAGTGTTTATACAATTCGGTCTAAAATGTTGATCCTCAAGCAATGGCTTAATTTGTGACAAATTTTAAAAATTACAGACGAGCAGACGAGAAAATAGTGAGTTTGTTTGGCTGTTCTTGTACTCTGAATGCTGTGTACTATGTAAGGTACATAAAGGGAAAGCAAACAGACTGATAGGTAATATTCATGAACAAAGAGAAAGTAATTATGTATTCTGACCCTTGGCAAGCACTTCCAACATTTACTAGGGAACATATACAGCTAGTTCTCGAAATGTAAAATATAAACCTCCCGTACAGCAATTACGAATTTAACATATTCTCAGATTCACATGTTCTTTATTTATCATTTAACCAAGTAGATATTTCTCCCTCACATTAGGTATTATATATTACCTACCACAGAAATGATGATGCAAAATGTTGGTAATTATTTTTAAATAAACAAATATTAAGCCAGGAAACTTTAAACAAAAATAATTGATGATTGGTATCTTACAATGCATGTGATGCACGAATATTAACAAAAATTTGGAATTTGGAATTTACCATAATCAGATTTTTTTATTGATTATGAACCATTGCTAATTGCTATATTAATGAATCTTTTAATTGTCATCTTATAATTAAAGTATGTTGAATGTGCCGTAATAAATCAAGATATTTATACTTCATTGCGGCAATCGCTGAATACATTACCTATTTGGGAAGACTGTGCAATGAAGATGGGTTGTGATTCTATTATAATACATGATATTATAAGCTTAAACAACAGGAATTGAAATACAGATAATTTCATATTAATGATTCGAACCAGCTGTATTAAAAGTGAAAAACTGGTTTACAAATTACGAACCTCAATTCGCCTATACCTTTCAATAATATGACAGGTAAATAATATTCATATGTTATGATCTGTACAAATGGTCAGTGTGTACTATTTTCCTTAATTGCAAGTTTAAAAAATGTAAATAAATCAAATTTTCATAAATTCAGTTTTTTTTGTGTAAGTTGAACAATGTTATGCAATTATAATAGAGAAAAATTACCAATGTCAAAATTTGTTTGAATGATATTGTAGAATCAAAGAAAAAGAAATATTCTAGACCTATTATTCATAAATTTAACATGTTTCAATCAAAAATTTTAATTAAAATTAACTCGTTTTATTTAAGAATATGATTACTTTTACATTCCTGCATTTATATTGAAAACCAAATGCTGTCAAATGTCTTAATAACATAGGACATAATTGCGCAAATTTTCCTCCGTATTATTACAAATATGACTTATTATTTAACTCCTTGGATATTTGAAACATAATCATCCTTTATTTTATATTAACGAGTTTTTAAGCATTATGCTGTACCTATTTTAATCACCACGTTCATAAATTCAATAAGTGTTAAGTAATATGATAGAGGATTGTTGAATTGCTTTTCACCATTTTTCAGTTGTGTTTCACATTTATCAAAAGTAATTCCCACATGCCAACGCTGATCACATTTGTATCAAATGCGTTTTCCCATGGTCAAAACATTTTCACAATCTATCAATTGTGTTTCACTTTGGCGTCACAATTATGGCCGCATGTAAAAAAATACGAAATACCAAAGTTAGTTATGAATTGAGTCTCTTAATTATTAATTCTATGAATCGCAGGATGTCTTCGGTTGACTTTGGTAGGCTATTTAACATAAGACTCAACATAGTGAGACAAATGTCCTCAGTCTCTACAACAACAGAAGAAAGAGATAAACAATCGGTAGACCATAGAAAGCAAATGTTGACCATAGCTCAAAAGAAAATAATTTGTTACTGGGTTGATCAAGATTGCACCCACACACTTCGTCGTTTGGGTGAAAAATGTTTAGCCGAATGGCCCCGTATGCAAATTCACTATCAGTAATCAACATGGCGTTAGAGGACTTTCTGTGAAGAGAGAAAGACATACATATGAAGTGATACAAAACCGCTTCAAGTATGCTGGTGAATATATCAGTATCATTCATACATGTCCAAGATCACTTAAAGGTGTCTTATGGCTCATCACCAAAAAATACACCAACTAATTTACATAAAGGTCAGCTAAAAGGTGGACATTATTTCACTGCAGCTGGCATGATTTTGAATTCGTGGATTATATTTCAAATTAGGATAGAACCCACAATACAAATTACTTTACATAATTTCTAGTTGCACTGATTGATCACTTGCGGAACGGTAACATAGTAGTAGTAGTCACCGTCCTGTGTTTCTTCCCCATACAGCCAATTTTTAAATCCTATAGAAGAGTTCTTTACTCAATGGAAGAATAATATTAAAAGATCACAACCAAGAAATTAGTACGACTTATATGCAAACATTCATAAGTCACTCAAGAACATTGCCTGCAGTAGATATATCTGGAATGGGACCTGGGCAACTGCTTAGACAGAAATGAACTTCTTTAGTAATTAATAATAACTATTATCTACAATCATATTACGTTTATATTTTAATAAGATAAACTTGTAATATGGTGTATGTGTTAAGTAAATATAGCTTCCTTTGATTAGAAAAAGGCAAAATCATTCAATAAATAGTGAAAATGTTTTGACAAAAGGAAAATGCATTTGATACAAATGTGACAAGCTTTCTCATGTGGCAATTAAATTTAATACGTTGTGAAACACAATTAGTAAACAGTGAAAAGCAATTGGAAAATTATGTAATGGACAATATAATTGCTAAGTTTCTCTAGCTTGTAGTTTTTACTAATATCACCCTAAAATAATTTTTAATGTTCTTGTCAAAATAGTGTGGTAATATAACTAGCACATTTCCATTTTATTTACTACAAAAATATTTCAAAATTTTTCAAAGGAAATTCATCATGTCGATCATATCCTTTATATCGATTCTTTATTGTGAGAAATTTTGCGTTTTCCTCATGTCGTAACTAGTCACGTCGCCAAACAAATATATTACCAATATCCCCAACTCGTATGCGAAGCATCACAACTACAACCTAAACATAACCTTTATAAATGATTATGATTAATGTTCGACTTCTCACACAATGTATGTACCAATATACCACGGTACACTTTGTATCGTGCAATATAGTTGAGTCGCTCTCGCAAGCGACATTCGTCACTAAATTAAAATGGCGTCAAATTTGAGATGTTGCAAAATTTTACCTGTCAAGTGATATAACCTACAAAAGTAATTTCTGAACTGTCATAAATAATAATATTCACACACCTTTTGACATTTGTCATTATTATATTTTGACGTTTGTTATAATTGTCATCTAAACATTTTAAATTATTCTACAATGCTTGCCTTCTAAACAATATAGCCAAATCTTATATAAAATATAGGTGTAGAAAAAATAATATTTTATAGCTTTATTTATAATATATTTTATGTAATTGGCTTTCATGTAATAGTATTTTACTATGGGAAGGTATAAATCCTGAAATATTAATTAATTAGATTAATTCTATTGTTTTGAAACTGTTCTGGCTGATCGAAATTTGTAGTGGTATTGAATCGTCGTCTTTAGTTCGTACTTTGGCCGTGTCGGTTGCCAAAACGATTCGACTATATACCTACAACTTGCCAACTGCAAAACATTTGACGACCGTATTTCATACCTGTGCACGGTACAGGTATGAAATACAATCTTTGATACTCAATTCAGACATTTTTCAAAATATATTGTGTTTTATTGCTATAATATATACATAGTTAGATTTCCACTTTCATGAACGTTTTGTGTAGTTAACCTTGTTTTGTATTTTAAATCGTTTCTATAAACGCTAGAAAAATTATTTCCATTTTATGTTGTTTCAAATCCTGATCACAGTAGACCTAATGAAATTTTAGTTAATTAAATTTCTGTTCATAAAATGCAATATTGAAAATAATAGTGTTTTATATGTGACATTTAAACAAGTAATTAAATCGTAATAAAGATAAAAGCAATAGCAATATCTTTAGTAACACAAACGAGAAGAATTACATCATTAATAAGCATAATTGTCTAATATTAGCTGCCGGTTTCAGTAATGATTCATCAAGGCAATCCACTATCTTTATTGTATTTAAACTTTCAAGTAACTTATTAAACTTGTAAACAGTTAATTGAAGTATTATAACACAGATATAAATATTTTTTTCTTGGTTTCATTTCTTGAAATTTATTAAATACCTATGTATAATATGGCTTTAAATATACTGAAATATAATAATAATGTACATTAAAAATAATAAGAAATATCTATTTATATCAGCGACATCTATATTTTGTGTTCATAACATACATCGAAACATCGTCACGCGCGCCATCTACATTGAAGTAAGCGCACCGGTACAGCGATCATTACAAGTTGGCGGACGATTTAGTGCAGCTATTTTGCCGCTAGAGGGTACAAGCGCTCTAAAATTTGAGTGTTTTATATTTATGAATGGGAATGTCGGCCAACGAATTCTTAAAATTGATTTATGAACATTTACAAATTATCAGATATTCTTTGCATATGGTAATTAGAAACACCTTCATGAAATATCACATATTAATAAACAATTAACTTTTAAAGCAATACAGCTTTTATAAAATTAAAAAGTGTGACACATTCTATGACCTATTAAATGGTAACAAATTAAATTTTTCAAAAGAATTTATAGACGACGTTTATATTATTATATTATTAAGGCAATTAAATCTACTACGCAGTTTAAAAAAAGTTTACGTAGTTTTTTATATAAATTTCAGTAAGAAGAGCTTTAAACCGACGCCAATCCATGAATTTCAGGAAGATGTTCAATACGATAATGAAGATATTACATTTTATTGTCGTGCCTAAATATTTAATTTAATTAAAATAAACTTAGTTTTATAAATGAATAGTCATGCTTACGCGCAAATATAAACATTGACAAGATGATAAAATAGCACTAATAACCTGTATTTCAAATTCATATTCTGAAGTTAATTAGTTCATATCGACAATTTTCGAAATCACTGCTAGAAAAACTTTCAAGTGCGCTTTTGGGATTATATTATCAAATTTGACAATTAATTTGAATTCAAGCATGGGTGGAGATTGTAAAACGTAAAAATTGCTAAAATATACAAATGGCGGCGGTGTAAATCAATAAGAGACACACTACATATATTTGTAATAAGATTTTTTTTTATAGATTTGTCAAATATCCAGTTTTAAGCGAGAAATGGGTAAACGTTATTCATAAAATAGATTTTTATCCCACAAGTACGACGAAATTGTGTTCGGAACACTTTCTTATTTTTTCCTAATTAATGGACAAACACGTATTGTTTCACTAACTCTATAATATCTTTTCAAATGTGTGCAATAAGAAATACTAATAAACTACATGTTCTGTCTCTGTGTGTGCTGTATTTCATTATTTCAAATGCTTTAACTGTACTTTGCTATGTAAGAATAACTTTTAGATTATTAAAATATGAAATTATAGATTGATAGGAGAATTAAAAATCATGTTTACAAGAGCTGTTAAATACTCCAGCTTTTAAAAGATATATTTTATAATATCTAATAATGTAGATAGGGAATAATTTTTAATACAAAAATTGTAGATAATAATATATCTATATATATAAGTTGTACAATTTAAAAATATTTTCATTTAAACAGAGTGTTCGACAACGACGAAATAACACAATCTTATGTTTTTAAATGGAATGCTACGCATTTTTTTATGATAGCCCTTGAAGGGCCGATTAAACTGCCATTACCTTGTATTTGTCGATTTTCAACTCTTTCTGAGATATGGCGATTTCTCGTTAAAAATTGTACAACATTTGAAAAACTGCTGTGAAATAGTAATAGATGAAGAAATACCTACAGTGTGCTCAATTAGTACAGCTATATTTTCAGTAAGTACGTGAAATTAATGTTTATTTCGAGATATCTACGCATGTTCTTTAGAATTACATACCATTTGCTAGCTAAAAATTCTAAAAAAAAATTAAATGGAATACCCTACCCTGTATATTTATATGTCATTGAAAAGTACTTAAAATTTACTAATTAAAAATATATACTTTCTAGTGCCTGTGGGCGATATTGCAAAAGTTATAGGATATCATATCTGAATAAACCCGATTCGATTTAAAAATATGAGTTGCTTTGACTTAATTACTCATAGCAAAATTAAAATTAATCTAAAAGAATTACTTCTAATATTTTCTTTTTACATATAAGTATTTTTTATTAACATTTTAAAACTCATAAAATGAAAAGTTTGGAGGTTCATGAATTAACAATAGTAAAAATATCGTAGTCGTGTGTCATAAAATCGTTTATCGTCACACTTAGACTAAATTTTAAATTACTTTAAAATTAAAGAAGTCATACGTAGATTTATAACGTCACTTGAAAAGCAAACCGTCAATACAAGTATTTATATGTATGTTTTTGAGAATTTCTATAACTTTCGCAATATCTTGAAGAACATATAAGCATTACAGTAATTACAAATTATCATATAACAAATTAAAAAATCCTCTTAAGGTTCTCTTAATCAAGTTTTTGCTAACATCAAGGACTCTAGAAAGTTAACGCACGCTTGTATGAAGATTTTCTTGAACGCATAAGAAAATAACCCTTTTGTGCATCTGCGTTTTCTACGGCAGCAGAGCAACACAGCTCCTTTTTCATATGGAATACTGCCAGTTTCTTCAAATCGTTAACAATTTGTCAAAGCCCTCATCGATGGCAGTCCCATTATTTGGATATTTTTGGTTGTATATCTTTGTGCCAGCAAACAATCACTTTCCTCCAAAACATAGACTCCTAATAGTAACTCGTTTTGACTTATTTTATATGTAATGCCAGTCACGGCAAGTCATATTTGTTAATAATAAGTCGCAATCGGGTGTAAAATGCTATAATTTACAATACTGCCCACAGACGCAAGAGAGTATTATTAAATACTATTTTTTTAGCACTTTTCACTCGCATGTAGATATACAGGTGTTGATATATAAATTTAAAAATATGCGTTGAGAGAAAACGAATTAATCAGATTAATAAAAAATAAATCAAGTAGTGGTGATATCTTTAAGCCGCCCTCACACGGTCAATAAATATCGTTAAATTGTAATTGCTCCACACTATCAATATTTATTGACAATGTAGTTTTGCGCTAGCAATCAATGATGTCATACCGACAAAAAGCTTGTGTAGCTATAATTTTAGCTCTATCAGTAAAAAGCCGAAAAAAAAAGAGAATATGGGCTAGAGAATGACTTCTAAGGAGCGGCACGTTTTCTCAGATGAGTTTGTTGAATGAGCTGCGCGTATCTATCCCAAAAGATTTCCAAAATTACTTTCGCATGTCTAACGCTTGTTACGAAGAGTTGTTGAACCTAGTGGGGCCAGTTATCGCGAAAAAAAAATACAATAATGAGAAAGGCAGTTTCATTTGAAGAGAAAGTGTATTAACCTATCTGATTTTTAGTAACTGGTAGATCATTTCAATGTTTGAAGTTTTCTGCTATTGCTATACACAGGCTAGCTTAACGGTAGCACATTTCAATACCAACTAAAGTAAGATTGTCAATCTCTCCCTCAGACGGTCAGTATTTATTGTCAATCTTGCAAATATTTTGGATCTCATCAAACCAGCCCATCAATATTTTACATATTGACAATCTGTCAATCTTTCTACACACACGTTCAATTATATTGTCAATCCTCAGATACAGACCATATACAGGTGTCCCAGAAATAAAAAGACGGAGTAGGAGAAATCGGAAGCTAGATTGTGTAAAAACGTACCCTCAAAATATCAAGTCTTTATTCGTGCGCAGACGGCAGAAAAAAAAAACAATAAAGAATTCAATTGGCCTTACGCCGACCCTGAACTAAATATCCACCTGCTTCACTTTCACAATCGGTCCTTTTCAGGACCACCATAATACTTGTCTTAAAAAAAGGAGGAGGAATAGATACTTCATAATAAATATCAAACCATTAATTACTTTAATTTTACACCTGCTAGAAAAAAATAATTACATTCTTGATATTTACTACGATTTATTGAATATTCTAAAATAATAATAATCATCTGTTTCCGACTACAAACACATTAAAGAGCAACAACCTACCTATTTTAAAAATAAAAACAATCTTTTATTGTCTGCAATAAAGTGCGTCGCCCATCTGGGTCAACAACCGACTACATAGCTGCTTTATTTAGACGCATCGGGCAAAAAATGTTTTATATGAATGAGTAGGATTTAACGTTTTTTCCCGTTTTATATGAATGCGTGTTCTTCCTATTTACAAATGAGCATTCTTACGTGTATTTATAAACATACATTCTGTGCCAGGTCCGTAATGTACTTTTTTTTTATCTAAAAAACAACATAGAAAATTAAATTTTTAATTTATTCGTTATTGCGGTATATTTGGGCCTCTTTCTGTTCGGACTTTACATACCTGCTACTCCGTCTTTTTATTTCTGGGACAGCCTGTATATTGATCGTGTGAGGCCCGCTTTAACTAATTGAGCCCATAACAGTTCTTTCATCATTAATCCTTATTTAAATATGACCAAGAATCACCACATCTCAAAAATAGTGAAAAGTTAGCTAATCTAAAATGAGTTTAATCACCTCTTAAAGGAGTCTATCATAAAACGGAATAAAACGCAAAGTTCCCTTAAAACATTTTATAAGGTTGTGTTGGTTCGTCGTTCTCGAACAGGCTTATATATTAAAATATTTTAAATTATACAACTATATTTTTTTTACATTCCTTGTATTAATTTTTTTACTATCTATATTATTAGATGTCAATAATGCACCTTGTCGCTTCGCTAGGGCTTCCGGTATATACTATATTAAAATGATTTGTTATTATATTAACTGCACTATTTTCGCGTATATTCATTTAGCAAGTCTGCATAATAGAAGTATAGAATCATAATGATTCTCAGGTTTCTATTGTTAGTATCTGTATGGTTTTGTTTGATACTGGTAATTTCTTTGACGCGATTCAACTGAAATACTTATTGGATAGTTAGTATCATATATGGATATAATCTATATTTTCTAAAAAAACAGATAACAATAATAATGATGATGGATAATAATAAGGATGTGTCCTTCGAAGAATAACGAGAAGTGGCCTGTAATAAGGTGAAGAAAATAAACTGGAATAAACCCACTTGTTAGGTGGAATTAATAAATTACATGTTTGTTACGGTCATTTTCTATCTATGCGTGTAGTATGTCTACACTTACATAACTCGTTTTGATCGTTTTATTAATTAGAATTCAATTGTGTGCAGCGGTAGTTCTGGAATATTTATGTGACAAAAATATATGCAGGTGATCAGCATCAACACGTCGTGCGTCGCTTTCATTTCAGTGAAAACACAATTGATTGACTAAACGGAATTAATTTATTGTTATTATTGCTCACTGATAAAATATAATCGAAATTACACGATTGGTCTAATAATTTCAAGATGTTAAGAGTTGAATGTAGATTAGCTTATTTATCAGTATCCATGCATCATAATTAACGCTGTTATCTGATTTGAGAAGATATTTAAATCATAAAGTTGACTGCACCTTTCAATTTTTGCGGAGAAATTTTTCTTGGTATTATTAACGCACGTCACAATTAAGGTTAATTAAAATAATTACAAATATATTTTTACATTTTTTAATAATTATATATCGGAAGCATAGTAGTAAATAGCACAGAGTGCCCATATAATATTAAAGGATTTTGTCATAAAAATATGTTAAATTAATTTCTACAATTATCAATATTAACAAATTAATAAACATTAAGCAAATAAATAGTTCTGTAAGCCTGGGCTCAGGTCGTTGTCTATATTTTAAATAATCTCTCTCCTTGCAGTACAAGGTAAACCTTATTAAAGCTTTATTAATACACAATGTCTTAAGAGCGTGTTCGTTCATTATTAGCGTTGATTGAAGGAATATATAAAGATGCGCAACGCTATAGTAAAATAGCGTGTCTTTCCGTTAAGTCGTCCCGCAAACCCCTTGCCGAGAAACATCATCGCTGTCTCGGGCTGTTTCAAATCTCGGATCCAAACGACTGATGCAGTCGCTATAAATCTCGGATCCAGTTTTGGCTACGCTCAGTGCTATGTAGTGGCGCATCTTTATGTATTACTTCAATCAACGTTCTTAGTTAGTAGCTACATTCTATTATGTAGATAGTGACCGTAAACTTTTTAATTTTTTGACAGTCACTGATGTTTTGTCAACTGTCAAATTGGATGTAAGCAACTATGACGAATGTATCGTAATTGTGCTGAATATGCAATACAATATACACCACAGCTATTGTTATTGGTTTTCTTTTTCTATGTAATGAAATTTTGTATCTATCATTGTTCAGCACGGGGACGTAATCTATTTGATTACCTTGTGGAGTTATAACTAAGGTTACGTCTTCAATAGTAACTCAGTTATGTTCTCTTTACATACTGAAAGATGGAAAAAACAACTTAAAGACTTGGGTTGTTGGCACTATAGAGAGTGCGAAAGAGTTTCTTAAAGTTTCTCATTTATAAAAGTTGGTTTTTACCAAGCTTGGAACGCGGATTACATTGCGTTAGTTGATAGGTGTGGAGTCTTTATCAGACAGAATAAGGTACAACAACGGACTTTTTTTAATTTAACTTCATTAATAATGTGGTGGACTCGCCGGTATTATTGTACCGGGTCAACTTCGCGGTCCCATCCACAACCACGCGTTCCACTAATACCTTTTCGATGCCCAGACCAAGAAATAACATGCTTTTAAGGGCACCTAGGCTCTCTGCCATATGGTGGCAAATATAACAGATATTTTCCCTGATTGTTTCAGCTAGGTTAATAACCCCTAGTACAGTCAATTATGTTATTTTTATTTACTATATTACTTATCTATCTAATTTTAATTCTAATGTATTATTAATTTGTATTATTATTATTTAATTAATTCAGAACTAGAATAAATTCTTAATGTTATTATTGTTATATAACATAGTGTAAAAGTTAGTTATACTATTTCAAATTCACACAACCCAGGTATTACGATCTAAATATTCCAAATAATGTCAAACATAACAGTAAATAACCAATTCGTTAAAGCTGGATGTCAGAGTATGTGAATTAACACCAACGCCAGTATGAAACGTTATAACACCATATGACGTAAGTTCATCTATTTAAATTAGACCGTATATACCAATGTTATAGTTACATACCTCTAGCAAAATATTAAATAGGATGTCCAGATTGTGAAACAGCTCTTATACAAAATAAAGTAGTGATGAATATTGCAGTGATCATGAGTCTGGAATTGAATTGTAAATAAGTTTTCTCCAGATCACTTTTAGATTTAATATTAATTAAATGCTATTTTATATATTTTGTAAAAGACATGAACAAAATCAAACTATCCATATTGTACATAAATATTTATTAAGTTAAGATTTCAGCAAATCTCAATTAAGTTAAGTAAAATAATGGTAATATATGTTGAGCACTTGTGAAATATAAAATAATAATAATAATAATAATAATAATAATAATAATAATAATAATAATAATAATAAAATAATAATAAAATTTTTGTGAAAAAGGTGTTTTATTTTATTATTAAGTAAAATAATGTAAGAATGTTATTATAAATTTTATTCAAGAAATTAATATTAGAATAAGCCTTGTAAAATAGTAAATATTCATGACAAAGTGTTTTACGTAACATCAGCAAAAAAGATATGATGTTCGAGACCGTTCGATGGATAGGCCAGAAGTATATTCTCTAGATACTATCAAAAATTACGAACGTGCAACACATCAATGGCAGTAAATATTTAAATTTTATATTGTAAATAACGTAATAATTATTTGTTACAGTTACATGTTGAGATGTGTTTAAAATTTTGTTTATTATAATTGACGTAAACACGTCAACATTTAAATAGATATTTGTTTAAATTTTCAAGCGAGAGATGTATCGTTTAGCCGCAAGAGGCAGTAATATAGACGCGCATTTTAAGATGTGAAAAGACAGTCGGTTCGGAGCATGACCAAAGTTTTTGTCAAAAGAATGTCAAAAGAGCATGCACCGTGATAATTAAGATAGATCTTAAAGAGCAGTTGAAAATCGCTCTAATATTAAACATTGGTGTCTATACTTGTTCATATAAACATTTTAAGAAGTATTTTTGATGGGGACTTAGAATAATTTAAAATAAATTTGTACTTGTAAAAATTTTACGAAGTATTTGATAGGGACTTAGAATAATTTTTTAAGCGAGATAAATAAAACTGGAGAACCAGGATGTTTTATTATAACACGCGATGGTCCAACACTATGCGTTAGGGTGAAACATTTTGGTAGTTGTACTAATTTTGTTTTTTATAAAATAAAAAGATTTATTTTAAATTTGGATATAAGTACAGACACATTATGTTTGCATATATGTATAGAAGCTCAGAAGTATAAGATTTTTTTACGTATTTTTTCTTTGTAGAGTATTTATCTTTTATTGTTTGTGGCAATTTATTAAATTAGTTTGGAAATGGAGGAATTTGATCAACTTTATGAGGAGTTGAGGTAGTTTAACTTTTTTTTATCATTTAAGTTTTGTTTGTATAAGGTGTTTAATAATTTTTTGATGTGGCGGTTTATGCTGGAGATATAACGAGGTTGGTAATTTTTTTAATTTTTATTAATGGATATATATACAGGGTCGGGCAAAAAGAGCGGAACACCGAATTTATGGCTTAACTAGCACTTTTTCGAAAATTTAACCTAAATTAAAGTTTTTGTATACTTTATGTATTATTTATTGGTGTTTGCAGATTTTCCGTTTTTGTCACATTTTTGGAGATATGATGTCACCGGATAGTATTTTAAATGAATCACCCTGTATTTATATTTTTTTTGAGTAGATATTTTTTTCCTGAATTCACTAATACCAGGTTTAGTGGGTCTCTGACTTATGGTTTCATAAGAAAAAAATAAAATGTAATGGCACCTAAATATTTATTTAATAAAAAACGAACAACAATAACTAAAGATTCTATTCATTAAAGCGTCCATTAACTTTAACAAATGATTATGAAATTCATTTCTCGCTTAAAGGTGACATGAACTTTTAATGCAGCATTAACTTTTATTATGATATCGGCCCTAAGTAATTATCGCAGTAGGTATACCAAAAACTATAAAAAAAAAACTATAGTTTATAAGGATTTACCTCAAACTCTTCAAGAACTAAAAGATCGAATCAGAGCGGCGGTACAAAATAGTACAACGCCTGAAATGATACAAAATTCATTAAGGTCATTTGTTGACAGATTAGGATACTGTCAGGCAGCCGAAGGTTTTCAGTTTGAACACCTATTGTAAATAAATGTACGTAGATTCAATTATTGTCGTTCGTTTTTTATTAAATAAATATTTAGGTGCCATTACATTTTATTTTTTTCTTATGAAACCATAAGTCAGAGACCCACTAAACCTGGTATTAGTGAATTCAGGAAAAAAATATCTACTCAAAAAAAAAATATAAATACAGGGTGATTCATTTAAAATACTATCCGGTGACATCATATCTCCAAAAATGTGACAACAACGGAAAATCTGCAAACACCAATAAATAATACATAAAGTATACAAAAACTTTAATTTAGGTTAAATTTTCGAAAAAGTGCTAGTTAAGCCATAAATTCGGTGTTCCGCTCTTTTTGCCCGACCCTGTACATAATTTGTATTTCTTTTGTGTGTGCTTGTGCATTGAGGTTTGACGTGTTGGGGAGGTGGTCAGGGATGTGTACAATGAATTAAGTAATTGATTAATTCATAGTATGGAGCCTTGATTAATCCTAGAGACACGAATTTGTTTTGGTGGTACTGTTTGGGAACGAGAAAAGGCGCTGGGCAGTATATTAGTATCAGAACGAAGTCAGTACTTTGAAGCACAATTTAAGCACGTAATGATAAATATATATATTAATTAGAGCTGGACACGTTGTTGTGTACGTTAGGGGTGTGTCCAACAAGTCAAAAGACGAACTCGTAGAACGGAACCCTGATTTACCGATTCGCGTGAATTTGTTTTGGAGATACTGTTTGGGAGCGAGAAAAGGCACTGGGTAGTATTAATGTCAAAACAGAGTCCATGTTTTAATGTGTATATTATTTTAACCGTTGGGATTTAATATATACATAGATTTTTTTATTATCCACGACATTCGATAAAACTTTGACCTGTTGATTGCTTTAGCATAGGTATTCACAAATAAATCTGATACAAAAGTGTTTAGTAGAATATTTTTGATTTGATTATTATTATTCTTATAATTATAATTACAGTATCAGTGTTTTTCTTTATTTATTATCATAACATACAATAGTTTGATTTTGTATATTAAATTTCTTTATTTGTACATACACCTGTTTTGTTTTTCTTTAGTATTTTAATAAATAATGTTATAAGATATTTCTGTATTTTATTTACTTTATCTGACCTGGAGAGAACTTAAGAGCATTCACTTTGGAGAAGGAATATTTCTTCTATTTTCTGCCCATGAGAGAAAGTATAATTAGTGTAACCCTAAACTGAGCTAGTGAAGTGCGAAATTGCCTAACCCACATTTCTGCAAAAATTATAAGATCCTAGTCTAGCATAAGGCCTAGTACTAGGATATGTGCTTGATTCTGCCCAAATTTGAGAATAAAGCATTTTAAATAATATCACATAATTATCAATTTGCAAGAGTCACAGCAATATGTATGTAAGCAATTTCGCATATTTTTTCTTTTCTATCTCTATTAAACCGCTGCATAGTATAAAAGAAAAATCTGAAGCACATGCGAGATATATCTAACGCAGGTTGTACTCAGCAATTACTTTCAAACCCAGGCTTTGTATATAATCAATACACTCATGTGTTTACAGGTAAGATGTAACGAACGAAGTAAATGTTTCTATAACTTTAGGCAAATATCAGATTGTAATTAATCTAAATACTTTCCGTCTAGACATACGTTTTACTAACTACATACCAAGATTTATTAGAAGTCAAGAGCGAAACTTTCTTGTTTCAAGCCTTGCTTGACGAAGATTTCGTTTATTCGTTACCTAATCTTAATTAAATATGCAAATCAAGTAAAAGGCGTTTAGACACAATACCCTACAGACATTCGTGATAAAATAATACAGATATAAAAACCATACACTTAAGTAATATACAAGGTTATCTAAAGTGTCGACTTCCGCGGTCGTTGTCTAAATGTAAATCTGGGTTCCCGGGTTGGCATCACAACATAAGCTAGTTACAAGTATACTTAGTTTCAATATTGAATTTCAGGAAAAATAGTTATTACTCTAATCAACTCTAACGTTTTATCCCTAACCTAACGTGACAAGCATATGTCAATTAGTTGATCTTTTTAATGAATAATGATATATTCAAACATGCCATTCGACAACACTTTTTAGCCACTATCTTGTCGTGGGAAGAGAGGAGTGTTGTAACTATAAAAACGGCACTGTTAGCCCTACAGGCGTGATTTTAAGCCGTAAAAGTACTAGAGTAATATAAAATATGCTAACCCAAGTTAATCAGTGGTATTAATTTTTTTCGTTAATTTTTTAATTAAAAAAAATGTTTATCAATATTTTAAAACGACATTTTGCAAATTATTACCAATTATCGACAATAAAATTATTTCGCACTGTGTCATAGTTAATAAAAAGCTAAGTATACAGAAATGTACTATTTTAGTTATTAATGATGAAATGAAAAAATATTTACCTTTGGTTGACCCGACAACAATTTGTATTTTCTTATCATAACTTCTTTCCCTTTGCCACAAATCTCAGATAATATCACCTCACTTTAACTGAGGTTATATTTAGACTCGTTCCATTTGTAATCAGCTGACTGAGACAAAGTGAGATTTTTACCTCCCCTCTTACCGATTCTGAGGTCGGTCAGAACTATCCACACTACTGAGATTTAAACATCACTTAGTGGTGGTGGTAACACAATGCATTTAATATTTATATATTCTGAAATTTGGGTATGCTAGGCATTGTAATTGCGTTGGTTGGGTGATTAAGTACCCATAACATCACTAATAGTTAATTTTTCAGTAGGTTATTTTATTATAACAATGTTTTACAATAAGTTCAGAGTTTGACACAACTATGATGTAATGACAGGTAAGACTTAAAATGTCACTTGTCAAAATCTTTTAACCCAGTGAGAGAAGCTCATTTGAAGTGAACAGAAACACTCACATCACTTTAGCTCAGCTCAGATCTCTAGCAAAAGGAAAGCGCCTCCATATCATATCATATCATAAAATCAACGAAGTCATTGTCAAAATAAAATGTCAAAGTTTACGTAACCGAAAGCTTTGTGTACTGTCTTTCGTTGACCCGACATCAATTTGTTCACTTTATCATCATAGTGCCCGTTGTGAAGTGTTGTTATAGCATAAAATCTGCAAATTATTTGTAAGTAATCTTCACAAACTGTATAAGAATTGTGTTAAGAAAGAATAGGCAGGGAGACGACGTCACGTGATCAAACCGGGTACAGGTCCGCCATACTGATACTACACTTAAGTCAAAAAGGTGGTAAGGGTAAATTAAATCCTCTTTAAACCGTACAAAAATTTTTAATATACTCTAGGACATGTTTTGGCTTAAAGCCATCATCAACTAGAATCTACAATATTTCAGTTAAGAGATGATAAAATAAAAAGGTTAAATAATTACAGTCAAGAATTCATACAGTATTTGACATTTAAATGTTTATCTGTTATAATGACGTAATTAATATTATATTCAGTAATTGTAAAACTATAGAGTAAAACTCATAATAGAGGAATGATTTAGATAGAATTAAATTAATATTAATAAAAATGGGAATTTTGGATGGTTACATTTCCAAATGTAACCATCCAAAATTCCCATTTTTATTTCATAATATTTGTGTTAGGTGGATTCATCAGGAACATTTCGACCAGTATATTTTTGGAGAAATGTTTTGAAAGTGGGATTGTCAAGTTTATTTAATGGTATATTATGCGCCATTATAAAGTTCTTCGTTAAAATTGTCAGCTTCCAATGGGTCCAATTTCTGTGTATGTTTTAGCGATGCTAAGCGACGTACGTGCGATTTTTGGACATTCTGTAACGATATTTTACAGACTTTGCAATAAATTTCGGTATCACAATGGATATATATGTTTCACGTTGCCATTCTCGACGTTCTTCCGCATCATAGTAACATAAACAATGTTATAGAACATTGTTGAATCGCCGAACAGATGCAGTAGCAACATTGCATTGATGTAATAGCTTAAAAAGGCAAATTCACAACGCTTAACGCATAGACTTAACCATAAATATTTTGACATTACACGTTATAAACAAATATGTAGTGCTAACCCCATATTTTGATGCAAGGATTCTACACATTCTCCTATATAAATGTAATTATAATAGACGAAAATTAGTGTAATGTACGTAATATAAGCTGTGTTTCGACTAGTTACTAATACTTTTCATTACTTTATTATTACGTATAATCCAGAGGAAAATGAAATGAAAATAAAATACAAGAGCCGTCCTCTCTTTAGGTTTATGTGAACAAGAAATGTAATATTTTGTATATAGTTCCATTTGTATAACAATTTATTTAAAGCAAG
This sequence comes from Amphimallon solstitiale, assembly GCA_963170755.1. NCBI lineage: Eukaryota > Metazoa > Arthropoda > Insecta > Coleoptera > Scarabaeidae > Amphimallon > Amphimallon solstitiale. Next base: position 106,052,507 of record OY720683.1, on the reverse strand, counting down.
CTTGAGGTAGCTAAAGTGGTGAAATTAAAAAATAATTTTCTTCTAAATAAATGCACATTTAATGAATATAAAGTATTAATTTAATTTTTATTTTTTGTCCAATTCGCTTGAAAATTGTGGAAATGGGAAGAAATAAAGAAAACGACAGGTTCGGAAAATTTTAATGTAATATATACACTATTAGGAGAAAATATATTTTAAGTTTCTATGATTACTTACATGATACAAAGAAAATGTGTTTATTCATTCATCAATAGATGAATTTATATATAAAAAATAAAGTATAAAAAAGCAGTGATTTACATAAAGAGCATATTAAATAAAACAGCATCAAATCAGTCTCACTATTAATTAGTCTTCAATAGAAGATGATGTAGTGGAATCATCACCTGTTATAATTAATGAGTCTTCTTGACAATCTATTAAATTATCAAGTTGCCACATTTTGATTTCCACATTAACCCCATGTTTAATTGCGTTTTTCCAATTTTCACATAAAATATTGAACACACCTTGTTGGAATATTTGCTTTACATCCTCCAATTTGAATGATACATTGTGTCTAGCAACATACCCCTTTACTTGTGCTCATATCAACTCTATCGGATTTAATTCACAATGGTATGGAGGTAGCCGCAGTACCTTTCTATCTATTTGATGCTTCAATTATCTTATCTACAGCATATTTCGCAAGGTTGGTCACATTTTTCTTAACTAATGCTAATAATTCTGCCTTCACTATGTCATCTTCATATGGTATGTTTTGATTTACAAGCCATTGTTGAATTTCATCTTTGTGGTTGTTTGCTGTAGGTGGTTTATTTACTTTTTGACTGTGATATGGTGATTATTATCCAAAACAATCACTGCGTTTTCTCTCAAGTTGGGTAAAATATGTTGAAACCACTCTTCAAATCTCTCCGCATTCATGTTTTCGTGGTAATAGCCTGTCTTTTTAAATTCGAAAAGTAGCAAGTCATCCTCTACCAATCCCTCGTCAGAACCTATGTGTATTATAATTAACCTTTTCTCTTTTCCGGAAGGATTTTTAAGGCCTGTGGACAAATAATTTATGTCTGCCCATACTTTTTTTACTGTGTGCCCCGCGTTCAACCATGTTTCGTCTAAGTAATATATCGGTGTTCCAATGATATAATTTTTTTCTTTTAGAATACTATTACGATTCTTCTTTTGATAACTACAAATGCAAAACTGTTTATAAAAAGAAACAAACATTTTCATTATACTTTACCGAAAGTTCAGGTCTCTTATTAATTTTCTGAGCGTTGAAATTTAAAGTTTGGTAAATCATCTCTTTCATTTATCACCATAAGAATTTTCTGTACAGTTGTAGGTTCGTTTAAAAAAAAAGGAATGAATAATTCCTCGAATACTATTCCGCATTACATCATCAACGTTGTCCAGTATGCAGATATTTCAAAATCATCTTCTGATGTTATATTTCATGGGCTTACTTACGTTTGTCAAAAACACAATGGACAGTAATATTCAGAAATACTTTTTGTTAAAAACTGAGAAAGAATAAAATAATAATAATGCAAAATTGAAACTGTCAAAACCACATGTCAAAACACAGTACTAAATTTATTCTAGTGTGGTCGTCCTTGCAAACGAACCAATAGTAAACGTTATTTTACATATGACGTTCAAGTGACGCATTTCTCGTGCGCTGTTGCTACTGCATCTGTTCGGCGATTCAATTATAGATCTAAATAAATGATAACTAAAAATGTATGCGTATGTTATTGAAACTAAACGAAATCCAGTGCACACTTACGTCAAGATAATTGGGAGACGTAGATTCAAGGAAACGGTATTAGCAGGAACTATTACAAAAATTACGAAGTATGCAATGAAAAAACGAAACTAACATAAGTATGAATAGGTGTATACATTATAACTTTATTTATCTTAGAAAATATAAGGTAAATATAATAAATTTTAAAAACCTCTCACGCTTCTACCTACGCCGATCAAGAAAGGAATTAACCAGTTAAATGGACTTTTTTTTTGCTGTGGTTTTCGCAACAACCACAGATGTTGCAGTTCACCATATGAATGGTGCTTATTCAGTAACTGCGTGTTGTTTACATTATTTCTTTGCTCCGTCGTAATTTAAAAGGACACATATTTGAGTTCATTAAAGAGAAATGTTATTATTAATTCAAAAGATTGATTCAGTACGATTTTCGGTGTTCTTTGAAAATACTGCATTGTATTGTTCATTAAAATGTTTGTGTTTTTGTATATCGGCCACGAAACAATATCTATGTTTTAGAAAAAAAACGTTCTTTTGAATTTAAAATGCAGTTGTTGGGTGAAACCCATAATTTAGTCATTTTATTTTATATCAAAACGTTGTTTTTATGCCTGTTTATAATAGTTACACAAGTAAGTCATGAATTTGCTGCGGAGAGATTTCCATAAGAAAAAGTGTATTCTGACTAGCACAAAATACATTTCTGGAAGGTAAAGGACCTAAGTTTATTTATTAATTTTGATAAACATGTACTCATACTCATACACTAAAACTAAATACAGAAAAGAAGTATAATTGCATACACAGGTAATATAAAACCAGTGTTTCGTTTCTTAGTTGCATCTAATGATATTCCGTCTACTCTCAGAGCAAGCATATATTCTTTGTTTAGGAAACAAAGACAGAGCAAAGTGGAATGGATGGGAAGAAAAAGTACTTCAGAGCGACAGCATTTAGTAATTAAAGCAATTATCCAACGAATAAACAAGGTCCTGAGGCTAGGACGTCAGACTTTCAGGACGACAATAAAAAGTAAAAGTTACTAAACTGAAACTCGACTCTGTGATTACAGTATTCTAAATGATGAAGAGCAAAGTTAAGACTAACACGTAGTAAAGTTATTTGCTTTTCGCTATGTAGTAGAAATGAAACTATTAAGCATATTAAAATAAAACGTATGGTAATCGTAATAGTGATGTGCGTACACGACTTGATTTGTTTGGAATTTATGTTTCAAGAAAGTCAACAATGATTAATGGCTTGGTACTATGGTGTTTAATTTTTTTTTTAGTTTCTGGTAAGATTTTAATTTCATTTTAATACCAATCCTTGTTTCATAGGGCTTGATAATAATACGTTTTCAAGAACTTAAAGACATTCTACGAAAGATAAACCTGTCCGTGGGGTGCTGTGCAAATGCAGTTTATGTATCAATAATATAATGTAACAGGTTTTTTCCTTTCGTCAAGATAACTACATTGTAAATATCTTGTATATCGGACGACCAATATTAACTCATTATTTCTGTTTTGACAAGCAATACATCACAATAAACAATATTATTTTATTTTACTTTTAATTGATTTAATAAAATCAATTACGGATTTAGGAGATTAACAATAGTCGCTACCTTAAATCAAAGATTAAAGCAGGCATATCGTAAAATTTTGCTATAGGTATATGAGTATTATTGTATAACTAATTTATTTTGTAAAGTTATAAAACATTAAATAAAATGTAAATTAATGTTTAAATAAAAAGTTTATTATTTATTTATAAATACATTCGGCACATTATGTATTATAATTTATAACTTGTATTAAAGCTTTAAACATATGACAATAATTGTAATATGCAATTTTAACAAATAGTAAAATGCTACTTCTTTCACATTGATAACGCAAATTTGCATTTGAATTATCAACAAACATAAATTTGTGAAGATGATGATAAAAAGAATTATTGATATGTGAATGGAATGATATACAGTGTGGAAATAAAGGTAAGAACTTCATTAATATTCCTTTTTTGAAGAAACTCTCGAAGGGGTATAGTGATTTTAAGTAAGTACTTTTTAGTACTTTCAATTCCCTATCAAACGGTGTAAAATGTTTAACATGTTATATTTGAATAACATTGAGAAAAAGAGTCTTAAAGCTCAAATATTAAAAATTCATTATATTGGCAAAATGAATTTAGTTACCAGGTATAAAACAAAAAAAAACATTAGTTACGGCTGTCAGAATAAAATAATTTGTCAGTGTAACAATAAAATAAGTGTTATTTTCCTTTTCTCAATTAGAATAATTTAGTTTTTGTAAATTATTTTATTAACAAAATGGTACTATTGAGCGAGAGACAAAGAATTGAAGTATTAATAATGATTGGTTATGGCGTCAGAGCTAGAATACATTAAAAAATGTGTCAACTTTTTAGAGAGAAGTACCCGGATCGGCTCATAAATCAATCAACAATTACTAGGATTAAGTAATAAGAAATTTGAGGAACATGGCATTGTAAAGAATCTTCATAAAATTGGACGGCCAGCGATATTAAATGAGTATGCATATATTGATGTGCTACTGAAAATTGAAAACAATCCAAATTCAACTAGCAGAAGCATTGCTTTGGATCACAATATAAGCATACTTCAGTTCTAAAACTTTTGAAAGTTCAAAAATTGCAGCCTTATAAGTTGCAATTTGGTGGGTCATGAGTTGGAAGAAGATGACTATGATCATAGGCGAGAATTCTGTGAACAAATGATGGAATTTGTCTCCCCAATCCATTGTTCTTCCAGCGTATTTTCTTTTCGGATGAGGCAACATTTTCTTTAAATAGAACGGTTAATAGACAGAATTGTAAATATTGGACTAGAGAAATCCCATTTGGATGCGGGAAATTCATATACAATATCTGCAGTAAGTTAACGTATGGGCAGGAATTATTGGTGACATAATTCTAGGTCCAATCTTTTTTGCCTAACAATTTGATTGGAGAGTGATACTTGCAATTTCTACAGTTCGAATTGCTGCCTACATTCGCTGCATTATTTCCTAATGCAAACGGCAACATCATAGTGCTTCGCCTCATTACGAAATTAATGTGCGACGCTACTCAAATCAAATTCTCTCAGGAAGATGGATAGGAAGAAGAGGTCCGATGAAATGGCTGGTTAAGTCTCGAGATCTAACCCCTTTAGACTTCTTTCTATGGAGTTACATAAGAAGTAATGTGTATAAAAACCTATATAATAATTTAGAATATCTCAAGAACAGAATTCGACATGAAATTAGATTAATATACTCAAACTATTCAGAATGTGAGAAATGAGTTTTATAATCCTCTTGGTATAGGTTGTCATTTTCAACACTTATGCCCGTTTGCACCGTTTGTCATGTTAAGTCTGGATTAGTTAAGCCCGACTTATTATTTAAGCTCGTCTTAAGTGTCGGTGGTTTACATCGTAAGAGTTAAGCACGGATTACTATAAAACTAGAATCGATATGGCAACTATGTCCAAATTTAGTAAAATTTTATTTTTACATGTTTTCTATCTGTAAGAAGATACATTTATGTGCTAGTTGTGTGGCTAGTTACCGCTTGCATAAAACCAAAGGCATGTTAGAAGTTGTGTTATTGGGGAGACGCATTGATTTCTAACAGAATTAAAGTTGTCTTATCTAAATAAACAATTGCCTATTATTCTTCTTATACAGTGAGGACGCACGGGTTGGAATAAATTCATTTAAAATTTTTGGTTTTGTTTTATGGAAAAACGCTCGGATAGGTCGATTTTTATAATAATCAATAACTGCAGTTATTGATATGTTCAATTGTAAATTTCTCGATAACTGTTGAGTTTGGGTATAGGACATGGTATATGAAACATACTTAGAATTCGATGCAGAATTAACAAATTAAATAAAAAATATATGTTTCCATTTGAAAAAAAATTGATGGTCGTAACTTATTTTTGGACCAGCCTTTGTACATCAATTTACCATCAGAAAAACCGCAGCTAAAAATAAAAATCTGCTTATCCGAGCGTTTTTGCATAAAACAAAACCAAAAATTTTAAATGAATTTATTCTAACCCGCGCGTCCTCACTGTATGTCGTTTGTAAACTCTAAATCATTTTCTAATTGTGCCAATAAATTCAATACCGTTGGCTTAGTCAGTCTATATCGGTGAAAAAACGAAAGATCATCTAAATTATTAAAATCATTTGTTCTATCATAGATGATACGTCTTGGAAAGCCAAAATCTATAATTTCCGAAATATCAAAGTCATCATCGAATAAAACGTCCCATTCAACATTCATTTTAACACGATCGGGTTTTAAAACGAGTTGCAACGGATGTCAATCACTTTTCAGAAACAAATATAGGTTAATCTTGCTTTAAGTCCGGAAATATCTAGACTTAAGTTAATCCTCACTTAAAGTAATTTAAGTCAGACTTAGTAAGCCGTGCAAGACTTTAAGTCCGAGTTAAGAATTAATCTCGACTTAACAAAGCGGTGCAAACGGGCATTAGTGTAAAAGTAATTTAAAAAGAGTTATTTCTGTGATCATTTTTTTTTCTTCTGGTTAATCAACTTAGTTTTAATGTAATTATTAACTTTGAATGAAGTAGATAGTAAATTCATAGTGTTGAATTTTTCAACACTTTTATAATTTTGTAATGAAAACGTCAATCTTTCCATCAAATTTATGTCACTAGATTCGTTTAATGAATGTTTAATATTTGAACTTGAAGATTATTTTTCTCATTTTTTCTTCTTCGAATGTAACATATTAAAAGCTTTATACCGCTGGATAGGAAATTGAAAGTGCTATCGAAATCAATTAAGAAAATTATAAGTTGTCATTTAAGAAAAAGTCGGTGTCGTCATAACATGAAAAACAAGCGAGGTAAGAAACTGAAAATGTGATGAAAATATTCCCTTTAGTTAAAATCGCTATACGCCTTCCAAATTTTTTCAAAAAATGAATATTGACGAAGTTAATATCTTTATTTCCATACTGTATGATATTGGTGGTGCGATTTACTGGGTGCACTATCTTTAGATGATATATCAGGAGAACTTTCTACATCTTCCGATATGTAGTTATTTATCAAATAACGTGTAAATTTTTGCCATTATATTATTCATTCTCTCAGTGCCCAAACATGTAGTTTTGTTCTCTCTAGGAATTGTCGTTTCTCAATCGTTGTTTTGGTGTTTGATTAATTGAAGTATACAGTGTGTCCAGATTTCGATGCTCACCATTGGTATATCGGTTATTAGAAGAGATAGAGGAACGGTTAAATGGGGAATGTTTTGCAGAATTCAATGCGCGCAACAAATCTCATTTCAAATTCATTCGGACTTTTTACAATTTTCAGATATTTTGAAAAAACCAATATTTGCCGATTTCAATTTTCCTCAATAACTCGATAACGCCTAATGCGATCGCTTTTAAACTCTAACATTGTTCAGACACTTTTTTAAGACACATTTTTTGGTGTTAACAGTAACCCCCGATTTTCATTTGTTTCCAAGTTCTCAGCGCTATCTTTTGTTTTTCTTATGGCGGCCATATTGGATTTTTAATTAGTTAGATAGTCCTTAAAAATAGCTTTTCAATAATGTTCAACATGCCTAATAAATCTTTATTTACACGAGAGATATGAACATTTGAATAAAATTTCACTCTAATACGGAATTAGTTGGCTTTGAAATTAAATGGTAGTGTAAAACAGACGATAAATAGATAAATAAGCTCAGTCATTGTTGACATGTCAAAGTGCAGTGCAGTTGGTGGGCGATTTAGAACTTTGTGTTGTAATTATTGATAAGTAATTACCGTTAAGCATTGCGATTAGATAAGAACTGATAATGGCACATACATTTTGAAATGAAGAAAGGGTTGATATTAGAGGTCCCTATTTCACGTATATGTTAAAACACGTGTTCACGTGTAATACACGGATCCGCATTGAGACCCGTGTATTTTAAATACACGGGTACCCGGATGTTTAAAATACACGAGTACGCGTGTATTTTAAATACACGGGTACCCGGATATTTAAAATACACGCGTACCCGTGTATTTAAAATACACGGGTACCCGGGTATTTAATTTCACGGATCCTTATGCACACGCCATGTATAGAGATACACGTATGTAACTATGTATTTTCTTTTAGGTCGCGTTTCGCTTAGAAATTCCCGGAATTATTTCCAATGGATTTAGTAGGCGTTTAGAATTTAGATACGTATTTAAATTGTTCACAAATATTGTGAGGAAAAGGTTCGCCAAAATACAAGCTACAATGAAATCTATTATTAATTCTTAAATAACCCAAAGAACTAGTGAATATGATATTGAAAGCATGTATGTCTATAGTAAATTTTATTTTAAGAAATAATAATGGGAAGGATTTAAGAAACTTAAGACTAATAAAAAAAAAGTTAATTATAGAAAGAAAAGTCAAAAATAAAAATAATTGTGAACTGTTGAAAAGGCGTTTACGTTATTAACATTCTATTTCGATACAGAAAAACTAACGTGTTTACATTTTCTGGTAGAAAGCAGCTTCTTTTTGATGTAACAATGTTCCCAGCAGTTGAGAAGCATCTTTCGGAGCTGGCAGATGTTGCCGGTATGGCTAAATATGTTCTTGCAAGTTCTCCAATTACAGGATACTTACTAAATCTTGCCTTCCACCAGTCAAAGGGGTCCAAATCAAACCTTAATTGAGGCTCAGCTAAATAACTATCAAACTGATTTGACAAGTCATACGGATCATTTACCTCGGCGTCATACAAAAATTCTAAAGCACTTTTATTTGATAGTTCATTTTGTTTTTCGTTTGTCTTCTGGGGAAGAGTACTTTTAAGCATGGATTTCACTGTTTCTCTTATTCTATCTCTCACAATTCCTGGTTCATGATCCATGTCTTTATATCTAGGGTCTACAAAGCTCGCAATTTGGTTTAAAGATATTACATCATCATTCTCTTCCAAATTAAAGCGACGCTTAATTTCATGAACTAGCGTGTGGTTAAAATTCCCCAGGATTTCGTTTTCATCTTCCTGTAATTTAAAATGTTTGTCTAGTACTTTACATAACAATGGCCTAACCATAGATATTGGAGAATGGTTTTCACCGCAAAATACTGTTGTTACAACTTGTAGAGGTTTTAAAATTTTTGCTATACATTCTACCATTGTCCACTGCCTTTCTGTCATCTCTAATCTCTGTGCCGTTGATGTGTCTGTGATGGACCGATCCGCCAAAACATTTGCAATGGGACACCGATTTACATAGAGTCGCTCTAGCATTATAAATACTGAATTCCATCGCGTCGAACAAGATTGCAACAATGTTGCCCTTGGCATGCCAAGCTGATTTTGTTTTTGTTCTAAAGCTTGTTTGGCCACGCTTGAATGCTTAAAATGACTAACAATTTTACTACAGTGTTGAACTAGTTGTTGAACAGTCTCTTTCTTAAGCCCATTATTGATGGCTAATTGAAGAGTATGAGCTGCACATGTAGTATTACTAATTTCGGCAGGTAGTAAAGAAATAGCATTCATAATATTCTTAGCATTATCTGTGACAATAACTGGGACCTTCTGAAGTATTTCCCATTCGGTAAATGTCTTCTCTAACTCGTCAGCAAGATTCTTCGCTGTATGACGTTCTTCTAACTCATGTGTTGTAAGAGTATAAGACTTTGCAGACCAGTTATTATTAATATAATGAGCTGTTACAGTTATATACGAATCTTGCGATAAAGAAGACCAACAATCAGTTGTACAGATTATGTTGTCAACAGCGTTAAAATCTTCCTTTATTTTTTGTTTAATTGATACTCTTAAAGCAGCCAATCTTCTTTTGATTGCTTCTTCTTTGCATGCTTTATAGTTGGGTTCAACAACAGAGATAAAATTTTGGAAACCGATGCTGGAACAGAATGAAAGCGGCAGTTGATTCATCGCTATCAATTTTGTTAAAGCTTCATGTATTTTTTCTGTTTTTTCACGATTACATAAACGAGTTGTTGTACTATTGTCAGGATCATAAGAGCGCATCTGACGCTTTCTGGACCTTTGTGATGTATCTGTAGTACAGCTTGCTTTATTATCATAACTATTAAAATGTTCGGTATTTTCATCTTCTACATTCTGGAACTCGACTTCAGCTTTCGATGACACACCTGATGGTTTAGAAGTTGCAGGCTTTATATTATGGATGCCTTGTAGGTGTCTATTAATTGCTCCCGTCGTACCACCAGCACATGAGAACTCGTTATTGTTTTCTTCGTCACATATCATACAAAACGCTTTGTCACCGTCACGTTTTGCATACTCCCATACCCAACTTTTTCTTTTGTTCATTTCAGAAACTGTATGATTATATGATTAGTATTGTAACAAATAATAGAAAGATAGAGGGATTGTGAAAACGGAATATCACTTTAAAAGGAATACTGGACTGCGGGGCACATTTGACAGTGGAGCAGTTTTGACAAAAAAAATTACCGGCCAAATATCAATGTTGACATATGTCATTTTTGATAGGAAGTTCCTATTAGGAACACAGCATTTGCTATTGAGCTGAATAGATAGAATCCGCATATAAAAGAACACGCGTAGTTTTATATCCGTGTACACGCGTAATTTTATATCCGTGTACACGGGTAGTTTCATATCCGTGTACACGGGTAGTTCAATATCCGTGTACACGGGTAGTTTTATACTCGTGTACACGGGTAATTTTAAAACACGGATAGTAGATTACGTATACACGGTATACGGATACCGGGTACCCGTGTCTCTATATTACACGTTAAGAACCGTAGGCTCTAGTTGATATGTTAGAAGTTTATTTCAAAGCAAATAGAATCTCTGAAAATTCTTGCACAAATTACGATCAGCGTTTTCAGGAAAGACCACAACCACACCGGACAATTTTTAACAGAATAATCAGAAATTTAGTGGACTATGGAAGCTTCGAACAAAAAAGATCCATCTATCAAGTTAACAATGCTGATGTACGTCAAAATAATATTTTGCAAAATGTTATAAACAATCCAAGTACATCAGTACGTCGAGTGGCTCGAGAAACTGGAATTCCGAAATCTAGTGTTCATGGAACGTTGAGGAAAAACAAATACCACCTATACAAACCAATAATTGTACAGGGTATAAGCGATAATGACTATCAGCGAAGATTACAATTTAGGTGATAACAACAAAAATGTGACGATGATACTGATCTTCCTAGGAATACTTTGGACAGATGTAACACGGTTTAACAATTGTGGAGTGTTCATCAGGCATAGTTATCATCACTGGTCAATTGATAATCCACATTTGGCAAATCAAAGAAGGTTTCAAATTCGAGTTGGTTTTAATCTCTGGTGTGGTTTGATTGGTACGAACTTTTATTGACAACTTCTTTGTTGTTTGAGTTTTTGTTTTTTCATTTTAGATAATCACTTAATAGGTCCTTTCATCTTTGATTACAATTTTACTGGTAATAGATATTTAGAGCTACTAACGAATAAGATAATGCCTGCCGTAAGACAAATTATTAACATGCAAAACGTCTGGTTTCAGCAGGACGGCGGCCCTGCCCATAATGATCGTCACGTGCGACATTTTTTGTGAGAAGATTTCAATGAGAGAGTTATTTCAAATAATTGACCAGTACAATGGTTTGCGAGATCGCCCGACCCTACCCCCCTTGATTTTTATTTGTGGGGTGCCACTAAAAACGAAGTATTCAATTTTGAACCATCAGAGAATCGAGAAATTTTAGAACAACGAGTGCTGAATGTGCTGCAGATCATTAAACGAAAACATACTACGTAGAGTTTGTAACTCTGTTAAAACAATGTACCAAAAGTGTGTGGAGCAGAATGGTCACCATATTGAACAGTTTATTTAAGTAAATCTGAACTTGTAATTTCGTATTTGAGTGAAATTTATTTTACATGTTTATATCTCTCATACAAATGAAGATTTATTAGGCAAGTAGTACATTATTGAAAAGCCTTTTAAGGACTATCTAACTAATTGAGAATGCAATAAGGTCGCCATAAGAAAAACAAAAGATGGCGCTAAGAACGGGGCAACAAATGAATTAATTATCAATAATTACTATACAAAGTTCTAAATCTTCCACCAATTGCACTGCACTTTTACATGTGACTAATGACAGAGCTTATTTATCGTCTGTTTTACACTAACATTTAATTTCATAGCCAACTAATACCGTCTTAGAGTGAAATTTTATTCAAATGTTCATATCTCTCGTGTAAATAAAGATTTATTAGGCATGTTGTACATTATTGAAAAGCTATTTTTAAGGACTATCTAACTAATTAAAAATCCAATATGGCCGCCATAAGAAAAACAAAAGGTAGCGCTAAGAACTTGGAAACAAGTGAAAATCGGGGGTTACTATTAACACCAAAAAATTTGTCTTAAAAAAGTGTCTGAATAATGTTAGAGTTTAAAAGCCATCGCATTAGGCGTTATCGAGTTATTGACGAGAATTGAAATCGGCAAATATCGGTTTTTTCAAAATATCTCAAAATTGTGAAAAGTCCGAATGAATTTGAAATGAGATTTGTTGCGCGCATTGAATTCTGCAAAACATTCCCCATTTAACCGTTCCTCTATCTCTTCTAATAACCGATATACCAATGGTGAGCATCGAAATCTGGACACACTGTATATCATTTTGGCGGCGTGTCCTGTAATTAGACTGCAAGTGTTTCCTGAATCTGTGCATTATTACTTATGTTGTGGTGTTTTTAATAGCATATTTTTACGTTCAATTTTCCGTTTTTCCAAGTGTGTATGCTGCTGACCCTTTTTCATTGCCTTCTCTCCTTGTTAACGTGTATAAAGTCCCTGCGACTGGCTCCGCTAGAATGAAAATGTTTCCCTTGTCTTTTATCCTTATTACCTTTTTATAGGAGTAAATAACTGTTTATTAATTATGAGTAATATACGCTACAGCTGTTGTAATTCTATAACTGAGCCGCGTATGATTGTGAAATGCTATGTCTGTAAAAAACCGATTGCGTGGGAGTCTCTAAGTCTGGTCAACGAAGAATTCATATTGGTTCGTGCGTGATCCTTCTGACAGAATGTGTAATGATTTACCACAGAGTGCTGAACGCTGGGAGTGTTATCTTGCGGTTTATTGGATACACTCGAAGCGGGGTCGTTTGAATTACCTTGGTTCCTATATCCGCGGTACTTTAATACGGGGGGACGTGGCGGCCTTCCTTTGGGATGGCACTACACTTATGCACTGGGTGTATGGGATAGGGTTTACTCTAGGGTCTGAGGTTAATGAAAGAGTTTGCTTAACCAAATGATTTATTTACCAGACAAGATAGTAGAAACAATAGTCACGCAGGGCTATAAAGAACGGGCTGAAGGCCAATACAAATATTAAGATATATACTGAAACACATGAGGTTTAAGGCCGATTTATAAACTTGACGTTACCGTTGCCGTTCGCAGTTGCCGTTGCCGTTGTCAAGTTAAAATATACAACGGCTATGTATATGTTTATAAAGTGTCGCTGCCGTCGCCTTTCGTTGTTATCAGTCGTTGCTTACGAACGGCCGCCATTCAAAGTTAACCAACTTTTATCTTTCACCATTGCCGTTGGCTGACGTCAGAGTTATTCAGCCAATAGGATGATAGAAAATTTTTCTACTACAATTGTTTTGTTTTTAGACGTCTAGTTAGGTTAAGTGCTTTCAAGTTTGCTTTCAATTGTCTTTGTGAAGAAAGATTTTGTTTTATACCGTATTGAAATAAACAATGGATTTTATTGAAGAAGGTAAAAATTTGTAAGTAGGTATGTATGTAAATAAAATATATAAAATCAATTTTTCAGAAGCAAAAGCGCCTCTTCTAATTGAATTAATTCAAAATTATGAGCATTTGTACAATTTGGGTGATAGAGACTATAAGAATGTAAAAAAAAAGAAGAATCGTGGAAAGAGGTATCACAAATAATCAATATGCCAGGTACAGTATGTCGAAAACAGGCTTTTGATAACATATGAACATGATTCTTTTTTTTTAAGTGGAGGAATGCAAAAAAACCTGGAAAAACTTAAGGGACAAATTTATGAGAGAAAAAAGAGAAAAATCTTCGGGCTCTGGTGCTTCAGATAGTAGTTGGCCGCATTTCAAAGCCATGCTTTTCTATTCTAAATATTGCAAGCCTCGAAAGTAAGTGCACTAAATCTTTTCCACAATTATTTGCTTTAAATAGGAAAATTACTATTAAAAAGATACCATTAAATGTATGATTATTTAAAGTGTAATGTCTTTTATTTTGCAGAACCTCAACAGCGACTTCAAAAGTCAGTATACTGCAAGAGCCAGAACCCAGATCAGAGTCAACAGGCTCATCAGCATCCGTGTGGAGCACGATGGACACAATTTTGTCACCAGATGAGTATGTATTATCAAGGAGAAGAAATAGAAAAACCTGATGAGATGCAGAGAGTCGTGGAGTGTGGAGCAATGGATCAGCAGGAGATTTTGCCATATGTAACACCTACTTCAAGAAAAAGTAAGTTTAATGTATTTGTAGTGGCATCTTGCTTATACATATAGCATTGTTATAGCAAAAGGCAGAAAAAGAAAGCACGAGCCTGATATTGGTGATGTTGTTCTAGCTGTTAATAAGATAGCAGAAACAATAGCAGATGGTGGGAACAACACAAATGCAGCATTCACCAAATATTTGCATTTCCGGCTCCAGGAAATGCCTCCAGAAGAAGCTAAATCAAAAAGGAAACAGATTCTCCTTATTCTGGAGGAAGACTAGGAGTTTGTAGTAGTAGTAGCAATAGGTTAATGCGTTTAAAAATAAGATACCATTGGAAGCAAAACAGAATTTTTATTGTTAAAGTACATAAATGTAAAGTAAATAAAGATATATTATTAAAATTCTCATATAAAATTCTAAAACTGTCGCCCTCTGTTTACTATATCTTCCTGCCAGGGAATTTTCCCAACATCTGACATAAAGTATTCAGCTAAAGTTTCTCTTAATCTAAAAGATATTCGTCTTGACATGTTTGCACCCATTCGGCCAATATGATTCAATGAAACTTGTTCTGTTCTCCAAGCGCCATTTGCTTCATCATTGGAGTGTTTATAAATTGAGATTTTCAAACTTCAATAACGGTGGTTGCGAACGGCAACGGCAACTGCGAACGGCAACGGTAACGTCAAGTTTATAAATCGGCCTTTATCACTAGTAACAATAGTCACGCAGGCCTATAAAGAATGGGCTAAAGGCAAATACTAATATTAAGATTGAAACACATGAGGTTTATGCGAGGTACCTTGACCAGAGGTGTAATTGTCCAATACAGGGTAATTGAAAAAGGGGGTGGTCTTTAGAAGCCCAATGCGGGTGAGTTGAAAAAGGGGATGTTTGAGAAACACAGTTGGGGTTCTAGAAAGTAAGGCGCCCTTGAGGGTGCCGAACCAATCAAAGATCAGTGACGTAACGGGGCTATCTTTGGATGACGGAAAAGAACTCTGAATGTATAAATTTAAAAGCATCAATAAAATTTTAATCGTCGCAAGATATTTAAATTATTGATATTTCGAAAGTTTATATTGAGTAATATTTATGCCTTTAGATCTGCATTCAACCAGATAACCATTATCATCATGATTGGAAAATATTTGTTTTCTAAAAGCAAAACAGTCTTTATTAATACACTGTAATATACTCACTCATATGAATCACGAAATAACAACAGTTATGCGAGTTGTACATTAAAAGTACAAATATTAAGAATAAAAATAGAAAGCATGAAACGATACCAAAAGTACAAACATACCACCTCTACATAATTATTTGAAATTATGCACATATAGGTATATGTTAAACTTGAGTAATTTAGTTGAAGTGCAGTAGAGATGTAACAAACATGGATTAATTACAAAGAGCAAATTAACTTAGCCAATTAGGTGACAAACAGAGTCGGCAACACCCAGATGTTTATATATAGAATATGAAATATCAATTAGGAATAACATCAGTAACGGGGATCAAGGTCGATTCCGTGTCAGCAATTACCTGATTAAACCATTTTGATAATTGCTTCTGATTTAAATAATTGCTGACCGTTACGTAAGACAATTATCAAAATAGACGCAAATATTTTAGTGCGTGTATAATTGATGAGAAACTTCCATTTCAATGCCAATAAAAGTGTATATTAAACTACTGAAATTATGTACATAGTTGTTATTTGTTATAAATATTGGTATGTATATTGTAAGTATTTATGAGTAGAAACATACTGAGAATGTGTGTATATACAGCCATATGTATGTTGTACATATAAACATATGTGTACCGGTAATTTTAAAACACTCGAATCGGACAAGAGTTTCGATGTGAATTAATACATTTTTGATTGCGTAAGAGAAACATATTTAGCGTTATTAATTTCTTTGTTTATGGTTTTGCATTGGGTAACATCTGATTTTTTAAATGTAGATATGTTCCACTATACGCTTTTAACATTTTACTTGAATGCTTCCGGACACAAGAAAATTTATTAGATTTACAAATACAGTAGTACAAATAGAACATTTCTCTCACAAGCCTAGTTTTCATATATGTATATACCCGTTAATCATAATTCTACTTTCGTAATCAAATATAAGAATTAAAAAACGAATGTACTTACTATTTGAATTTCGAGACAGATACGTATACCATAAGACCGCGTGTGTCTGCATTATCGCGATACCTGTAGGGTAAGCGAAACAGATAGAGATGTCTGTGTATTAAAACGGTAAACAAGTAAACGCAATGTTCTACTGGATTACAACAGAGCTAGTATTTCGCATATGCCTATGATGCACTCGTATTTGTCCAAAAAATCCACATTTATACGGTGTAGTCGCGCAGTCGCATTAGCCGTCGCTTCCACATATGGAAGTCAGTTGCAATTTATACTTCGCGGTTGGGTCACTGTTCGGGTCAAGAGGGAGGTTTATTTGAACACTTAACGAATTAATTTATTTAGAGTTTTATTATTGCTTAAGAATAACATTTTTTTAGCTAATTGCAGGTTAATTGCAATGTTGAATTACAATTCTGTTTTAAGAAGTAAATATTTTATGTTTCAGTATTTTATTATAGTTGAGTTTTTAGATTATAATATTTGTTGAAAAATATTATTTTAGTTAAGAAGTTTTTTTTTTATTTTAAAGTCTAGGAGTTATTTATTATTTATTTTTGCTCTTTTATGTTGTTTATCAAGCTGTGATGAGTTATGCTTCAAACACGTACAAATAATTATTTACAACGGGAACGCAATACCTATTACACTGCTTTTCACTTGATTTGCCTACGAATACATTTGTACGTATAACTTATACGCCCGCTGTCGGTGTGGCAATTCAAGTTGGCACGCCCATTTATAGTCGACCAGTAGTTACTAATACATGCATCGCGCTATGAACGGCGGCCACACGGTATACATATACAGATTAAATTTATAAATGTTTGTAACAGTGAATTTGATATGCTGACGTTTATAAGTGTCTTTATGAACTGCGTTTACTTTGGAGATATTCATCTGCAAAATATGTTTCAAATATTAATTCTGAAGACGTTAAAAGTAGTAGTTTGTACAACAAGCGTGGATATGATGTTCCTCTCGCACGAAAATGAAGTTTGGGCACAATGCCGCATAGTGGTTGAGACTCAAATATTCGTGGCAAAATTTCTGGCAAATGGATTGCAGATACTTTTATACACGCTGCGATAGACGTAGATTAAGAACTTCTTCAGATGTAATTTTCTCAGAAGATAGTAGAAAGTAGCAGTTGAAATTTGTAGGATTCATAACAAGGATTATTATAGAAATCATATATGCAATATATGAACTTATAGCTACTTGCTGATGAATAGGTACTAAAAGCATAGCTTAATTTTTATACAGTAATAAAATGCAACTTTCTCCAAAACGTAAGTGTTTTGTTATAAAATAATATCTTTTCATAAAGCTTTATTATTTAAATAATTATTGTCTACAAATACGTAATGAAATAAAGTTCTTCTCAAAATCGCTGGTTTAGAAAGATTATACTCCGTACAATAGTCCAGGGATAGCAAAAATCAAAGTAAATTTCATCAAAACAGGCCTCAATCGTTTCCGTTTAATACATATGCGCCGAGTGCCGGTATTGGGTCTCTGTTAATTGAAGATGTTTTGTAATTGTTACCCCCCAGTGCCATGCCTTTGAGGAAAAGCATCTTTTACGTTGTCGCTTCTCTATACTAAAAGAAGTTTGTGATTTACAGTCGCGATTAATTTCTCCAGTGATTTCGGGTGCCATTAGACTACCAACAAAAGGTGCAAATGAACATGATAGATTTAAAAACAAGGCTTTCGACACTGTCTATAATAGGTTTCAGAATTAAAAAACGGAGATTTTATGGGGTTAGGCGTCAGCAGCTTGAGTTGTTCAAGTCCCACCTATTTAACCGTACGCAATTGTAAAAATGCGATATGGTTTCTGCAAGGAACAGTTTTGGGTACTTTGCTATTTATTATTTATCTTAATAACTTAACATACGCTCTTAGTGGAGAATTATATTTGTACGCTGACGATACCTCGATTCTGGTCAGGAGTTGTGATGAAAATACTTTACCCTACACATCTATGCGGATAATGCAGGAATCTCAGCATTGGTTTCATGAGAATAACTTATTACAGAATGAGTTGAAAACCAATAAAGTGATACCACATAATATACGCGATTCAAAACTCATAAAGCTAAATTCCTGGGTTTGTGTATTGAGGGTACAATTACCTGGGGGAGTTATGTAGACCAACTGTGTGAAAGGCTGATAGGCGGCAATATACGCGATCAGCGGCTAGGCTGACGTACTACTCATATTTCTATTCTACTACTGCATACGGAATACCTTTTAGGGACAGTCTTGTGGGTTTTCGAGAGCCTTTGGACTGCAAAAGAGGGCCTTAAGGGCGTTACGCGACATGAGAAGTATGGGCAGCTGCAGACAACATTTAAAGAAACCGAAAATACTTACATTGCCGGGTGTTTATATGTTCTCTGCGCTTACCTATGTTCACCAAAATAACGCGGGTTTTGCTATCTATGGCGAGAATCAAGATTACCCCATCAGATCGAAAATGCACCTTCAGACCCTGTATCACCGAATAGGCAAAACTGAAAAATATATCGATTTTTGCGCTCGTGTTACTTCCAGAGATTTATCCTTTATCGAGGCACAAGTTTAAAGCAGTAATCAGGGTATACTTAATAGATTACACTGTATATACATATGACAAATTTCTGAATAGTTTTTGATGTTGTCTTTTGATGTATAGTTAATTTACATGAATAAACATATTATTATTATTAGCTATTACGGTTACTTAACAAATAAACAATTTGCACGTGAAAGACGTGTAAGTAACCCGTGTGTTTATGTTTTTCAATGCTATCACTGACGACTCGTTCATTTATGTATGAATAGCGTTCCTGATAGAAAGCAATTATAGCAGTTATCTATTCCTTTCGCCCCCTAGAGAAAATTGTACAGCTCTTATGGAAACAGCAAACATTGTTGTCAACTTTTTCATTAAAATAAATAGATAAATACAAATAAATGAAAGGTATAGTAATTATATCTTGGGGATTTTATTTTATAATATTCGTATTTTTGAAGTTATATGGATTTATTAAACTTCGTTTCGAAGAGCAATCTTATTTAAAAATATATCTGTCAATTTAATCCATTGGTTAATTTCCACAACATGGTGCAAGAGTAACTGCGACTTATAAATACGTTAGTAAACAGAAAGAGAGCAATCGGCAATAAAACCTGTATTATTTTCTACGGTGATTATAGTTATTTTGTTCTTGATATTTTTAATACGTTTAAAGAATTTATCTGCTGATTTAGGGTAATGCACATGAACACAGAAATAATTCTATTGTGTGATTATGAGCTTTTATCTACAATTACAGACTTAATAAAAACGTATTTAAAACACGTAACATAATTGTAGAATGCTGGAAACCCTGTCAAAAAATACGGTTTGACATTTTGTTAAATATCTGAACAAACATAAGCGTACATGCACAGGGTATTACGAAACTTTTGCAATACGATGTACCTATGTACGAAACGAATTGAAATTAATTAAATTCCAAAGAGCATTAAAAGTTGTAGAATTGTTTTTTGCCTGCAAGAATAAGTAACGTTATCTGCCGGTCAACCCTGACGCAGGTAGATTGTACATATGAGGATTATTGCATAAATTGCATTCAGTGCAGCGAAGCTGATAACGAAATACAGAGTAATGAGTACATGTAGGTACCTTGAGTCTGTTTGTCACGGAATTCTATATGTAAGTACCGTAATGAAAATTTGTGCAACATATAAAATAATACGAAAAGCCTGCTTAAGACCGGTTAGATTCTGGTAAATTGAGTCAAGTGTTATGTAATATTGTAGCTACTATAGTATTACTACTATTGTGTACCTATATACACATTCAGTATCAATTATTTAATTTCAATATCTTCATAGGCTGTCTGAGAATAAGGAGTATATTCCTTATTCTCATCATATAAACAGTTGAGAATGTAGTAATTTGTCAGCAATTTTATATGTTACTACTATTTGTTCTAATAAGTGTAAGAAATTATATCAATAAAATGATTGTATAAAAGAGTGACTTTTTGGATTAATATATAGAATCTACTGAAAATTAGGATTGGATGGGATGATTATTAAACACAAGCATATAAATATTTCATGAAATTTTATCATTTATTAATTCAACCCATATTCTTTTTGTTAGTAAATACCCTTTCCACTCTACGTGAATGATATCATGCATTATTGTTCACACCTATGACAGCATTATTTAGCAATTTATGTAATATATGTTCAGACCATTCTACAAAAATGTTCATTTATTTCATTAACTGTTTTTCGACTTCGAAGAGGTTCGTTTTTTAAAAAGAAATTGTACACGCACTCGTTCTTTAGGGGGTCATAGTTGGCCTGCTTCTTCATATTCCTTTAATTTTGCGATATACAGTTGATTTTGTCACCCCCATACACTGTTAAAAATGCCTGTAATATTTCATTATATATTCATTAATATTTACCTAATTTGTAATGGGATTAAAGAAAAGCACATAATATACTATGCGATAGGCAAATACATAGTAAATAACAAGTACTAATTGTGTATTATGAATTTTACAACGAAATGTTCTTTAAAATATAGTAAAAGTACATAACAAGTTATGCGTATTTTAAGTTAGAGCATGCGCATCAAAATTGGTCGCCATTAGTCTTGTTCATTCCTACATAACTGTGGTGACAAAGAAATGGTGTTTGTGTTTTTTGTTGTTGTAGCTGTTGAAATAGGTAGGCTTATATACTACAACAATGCGGAATATGCAAATTTATCTGTGCTACACAAAGAAAATACAATTTAAATCAATATATACATAGAAATTGGATTTTTTTTCTTTATATTGCACACGTGAGAATTGTAATGTGATATTTATAACACATATGAGATTTGAGCAACATTTATCTAATAAAACAGTTTTTTCTATTCCGGTGCTATAAAGTTCACTTTACGACACCCGTTTTGGTTGCATAAAGTATTATTTTATCGCACGCTAATTTTATTTTTTTGAAGTTGGTAACAAAAAAAAATGGAACCAAATCGTATTTAAATGTCAAAATATAAGCCTTTAAAGTAACAAAAATGTGCAATAAAATTGTACAAAGAATAAAAAGCACACATGCTAACATTTCACTTACTAATTAGCAATATAAATTGTTAAGCAGAGTTGGATGATAAGTTTTCGGATGCTACTATTGACATTTACTTTCCATGCTGAATAGTACAATTGTTATAAAAGTTTGTTTTGATAAATATGTAGAGAGTTTGTGGACGAAAGATTTTGTAAATTGTCTTCTGCTATTTTGCGAATCGCTGGGGGCGTACAGTTATTTATTTCGTCCTTTTTGTTGATAATTTGAAATAATTTATTGTATAAATCAGTCTGAATTTTAAACACAATTACATATAGCACCACCGATATTCAAATATTTAAAACGTTCTACTTAAAAATCAGAGTAACCAACTTCAAAAAAGCAAAATTTCTAAAATATTCGAACAAAACATGTCTCTTATTTTAAGCTTTTTTGAACTTTTAATAACCGAAATAGAAAAAATAGTATAAAATACACGTTTCATAAGACATTTTGCGCACTTGTTCTTTAGAAAACTCGCCTAGCGGCTCGTTTTCTAAACTTGAACGCGTGCGCAAAAATCGTGTCTTATGAAACTTGTATTTTAATATACTATTTTAAAACAAGTGAAAAAATTAAAAAGCTCTTGAATAATAAATCAAAACGAATATTGGATGAAAATGAAAGCGATTTTACAAAAGAAATTTTAGAAGCCATTACAAAATATATTCAGGAGGACTTTGGTGTTATTTACAGAGTTACAGAGGTAAAATAGTTATTAGGTTTACATGATTTTATAAAAGTAATATAAAATTTATTTGTAGAATCTGTCAGATGAGAGAGGCTGGTTGGCCTCACTGACATCATCTGACTGCACTATATATTATAATACAAAAAGGTAAATTTGTAGATATAGTTTTGTACGTAAAATGTCCTTAATTCGCTAT
This sequence comes from Amphimallon solstitiale, assembly GCA_963170755.1. Taxonomy (NCBI): domain Eukaryota; kingdom Metazoa; phylum Arthropoda; class Insecta; order Coleoptera; family Scarabaeidae; genus Amphimallon; species Amphimallon solstitiale. The sequence goes on along the minus strand of OY720683.1, from coordinate 106,029,946 downwards.
TGTCAAAGTAATTACTATAGAATTATAGTTTGACTATAACCTTTTTCCCGGTTTAGATTTTTCTAAATATGGTTTTATATTTTATGCAGAACAAGAAGATATCCCGCCTATATACGGATTATCATCTAACTTGGATGCTTACGAAAATTTCGAAGATGCGTTCATGGTCTGTTTTTCGTTATATTTTATATTTATACCGTAGTCGACATATTTTAATTTCTGATACGAAAGTAGAAAGAGGAACCGAGCGCGACGAAATAAACTAAAGATAAACATAAGCGAGGCTGCCAAGACAGTACACTCTACAAACGTTTCCTATGAAACGTAAGGCGTGAGGGTCCCCCGACACTGCGTTGCACTCCCACCACTGTTAGCAAGCAGGCATCGCTGCATATTATAAGGTCATCTTCTGAATGGGATAGAAGTGTAAACCGAAATAAAAATTTGACGACTACGGTATATAAAGTATATTATTATACAACTTCCCAAATCATGTAGTGCAACCCTAGAACTAATTCAAAGACTGGTACTCAAAATATACCTATCGAGACAGATGATCAAAATCAAAAAAAATTAATCCTATTTGAAAGAAAGTTTTTAATGTTATGATTAAATAAAGAGATTTTTAATTTTAGTGGAATACATATTTTTAACTTTAAAACTATTTTACATTTCATTATATGTATTGTACTTACTGGAACTTAGTTTAGATTTTGTTTAGAATAACTTATTTATTCTTGTCGTTCAATGTTTACCAAAATTAAAAATAAAATATATTAATACTTTATAAAAATTATTTTTAGTTTATTATCCAACCAATCCTTAAATCTAATTACAGAAAAAATCTTACATAATTTCTATGTGTTTTTAAATATTCAATCATTTTACCATGTAAAAGTACATATTTGAGGCAAAAATTTTACTGTCATATTCCGTTATGAATCTTCACTGTGTGAATGTGCATACGTAATTATGTAATTACACAAAGAAGTTTACCCTCACAAATTATACAATTTTACAATGTAATTTTCAATAAGCGGGCATTGAAAGCGGTTTCAATTTACAATGTAAATTTCAGTAAGCAGTCATTGAAAGCAATTCCATAATATATCAGGTAAATTTAAAAATTCCATAACATAACGTTGGTCACAAAATTGCCAACGTTATGTTATGTAATATTTTCTTACAGTGTAATACATCATTGAAATAATACCTAGATTTTACGTATGGAAATGCTCATTAAAATTACTGTTCCCATTTTTGAAGTTTCTAGCGTTAAATTTTGTACATATTTGAAGCTGTGCTTTTCATAGCTTTAAGTGTACTAATCGTTAACGCCGTTTGGGGGGTGATTATAACGATTTGCGTGGCTGTTCACTAATATTTATGACCTACTTATAAGCACATATTTTGTTTAATAAGACAATAAAATAGAATAAATCAAAGGAAAAGTGTAAAAAAATGTTTAGAACTTATGGTTTGATTATTTTATGAAATATGGCGGATATTGCATATTTCCATACTGAATATTTGAATCACTCGTTCTTATTCGGAGACAAGGTATAATCGTTGATTGAAGAAATATATAAAGATGCGCAACGCTATAGTAAAATAGCGTGTCTTTCCGTTAAGTCGTCCCGCAAACCCTTTGCCGATAAACATCATCGCTGTCTCGGGCTGTTTCGAATCTCGGATCCAAACGACTGATGCAGTTGCTATAGATCTCGGATCCAGTTTTGGCTACGCTCAGTGCAATGTAGTGGCGCATCTTTATATATTCCTTCAATCAACGGTATAATGTAACTATTGATTTAGTATATCAAAAAAACACTACTGTGCGTCCTAAATTAGTATCACACATAAGTCAGCCACATTTTTTCTGATTACCTTTTACAAAAAGTAATTCCAATTTATAATATATATAATTTGGACTTCCATTTTGATAAATATATTTATTTACCATTTTAATAGATGACGTTTATCAAATTCTGACCAATTATTTGTCATATCACTGTTGTGTTATTTACGAATATTATTCATAAATTAGCCATAAACATTGTTTTTCTACCTTTTACAATTTACATTACACAACCGTGTGTAATAGGTATGTCAAATTTTAAAGATAAGAATATTTTAAGATAAAGAGTACAACAGTAACGATCTTATGTAAATTATAAGTAATAATTATTTACATTTATTGAAATTATAATCTTCAGTCAGTGTTCTGAAATATATGCGAGGCGCCCTCAATTTAGAATTATGCTAAATATAACGAATGCGTGATTTACAACAATAATATATACGTACTTTGTAGTATCTTTTTGGATTGCTTTAAATAAGGCAGACAGACAACTTTGGATTTACATTTATATAGGCTGCCCATTTTCTATCTTCTTGTATGGGTAACGATATTTTTTAAAAATTGAAAAATGCCGAATTTTACTTTTGTACATATCCACGTATCTATTAAAGATAAAACAAAACTGAAAATGGCATCTGGTAGTAATTTTGAAGTAGAATTTTATAATTTTAATTAAAAATTCATGGCGCCCTTGAATATCAATATGAAGTTTTTTTAATTGCAACCACGGTTGGCTATGACTTTATTAAAATGTTTATTTTTTTCTAATTTTGTAAATATAAGATTTGGAACGGTTATCTTTTTAAATGTTGTATTATATATGGAAGTAATTCGATTGCTATTACTTTTATGAGGAATAATGGGCAAGTACGCTTTAAAAACATTTTAATGCAAAAAAATACAACAAAATTATACATTATACATATTTATTAAGAGAAAAAAGGTTGGTGCAAATAGTAAAGAAACTAAAATTAAGGAAATGCAGAAACTAATGAGCAAGCAGAAAGTAATGTTACTTTTTAAATACTCAAAATTAGCACCATTTTTTGGGATGCACATTTCACACCTTACCATTCTGGAATTCAACTGGTTTGCTAATGCAGATACCTACTTGCCCAATTAACTGGATTAGTAATGCAGGTACCTCCCTCTGGCCGGTGAGACGACCTGACCTAATTGTTTATTTTCCTTTATAAAGTCTTTATTTAAATTTTAGTTTCATTACTGTTTGTAGTAATTTCTCTTGTTTTTTCTATTATATTTTTTCGCATTAAAATAGTTTTCCAAAGCCTACTGGTATATACAGTGTGACCAGTGAAGTCTGCATCATATGGGATTTTTTTTTATTAATAGATTTATTCTAAATTTGAGTTTGGGATCAATTTCTGCTTCGATCAAGATGAAAATTAACCAAAAAAATAATAGTCACGTGAATCGCATTATCTGTCAAATTTAATTTTTTTTCAAAAAAAATTCAAAAGTGGGGTTATTTCTCAAAATATCGAAAAAAAAGTTATTAGAAAAGTTTAATTTAGACTTTTTGCCAATTTTTTTGTAAATTGCACCACTGTTGCGAAATAAGAACGCAACCTACATAAAACTTCTTAGTTTTAACAATGCTTTATTCCAGACACATTTTCTTTAAGGCAGCGCCATATTCAATGTGTGTGTTTGTGTCTAAAAGTAATACACATTAATATTAAGAAAATAGTTTAATTGAAAAGTCAAATTTTCTAATAAAATAATCATAATACATTATAAAAATTAATCGCATTTAAAATTCCACCTTTTCAATTAATAACAATATGTATTTTTGGTATTTGAATATTAAATTAAACATAATTTGAAAAACCTAAAAATTAAAATTACATTTCTGTGTGCCTCCCATTGCGTTCAATACAAACAATTGTTCTTCTGGATACATCTTTAATGGAGTTTCTGATACTAAGGGGCCTTATTTCTAAAATACAGTTTCGAATCACCGTTTCCAAATGATCAACATTACGGAAAGGTTTTTCTTTGTAAAGTTTTTGTTTTAGGTAACCCCACAAGAAAAAATCAAGTAGGGTTAAATCCGGAGACCTAGCCGGCCAGAATTGCTCCATATTACGCCCAATTACTTTGCCCCTAAATATTTCCAAGAGGCGTTCATGAACCCGTCTCGTAGTATGGATGGGAGCACCGTCACACTGGTACCACAAATTATGCCTTATTTCAATAGGCATATTGTCCAAAACTTCAATGACCTCGGTGTTAAGGAAGCGTAGGTATTCTTCAGAATTTAAATTGCCTCTAAAAAAATAAGGCCCAACAACTTGATCGTTTAAAATACCGCACCACAAATTAGTTTTAAAGGAATACCGGTCCTTGCATTCTATTATAAAATTTGGATTTTCTTGAGCCCACCATCTACAATTTTGAGAGCTAACAACGCCGTTTGAAGTGAAAGTGGCCTCGTCGGTCCATAAAACGTGAAACGGAAAGGACACATTTTCTTCTTTTTCCCCCTGGTACCAAAAAGAGAATCCCAAACGTATGTCAAAATCTTGCTCCTTAAGAGTATTTATAAATTTAGGTTTATACGGCTTAAATTTATTTTTGTGCAAAATATTCCTTACACTCTCTCTTTGAACGCCAGTTCTGCGAGAAACATGTCTAATACTAGTTTGACCATGTTCCACAATATCTAGGCAAACATTTAATTGGACTTCTTCACTATGTTTTATAGGATTGTGAGGTTTTTTAAATGAACTTTCCACCGATCCAGTTGATTTAAATTTCACTATAATCCTACTCACAATAGATTGTTGCACATTTTTACCTGGATGCCTTTTATTAAAAATGTTGGCCGCTACACGATGACTTGTGTTTTCACCACATATTAATACAATTTCAATTCTTTCCTGTACAGTTAACATTTTTTTATTTAATACGCAATATTAATTAAAAGCCACTATGACAAAGAGAAAGCGATTTGACTGTCATTAATAAAGCAAGGGCTTGTTGATCTTGTTTATCATTTGTTTTGCGGCCAACTTGTGTTTGGAGCATCATCGTAAGGTACAAAACTAGTTAATTTTTTGGAAACTGAACTTAAATAATAAAAGACTATTTTTACTTTTTATAACATAGCTCCATAACAAATTTTAATAAAGGGGTTTTAAATTAAATCATCGAAACTAGTTAAACTTACGTAAAGTTAAACGAAAATTTATTTTCCACTTAATGCAGACTTTACTTGTGACGCTGTGTACTTGTCTGTATTAATATTAATGTGTATTACTTTTAGACACAAACTACATTTTCAAAAATAGTTATTTTATGAAGTTACCTTATACAGGGTCAAAAACAAATAAACTTTGCATCACAAGTGACCAAATTTTAATAGCCCTATTTGGATTTTGTAGAAAAACACACATTGAATATGGCAATGCCTTAAAGAAAATGTGTCTGGAATAAAGCATTGTTAAAACTAAGAAGTTTTATGTAGGTTGCGTTGTCTTATTTCGCAACAGTGGTGCAATTTACAAAAAATTGGAAAAAAATCTAAATTATCTTATGCAGCTGAAATTTTGCATATGGGCTAAAAATTGTTTTTAGAAAAACTTTTTCTAATAACTTTTTTCGATATTTTGAGAAATAACCCCACCTTTGAATTTTTTTTTGGAAAAAAAATTATATTTGACAGATAATGCGCATCACGTGACTATTATTTTTTTGGTTAATTTTCATGTTGATCGAAGCAGAAATTGATGCCAAACTCAAATTTAGAATAACTCTATTAATATACACAAATCCCATATGATGCGGACTTCACTGGTCACACTCTATACACATATCACTGGAATATATATACTGCTATATATATTATATATATACAATAATTAATATATTAGTAATAAACTCTTTGAAGTCGCAAATTAATAGCGTATATCATTAGCAATTAAAATAGAAAATCTTCGAATTCGGGTCGCACATGTTGCGAAAATTCCGAACAGATCTATAAATCTTAATAATATGACCTTTGCCAATAAATAATGAAATTCACCGTTGAAAACAAAAGTGAGCAATCATGGGGAACTCGCAAACGGGTCGGTACAATTCGAACGTAATTTTTGCGAATGTAAATTAGCATAAACTTATAGTTAACTGTTACTAAAACGGAAAGAGAGAAGAAAAAAATACAATCGTTTGACGGTCAACGCCCACATTAGTAATATGTCCAGGTGAGCGTATTTTTTTCATAACCTACACAAGTGTTTAACGGCAGGGGGCGCCACTTACATACACGACTACCGATACAGTAACATATGATATAATTATAGCATTAATAATGCGAAGCTATATTAATTAACAATATGCAAAATGTTTATTTTGCGAATTTAATTACTCTAAAATTTGTGCTTTCAATGGGTGTTTTAATTTGATCAGTTTTTAAATAAATACGTAGTATATTTGCTATAGGTTTGCACAGTTATGCAACATTTTGATACTGGCTATATTTAAATTATTGAACATACGAGGTGTGTATATTAAGTAATGAGACTGATTTGCTAGTGTTCGATTTAGCAACACTGGGGACGCGGCACTAGAGGGGCAGACAGATAAACATCTGATACGCGTCTAGTACAAGTTTGAACACGCTAGAGTTGTTGTGCTGCCCGCAGTGATTTTTTTGTGAGAGACGTTTTTTAGTGCGTTCTAAAAATGAGTGACATCAATTTCGAACAACGTTCTGCTATCAGGTTCTGCTTCAGACTTGGACACAGTGCAACGGAAATATTTGGAAAACTGCGTCAGGCCTACGGAGACAGTGTTTTGTCGAGAGCCCAGGTTTTTAGGTGGTTTAAGGCATTTTCAGAAGAAAGAGATTCAATTGAAGACGAGTCTCGCAGCGGAAAGCCTTCATCTTCAAGAAACAATGAAAATGTCGGCTGAATCCGCGATCTCGTGGGTTCAGATCGTCATTTGACAGTCCGAATGATCGGTGAAGAGTTGAATTTTGACACACACAACCGTTCTTCAAATTTTGACCAATGAATTGGGGATGAGAAAAATCTGTGCAAAAATGGTTTCGAAAAATCTTTCACAAGAGCAGAAAGACATCCGAACGGAAAGGTGCCATGACTTTTTGGGAGCAATTGAAACGATCCCTATTATCTGGAACGTGTCATTACAGATGACGAGATTTGGGTGTTTCAGTATGACCCGGAAACCAAGCGCTAGAGCATGGAGCGGCACACTTCAACCTCTCCAAGGACAAAAAAGGAAGAATGAACAAGTCAAAAGTCAAATGCATGCTGATTTGCTTTTTTTAGCCAAGGAATCATTCACAAAGAGTTTGTGCTTTAAGGCCAAATGGTTAATCTACATTTTTACCAAGAAGTTCTTGAGACACTTCGAAAAATGGTCAAGCGTGTGAGACCAACCATCAAAAACATGTGGGTGTTGCATCACGACAATGCTCCTTGTCACACCGCGACTTCTAGCCGGTAAAAACATTCCTGTAGCTCCTCAACCTCCTTATTCATCCGACTTGAGTCCATGTGATTTCTTTCTGTTCCCAAGATTGAAAATTCACCTCAAAGGACACTGAAGAATATTCAAACAGCCGCAACCGACCAACTGAAAGCTATTCCAGTATCAGAGTTCCTGCACTGCTACGAGGAATGGAAGAATCGTCTCCAGCGCTGTGTGGCTTCCAAAGGTAGTTATTTTGAAGAAGATGTGAATTTTTAATTTTATTTCAATAAAAAATTAGAAAAGTCTCATTAGTTAATTTACACACCTCGTATGTACTTACCGCTATTAATAACTTCTCTTGAAATGTTGTAATAGAGCCTACATTTAGATTATTTCGTAGAAAGAACTTTCTTCTTTTAAGGTTATGCTATTATATTTCTGTGTCTTTCATGTCCTAACGTACAGCTTTGCATCAGTTTTATAGGTGATCTAAATGCAAATATCACTTCCATTCGACGGAAAACATATTTTCATGTGAGTTCTTCTTTTCTGTGTTTTATTACAGTGAAGAATTAAGTAGCTCATTGGTAGTCGTTACCTATCCATAGTTCGGATAATGTAGAAATATTAGTCCAGCAAATATCCTAGCCACCGTTAAGAACAAATTAAATCTTCCTAGAGCAGTCACTAAAGAAGACATCGATAAATTATCCCAGAAAATTATATAAATTTCATAGATCTTAATTCATAGATTATAGAACGTGCGAGAACTAAAGGAAGCTGTTGAAGTTCTGTCACCAAAAAAGTTTATCAAAATTGCTTATTTTTCTTTTGTTTAACCTAATAATGCATTTCTTGGATGTTCATGGTGAAGTCTTGTACCGGGCGACCCAATCTTTACCGCCACCGCCAAATAACGGAACTTGTTTATAAGTAAAAAAAAACAAATTTTGTGTAAAGTTAGATTGAAATTTACACTACATAATTACTAAAAAAATCAGCAAAATTTCTAAAATGTGTCACTGACAGCCAAAAAAATAAAACATTAACAAACATTTTCATTTTTGAATTCGACTCTTTGCAGATATCTTTTGTAACATATTCATCTGAATTAAAATCAAAAATTTAGCTTTGGTTTCCTTAAATTTGAAGTTTAGTGGAAAGCATTTAAATTCCATTCAAAGTCCCCGAGTGATCTACAGAGATGAACACCCGCCACAAGAAAAGATATGTGAAGACGTATTGTTAATGCTTTCCAGCAATTAAATGATTTAAATGTTGCTGCGACAGTGCAAAATAATTTAGAACAGGTCTGCGTCTTTACACAGAACGAGAGGGACATCACATCATTGGGAACACCTGATGTAATGATCGTTTTCCATAATTTGTTTCAATAAACTAATGTTAATTTGGCATTTCTTTCAGCTCTGCGCAGCTGGTGCGTGGCTTGCATTTCCTTTCAAAATATTAAAACATGCAATAAATCCGGCATAGGAAACTCGTCTGCATAACGATTGTCGCCTAAATTTACGAATTCCAACGAGAAACAATATCAATCGTCCTAACGTAAATGTTTAAAAAATTAAATGTAAATAACTTGTTAATAAAAATGTTGTGATATTTTTAATCGCGGGAAACGATTAAAAATATTAATAGGTATTTAATGGATTTAAATGAGTATACTGAATGTGTGTCTGCTTTTCATTCATGGAGGTGATATAATTTTAATTTGAGTGATGTAAGTGCCAATATCTGAAGCTTACCTATTGATACAGTCACTCAAAAAATTTTTATAAACAAGGGTTATTTTGCCGGTTGCGGTAAAACTTGGTTTGCGACTTGGCTCCTAGAGTCTGACTCGCTGGAATATTAGTGGAGGGTGTCGATATATATAAACGAACATAAATAACCAAACTTTATTGTGTTGATTAGTGCAGGCAGGTTGTAAATTGTAAATTGAATTTAGATGCTTTCCACCAAACAATATAAATTTAAGGAAAACTACGCTACATTTTTGATTTTAATTTTGATGAATAGTTTCAAAAATATCTGCATTATAATAATGAAAAAAAATGAGGTGTGGCCACCACACGACTTTCTTATACGTATGAGCGTTTCAAATAATAGAATTTTAAGAATTTTTTTATACAAAAATTATTCAAAATCCTATTCTAAGTACTTCTATTCTCTTAATGAATCTCTATAGAATGCATACTTTGCAAGATATTATCAAAAAAGTGCTACTCGCTAAGAGTAAAAGTGCCACTTCCGGTCCGAATTTTGAAATTTCATATATACAAAAAATATTGCAAATTCAGTTCTAAATACTTTTGTACTCTTGATAAATATATATAGAATGCATAACTTACGACATATTTGCAAAAAATCGTTATCCGATAAGAGTAAAAGTGGTACTTCCGGTCTGAATTTTGAAATTTCTTTTATACAAAATATATTGAAAATTATGTTTTAAATACTTTTATACCCATAACGTACTTGTCTAAAAAGCATGACTTGCGAAATATTCGCAAAAAACTGATTTTCGATAAGAGTAAAAGACCTACTTCCGGTAGGAATTTCGAAAAACTTTTTAAATAAAATTATTTTCAATTTCAATTTTAAGTATATATGAATTCTTTATAAATTTGTTTAAACTTAATAGTTGACGAAATATTGTCAAAATTCGATTTTTTCGCTGAAGTAAACTGCTACTTCCGGTCTACCGATTTTACTGAAAAACTAATCAGATCTCAAGAGGGAGATTATACACGTAAATACAAAATTTGGAATTGATATCTACAGCGGTTTGACCGCTATCGTGGTCACACACACACACACAGACACACAGACACACAGACACACAGACACACAGACACACACACACACACACACACACACACACACACACACACACACACACACACACACACACACACAGACACACAGACATTTTTTAAAAACCACTTTTTTGGTATCAGGGGAATTCAAAACGTGGACATCTGCAAAAATCTCGAGGTCGAAAATTTTCATCATCACAATACTTCCTTATACTACGTATAAGAAAGTAAAAGTCGATTTCAAAAATAAGCATTTTTGTTAATGTTTCGTTCTGACACATTTTAAACATTTTGGAGAGTTCTTTTAATATTGCAGTACAATATTGTAACGTTTTCGGGTTCGCAATCAACAACTCGTGCAATTTATTTATTTAAAACAGTCTGTATATTCATACACGTAAAATTAATTACAATATAAAATATAAAACTAACGTATCACACTTAAATTACTACGATTTAAATTAGCACTTGTATTTATTTCTATTACTAATATTTATGTCCGTATATTTAAATCACTTCTATTTATATAACACGGTAATATTTATGTCTTTATTACACTATATTTATGTTTATTCTTCGACTACACTCAAAGAACTATTTATTTATTTTTTATATTTATCTTACTGTTCCGCACGAGACTACTTAAGGACTTTCTTATTCCGTAATTACTCATCCATCGGTGATCCAGCCGCCTTATATAGACATAAGAAACATCTGGAAACATTCGCGTAAATTCCATCTTCCTCTCGATGTTTGTAGAACATTCGATAGACATTCTGTCTCTTTGCAGTACAACGCAAATGGATGATTTATTGGTTTATGATGTTTACCAGTCGTGCCGAATATTTGCCTTTCGTTTGTTGTCGCCCGGACGTCTGCTTCTCTGTGGGCTTGTTTCATTACAATATAGTATGAAGTGTATATTTCAATCTAACGTTACACATAATTTGATTATTTTTTTTCTATAAATAAGATCTATTTTGGGGTGGCGGTAAAACCTAGGTCACTCGGTACATAATATGATGTGTCTTTTATTTAGTATATTTAATATACTCGTAATCTGTAATAACATTAAAAAAAAGAGAAATGTGTATGGACAATAAAAGTTAGAGAGGGTATGTAATAGCATAACGTATGTTTTCTAGCAGCTAGCAGGTCCTTCCAGTACTCTGGTATACTATTCCGAAATTTATAATAAAATAATCTAGCGCCGTTTATCACATTCCATATGTAATTTTGTATTAAATAATTTTAGTCACGTCGTAGAGCATCACGTTTCCTAAACGTCGCGACGTTTAGTAAATTTCTACGAAATTGCACCTGGAGATTTAAAATATGTTTTAAAGGAATAATACCTTCGTCCTAATTTTTGAAAAGAATTTCTATCTTAGCTAAACGTTAAAATTAAATAAATAGAACTAAAAATATTTTTTTTTAAAAATTATGACTTTTCGTATAAAACATTTGGAAAACAATACTCTTCTATTACCTAATATTGTTTTTGAAGACTTGAATAATTCTACTGGCAATATAAAGATAGTAGTTAATAATCTTACATTTACCACTATTGTGAATTTTATTGCATCAGAAGTGAAGTTGTGCAATAAAAAAAACTTTAAAAAAATTGGTAAAATAGTATAAACAACAGAGAGGTTTGACGCACCAGCAGTTTGCACCTTCTTAGTTATTCTACACTGACGAAACCAAACAAAGTAGAAACATATATGACTGTAGCTACTAACACATATTAACACTTTCATATTTTGATTTACTTACACATTTCTATATTATATCTTAGACACGTAGTTAGTATTATATTGTGACGGGATTAGTCATTCGCTAAAGATCAATCTTGGCTTTCTAATTGACTCATATGAATAGTATCAACAGCTCTACTAATTAATTTTAATTACATAGTTGTGTCGTTATTATTTATGTAGTTGCATTAAATGCATGTTTGTGGTAGAGCTAAACCGTTTGGTGGAACTGCATAAGTAGTACCGGCTATCCTATGCGTATTTGTTTACACTTTCACTTATACATGCTTGATGTTACATTCTATACTTGTCAATTTAATATAATTTTTTAATGACAGCCAACTGTCATTTTGTTATTATTTGATAATCATATTGCCACTACTGCCAAGAAAGCTAAATCATTTTTTCAATAAATTTGTATATTCGGCAAAAAATTTTAATTCATTTTTCTTATTTTATATTCACCTGTATATGTATTATAAAGATTTAACTAATTTGTTACGTACAATTCAAAAATATAGTGAAATATAGTGTTCTGTAAGAAAAAAATATCACTTTGATATGCCACTAACTTTTGGTGCAATTTGTATATTTTATGATATTTTTAAAACATAATCTTTATTGACTTAAGTAATTTAACTGCAAACGAAGTTAGAGAACATGCCGTTTTTCACCATATATACCGTGGCGTTTGTGGTGTCTCACTCTATCCAAATCTTTAGAATTTAATGTGTTTTGATTAAAATAGTATTTTATTGCATTATTATACTTTTGTTTTTATTTCTAATGTGACATTAAATATCTAATCAGTTTTTTTAATTTTTGTTACCAATGTTACAGTCACTGTACATGCAAAGACAATTTACACTTTAGTTAATTTTTGGCATGCATTGAATCCGTGTCCGATATTATTTTGATAGCTATTCTGTATGTTGTAAACTTGTAGTACATGCATTTATCTATAAAATAATTGAACACGGCCAAATACAAGACAAATATTTGCGGTTGCGGGTTGTAGTAACCGTTCCAATTACATACAATGCTGATCAGTTCCGTTCAACACAATTTACATTCATTGAAATCGATTGAAAAGCAATCAAATACATAAACAGATATCAAAATTTAAATTAGACAAATAAAGAGATTGGAACAAGAAACGCGATTGCTTTCTGTTTCGGTGGCGAAATACTTTTAATCTGCATACTTCAGTTATATTAATAGCATTAAGTATGTCACTATCGTGCATAAAAGAACAATGACATATGGAGAATATTTATTTTTCGTGTGCATTTTCGAAATTCAGCAGGTTCACGAGTCGAATTGATAATTTCTGTTCATGTTAGCAGGTGCTTCCGTTACATACTTTTATATTCAATTCTACATTAAATAGGAAATAATAGCATTGGTAAACGAGTACGTTGTATATAATTAAAATCCACGTTAACAGAGGTGTACAAAAAAAAAGTACACAGACTGAGTCTTGGCCGATGGGAGGAGCCTCGACCTATAAGTCGCGCAGATTTATAGGTCAGTGCGTGACAGAGAAAGTATTGGGAAAAAAGAAATGATAACATTTGTTCATCATCGCATACATTAGCCGGACGAACGAGTGAATGCAGATAAGGAATTGTAATATACTGAAAAGAGATACATATATGTGTAGCGCTTGACAATTTTTACAGACTGCTCGTGCTTATCCTAATATTATAGGTAGAGAGCGGAGTCGAGCGAGCTAAACCACCACGGAGCCACAACCGTGAAAAGAAATAATGTAAACAACTGCGTGTTGTTTACATTATATCTAAATAGCACTAATTCATAGGGCGAACTGTAACATCTGTTTACTTCAGAGAATCAGAGAAAAAACTGCCATAAAATAAGGAATTTTATGAATAAAATTCTTTCTTCATCGGCGTAGGTACAAGGGTGACGAGTTTTTAAAATTTATTATATTTACCTTATATTTCGCAATATAATATGTATGTTTCAATAACATACGCGTACATTTTTAGTTATCATTTATTTAGATCTAGAACGTTGTTTATGTTACTTTTTCTGAGATAAAAATTAATTGTCAGTGATTCCGAAATTTATTGCAAAGTCTGTCTGTCTTTGCTAAAACATACACAGAAATAGTTTTCATGCAGAGAATTTCGATAGTTTACAAAATTTCGTTACATGTTTAAATGACGATGCTCGAAGTATTTCTGAGTGCAAGGAACTAACAAAAATCCCAAATTTAAAAAATCAGTTGTTATTCCTTCAGGAACACTTTGGAAATTTGCCTAAACTAATGACATATTTTGAAAATCGAATCTCAAATTAAAAAATGAGGTGTGGCCACCACACGACTTTCTTATACGTATGAGCGTTTCAAACTATACTATATTTTTTTTTACACAAAAATTATTCAAAATCCTATTCTAAGTACTTCTGTTCTCTTAATAAATCGCTATAGAATGCATACTTAGCAAGATATTCGAAAAAAGGCCTACTCCCTAAGAGTAAAAGTGTTACTTCCGGTCCGAATTTTGAAATTTCATATATTCAAAAAATATTGCAAATCTAGCACTAAATACTTTTGTATTCTTGATAAATACATATAGAATGCATAATTTACGACATATTCGCAAAAAATCGCTATTCGATAGGAGTAAAAGTGGTAATTCCAGTCTGAATTTTGAAATTGTTTTTATGCAAAAGATATTGAAAATTACGTTTTAAATACTTTTATATCCGTAACGTACCTGTCTAAAAAGCATGACATGCGAAATATTCGCAAAAAACTGATTTTCCATAGGAGTAAAAGACCTACTTCCGGTAGCAGCTTCGAAAAACTTTTTAAATAAAATTGTTCTCAATTTTAATTTCAAGTACATATGAATTCTTTATAAATTTGTTTAAATTTAGTAGTTGACGAAATATTAGCAAAATTTAATTTTTTCACTGAAGTAAACTGCTACTTCCGGTCTACCGATTTTACTGAAAAACTACTCAAATCTCAAGAGGGAGATTAGACACGTAAATACAAAATTTGGAATTGATATCTACAGCGGTTATCGTGGTCACATAGAGACACACAGACATTTTTTAAAAACATCTTTTTCGGTATCAGGGGACTTCAAAACGTGGACATCTGCAAAAATCTCGAAGTCGAAAATTTCACATTACTTCCTTATACTACGTATAAGAAAGTAAAAATGGATTAACCACATTAGATGTGGCTATTAATAATTCCAAGTGACTTAGACGCAGTTTTTAATATAAATCCAGGTTTAATAACATTTGGCAATTGTGTATGCTAATGTAGAAGGGACGTTTTCTATCTACAAGGATGTACTTAATTCAAAGAGAACAAGTCTTACAGAAGAGAAAATGAACAAATAGTAGCGTATTTTGTATTTTATAATCACCAGCCACTTGTTATTCGATTATATAAATAAAATTAAAACCACTTTAAAAATACAACATTTCAATAGCGCGCCCATGGGCGATGAGTCATGACTCGCTCGATTCCGCTCCCTAATTATAAGGATTCACTGCGCCCCTTGTGGAAGGGGCATCTTATCGGCCAGGTCTCACTCTGTGAGCTGTACTTTGAGACCTAATGTTACAGAGAGTGCAAGTTAGAAACATCATCAAAATAAATATAAGGTTAAGTATTGGAAGAAGGATACTCCAATTAAATAATGTAAGTAGCAACAGACTTTAGAGTTTCATACTCTATTAGTTAGAGTTTTCATTATTCGATAAAATACTGTTTTCTGATGAAGAAACGTTTTGTGTTAATGGTACGGTAAACAAGCAAAATGTTGGTTACTGGTCGACTGAAAATCTTTATTGGATGGAGGAAATCCATAAGTAACATAGTCAAAAAGTGAGTTTTTGGCCTAGTACGGTTGATGTCAATATTATAGGACAGTTATTTATAACAGGGTAGGTAGGCAAATAGTAACGGCAATTGTAATTTATTAAGGAACAAACATTCTTTCGAAATCCAAACAGACTTGATCATTTAGCGAGAATATTTTGTTCCAACAGAATAGCGCCCTGTCATATTTAGTACGTAATATTCGTAATTTTTGCTCGACATATTTCTTACACGCTGGATTAGGTGCAAGAAAACCACTGCTTGGGCAGCTCGTTCTCCACTGTATTTTTCCTGGGGGGATTCATCGAAATGTCATTTAGTATATAAATATCTACCAAATTTATTTCCAGCAATCGAAGGATTAATATCTATAGTATTACGCCATAAATGATACAAAATTCATTTATTGTAGCATAAATACACTTCCAAATGTTATTTAGAAAGATCTTGATTTTAATCATAATTTTAAAACGTTTATATTATTTTCTTTGAATAATAAACTGCGTAAAAATATACAGGGCATCCCATTAAAAAGAAAGAAAGTATACATACATTCCATATTTTTATGTATGTACTCTATACCAAATTACAAATGAATTACTATTTTCAAATAATAAATGACTGTATGTAAATGTATGTATTTATATGTCAAATGCTTTTCGCTCGGATTTTTTAAATAACTTTTTCACAATTTTTGACGCCAATAATTCTATTTGGGTACTCCATATAAAAATAAATTATTTTTGGAACTATATAATTAAGTCATTAGACAAAAAAAAATATAGTAAAGCACATTTATTTAAGTTTCACTTCAATTATAGATTGCTGTAAGTGATTATTTAGTATAATTACTAAATGTTATAATTTACACAAGCGTTTGATATATTTTTGTATATTTATTTGTTGTATTCTATCTTAATTTAGTTAATATTATACTTCTTTAAATATTTTCTTTGACAGGCTCTTTAATTTATGTATTATGACATCCGTAGTCCTAAGTTTACAATGAATTCAATAATTGCACATCATTTCAAAATGCTTAGTGACCGTCATGACCTAATATGGTTTCTATACAACAGAGTCTAGTTATAATATTTTCAATAGTAAAATGATTAAAGACTTTGTAGAAACACCGAAGTTTTTGCTTTCCTGTTATAAGTCACATTTAAAAACTACTTTACATAAATAATCTGCCGCAATCAGTAACTGGCTTGATGGTCTTATTGATGGACGATTCGACTTTGGTTGTTAGGAATGGAGACATGAGTGATGTGACATGTGATGTGGAGTCAGACCTGTCACGACTGGTTTGTACAAAACAACACAGAACTTAATATCCCAAAAACGAACTTGGTGGTTTTTGGTAATGGTGTGACGGATTGTTAGGTGCGACATCGTGATCATTCAATTACAGCGACCGGAATAACATCTTTCTTGGGGCTACGAAGATTCCGAATTGTCATGGGTGGCCCACTTGGGCTATCTTGCACTACAACTTCCCTAACTGCAGTCGAGATTGCACTATGGAGTTATTTTTTGGGTCCATGTGGTGGACTCTGACGATTGCTGGTGTTACAAAAGGCGTGTTTAAGAGCGGTATTTCGGGTAAAACCATGGGGCTTGGTTTGGGACTTGTTCATGGAATACGAAATAATGACACTACTAGTTCTTTACGTGTTGGAGTGTGCATAGTTTGTAAAGTTAAATTATTTAGATATTTTTATGAATCCTAACATATTTATGATATGAGAGGTACTGCACACACCTACCTTTTTCCACCAAAAACGGGCCTGACTAGTCTACAAAAGACTGTTCTTTTCCACTGCTTGAAGATCTATCGGATTAGTGAAAGCTTTGAAAAGTTTATACGGGTTCTAAATGGGAACTATGTGGATTGACCCCTTACAATATAAATCATTTCTGTAATAATAAAACTGTACAAACAGATTCTAAGAAATTATTGGCTGGGTAAATCTTAGTCACTGATAAACTATTGAAGAGGAAGCTACTATATATGTGTTGTATTATTATGTTATTTTGTACTTGAAGATGTCCACATTTCTGTTAAATTTACGACAAATAAAGAAACTAGACATTTAGTTTGACTATAAAATCCAAAAGTAAAGCTTTTAGTTTATGGACATTGTTGGTTTTTTGTTGGACTGTCTAAAATTTTAAATATCTGAATTTATCCGCAGCTTAAAAAGTGCTATTCCTGTCTTAATAGCTACACAAAAATATCCTTGTAATAGGCTTTCAGATGTTGGGAAGTGTTGAGACATGAATTATTATTACTATTATTATATTGTAATAAATAGTGTCAAATAAAAATGTTCCCTTTTTAAAATGACAATAAAAAAGATCTACTTTTTACAAAATTTCTGTATATTGTTTGGTATTAAATACATATAGTAAAAGAATAAATCTATCTATAATATATTACGCAAAGATAATAGAGTAAAACAATATTTTTCATTTACAGATAAATTTATGCATATGTTATTGAATAACCTTAACAAAAATAATAGCATGTCATTTCAAAATACTTTTTTCACAATTCACTTAAAACGTATGGTCGAACATCAAGGAATACAATTTATGAGAACGATAAAATAACAGTCCACATGTAAAGGTGCTCATTAAAATTGTCCTTCGAACATCAATTAACGTCCCAGTGATTAACAACCGGTTAAAGGAATCTCCTGATGCGTATGTGGACTAAAAGAAATCGAGAAATATGTAAAACAGTATCCAAAAAAAAACAATGAAAAAGGTTTCCAACAATGAATCTTCCAGGCTGTTTTGCAAAGATTTAACGAATCGTACCGTAAAAGCTAAAACAAATAAAATAGACGAGTTTCAAAATAAAAGTAACAGTAAGGGGACATACGTATTTACTTTCAATTAAGTTACGAATACAAAACCAGAAAACCAACGCGAGACGACAACTGTATAAACAGGATGACATAATATGTAAAATAGAGTTCTACTAGTCTTATGTTTATATAGGAGTAACGGAGATACCAGATATAATACCAAATTGTAGTTCTCTCGTTACAACTTATATTTATATAAACTTGATGATCGCCTTACAATAGGAGAAAAAGGTTAATCTAACAATAAAATAAGTCGGATGAAGTTTATTATATGCTTCCGTATAGGCGTAACGTAAAATTAAGAACATTTCGTTCAAAAACTGATATACCAAAAGAGTTATCGATTTAGGTTTTGTATTTTGTTTTGAACGATGGGTGGTGTTGCGAGCGGTTGCAATTCTGACGTCACAAACCATGAGACTGCCAAAAGTACATTTTAGGGTTATGTTTTAGTCTTAAACTTTGATGATGAGTTTGGTACTGCAGTACAAACTTAATATAATTTAGTTACTCTATGCGTAATGTCGAGTGGGCCATCTACTGGCTTGTTTTACAATCATATAGTATGGCAATTTGTTTTAATTTTTGACAGTTCGTCATTCTGATATTCCGCGATACGAAACAATCATGTTTTCGCCAGGAGCGTTTCAAAATATTGAAAACTTATTTTTAAAGTCAGTGTTGCATAGTCGAAATCGTGCGAATTTTGAAAAGAAATATGGGTCGTGAAAAAACGCCAAGCGGAACCGCTGTAGTGAAATTGGTACAGAAAGTTCGTGAGACAGACAAGTTTGCTATTGAACAAAAGAAGTGGTCCGCGAGCTCAGACAGTGCGTTCCTCCGAGAATAGTGAGGCTGTAGCTCGTAGTGTGGGGCAGAATCCATCGACCTCAACTCGACGCCGATCGCGTTTGGTGTGGATTTTGGAGTGGTGACATAAATGTTGCTGGAAACGCCGTTACTGTCAATGGCGACCGTTACCGAGCCATGTTAACCAACATTTTATAGCCCCAAATCAACGTTATAAATGTGGACGACCTTTGGTTACAACAAGATGGCGCCACATGCCATACAAGCCGACTGACAATAGATATCTTACGCGTCAAATTTGTATAATCAGCCGTTTTCGAGATGTTAATTGGCTTACGCGGAGCTGCGATTTGACGTCATTAGACTTTTTTCTGTGGGGTGCTGTTAAGGATCGATGTTATGTGAATAATCCATAGACAATTCCAGCTTTGGAACATAACATTGCGACTGGTATTGGCGAAATTGGCTGCGAAATTATCGAAAAAGTTCTTCAAAACTAGACTCAGAGAATGGCTTACTGTAAGGCCAGCAGAGGGAGCCACATAAACGAAATATCTTTTCATTGTTAAATCGGAGATTCTAACCTTCGCAATAAAAAGAAATTCAAAAAAACATTGATGTAGACTCATTTTATAGCGTTTTTAAAAACAAACTTTAAATGGCCAACCCATTATATACAACGCTCGTCAATGATAACGCATAAATTCATTTATAGCTTAAATAGAGGATTTACAGAAAAATACTTCAAAGGGTATATTGACTTTGTAAAATGTCTTTACGTAACGATAAAGATGTATTTTCGCAGTTCCATTTTCATGGCCAACTGGGTTAATCTTTTTTTTTTATGAAGACTAGTTATGGGGATCATGTAAGAACACAGCAACAAGTTTGTGCTTTTTTTAATGAAGAGCATCCTCGGCCTCCGATAACACAATCCACTGAGAGCTGAATTACAAGAAAGTTTAGCGAGAGAGCGTCTGTGAAAAATGCACCAAAACCTTGTCGGACAAAAGTTACCGATGACGAAACCAGCTTGTCGGTCCTTTTGGAACTAGAAGATAGTCCTCGTTTTTCGTCTAACGAACTTGGTTTGACTTATAACATTAGTCAGGCATCTGTCCTGAGACTTTTAAGAAAAGAAGCGTATCATCTCTACGAGATTCAATTAGTTCAAGAATTGTCGAAAGATGATGCTGCCATTTGCCATGACCATCCAAATTTCTTGAAAAACGTTTATTCTCAGATAAGGCCACATTTTTACGTCAATGGGGTGGTTAATAGCCAAATAATCGACATTAAATGCAAGAAAATCATTTCTCAACACACAAAAAGTTAACATATGGGCAGGAATTATGGGTGATCACATTGTTGGGCCATATTTTTTCGATGGTAATCTTGCCGGTGAGAATTACTTAAACTTTATTCGAAACACTCTCGTCCCTAGTTTGGCCGAATTATTTCTTAATAACTTAGAACCAGGTTTATCCAATAATGAGATCTGGTTTCAACAAGACGGCGCTACTCTGGCATTATGCCGCCAGTGTACAATCATGAGCAGTAAAAAGTAACCGAGTACTGATATTTTCGATAGATTGATATGGATTTCATAAAAATACGCTTGCATTACTAATTATGTAGAGATAGCATGCCATTCCATCCTTTTATGAAATCCGTAACAAAATATCGCAAAACTGCTTCAGTACCTGGTTACTTTTACTGCTCATGACCCTACGTGCATACCTCGATACAATGTGGACGGGGAGATATAGTGCCCTCTAGATCACCAAATGTCAAGTCGTTGGATTACTTTTTGTGAGATATATAAAAAACAAAATTTATCGAAATCGTTCTAAGATTTTAGAAGAAACTGAAAGAGCCTACTAGAGAAGAATTTAGGCTAATAATATGTTCGACCAGAATTTGTATACTGTCTTGCCTACTGCGAAAAGAGGAATGATGGCCATTTCGAACACTTACTGAATTAGTATGCTATATAAACTGTTGTGATAATACATACTTTAAATAATTCTCAATTCTGTTAACTATACAATCAATAAGCATGTTTACGTGTTTAAAAAAAGAACTTAAATGTGGTGTCATTAAAAAAATTATACCCAGTCAGTCATGAAAATGGAAAAGCAAAAGTAGGTAAATCTTTAGAGTCAGATAATGACTTTTTTTTACAAAATCACTAAACTCCTTGGAGAATTTTTCTCTAAATTCTCTATATAAGCTATAAATGATATTATGCCTTACTTCTAAAGCGCATTGTATTACTTGATACGAGAGGGATAGTGTACACCTGTTTACATGAATTATTATTTTTATTATTATCGAAACTTACCTATAAGTTTACAATTAAACATTTTATGATTTTGAACGAAATCCCTTTGTGCTGAGAACACATTACTTAATCTCTACCGCAATAGTATTTTATTCTTGTTGATGTAGAAATATTTTCAGCACATCAGCAATTAGTGACAATTTGTGTTTTTCCTTTCAGTTATTAATCGATTTTGAGAATTTGCATGAAACTAGAGTAAATTGTACTATAAATAACCCAGTTGCTCAGAAAAAATTATCAATGTAGCAGGATGTAAACAAGACACATACATAGCAATTATATTACACCACTATAACAAATCCGACAAATCTGATGGTAGGTAAAAATGAGATTTATTAAAGAGAAAAGTTTAACTTTATCCTTAATTATAGGTACCAAAGAAATTGCTTTTAAAATACTGCTGTCCAAGGTTGAATCTCAAAATGCGTTCATTTTAACGGTAAATGATCCTTCCGATATAAGAAAATCATTAAATAATATATTGGATATATGTTGTCAAAAACGTTTTTGTCCTGCATTTGTTCATACCGCAAAAACAATTATATGTACAATATATGAAAATGTACCGAGGCGAGTGTAAGATCTTATCGTTTATAGATAATTCCAGTCTAATATAGGCCAATCCAGGTGGTCGAGCAGTTGGAGAATAACCACTCTATATACGTATTTTCATTAGGGTTTTCAAAATATTAACTTACTACATAAAAAAAGTTTGATATATTTGACAAAAATGTATTATTATATTTTAAATGTACCGCGAGATCAAAAATTATATTGATAAAGGTTTTCCATGGAATGTAAAAAGCCTGTCTTAAATTATATCATTAGGTGCCATACTGTCATTATATTTTCTCTATATTATGACAAATATTAATGACAGTATGACACTTAACGATATAACTTAAGACAGACGTTTTACATTCCATGGCAAACCTTTATCAATATAATTTTTGATCTCGCGGTATATATAATGTGGTAGGTATTTCAGTATATTGTGGTAGATATTTCAGTAATATTACTCATATGTCTCCTGCAATAATACCGAAATATTTATTATCTATACTACAGTATTATCGAAATATTTACTACAATATTACTGGCATATTAACCACAATATTACTGAAATATTTACTACAACATTACTGACATATATACCGCTATATTACTGAAATATTTACTGCAGTTTTACCGAAATATTTATTAGAACATTATCGAAATAATTATTGCAATATTACCCTAACGTTAATTATAATATTACCTAGACATTTACTACAATATTACTGACATATTTACTACAATATAAAACATGTTTTCATGACTACATTGCTAAAGAAAGAAAGTTAAAAATCGGACGCAAAAATGAAGGAACCTTACTTGCAAGGTGCAATATAATCTTTATATTTATGGTAACTTCCAAGGCGTCGCTCTACAATTCCAGTACTTATTATGGCATATTTTTTTCCGTGTAGGTGATATCCGATAACAAAAATTCGTTAAAGGTACCTAATCGCTAAGGTTCGGATGTCTGGCAAAATGGACTATTTTCATTTGTTAAGGTAAATGAATGAAACCTGTACATAAATGATGTTAACGTTAATTAGAGTAATTAGTGCCCAACTGTTTCCCGCCTAAAATGCCTAAAAGTAGTTTAGCGTGCCTGTTTTACATTTGAGTGCCTAAATATGCCTAAAGTAACCAAAGATTTGCATTTTATAATTTTTACAAATATTTATGAATTTTCCCAAGAACCCAATTTCCAAGAATTCGTAAAAACTCCGACCCGCCTACTGGTAAGTATTATGTCGACAGATTACAATAAGTCAAAGGGCGCGCTTATTTATGTTTATGATTGTGACAGATTCTAGGGAAATATTAAAAGACGTTCCTCTGCCGCCACAACCAGTCTTAACACGCTGGAGGTCATGGCTGCAGACTGCGATATTTTATAGCGAAGATTTTGATTGCGTTAAAGAAATAAGCAAAGTACCTAAATAAAGGTCAACATGATTTTTATATTTAAATTATTTACTGGTTGTCATGTCGTTTGAAAGAAGTTATGCTGACGCCATTAAAAAGGCACAAACGATTATGGAAGACAAGAACAAAAAATGATTTGATTTATATTCGGAATCATTTTAAGATAATCCAAGAAAGTATAACAAAATTAGAAAAAAATGGTGTGCCATTAACTGGCTCTACAGAAATTATCGAATACGTTTTCAATCCACTAAAAAAAGCTCCAGGTTCTGCAGCAGCTGTCGCATTTAAAAAATTTGAAGAAACTATTGAAAAAACCAGGGATACAAATATCTTTTGGCGGTGTCAAAAATATTCAATAGCGAAAATGTGCCGGATCACGAAACTAAAATGGACGATATTCATTTTAAATTTGCTCCCATTACATCATGTGAGGTAGAGAGGAGTTTTTCTAAATATAAATCCGTTCTGGTCGACAAAAGACAGAGTTTTAAATTAGAGAACTTAGAGAAACATCTTGTTTGTAATGTAAATATGTAATAAACTAATAAATAAGTATCTTCTAATTAAATTTCTGTTCAAAAAACTATTTTTTAATTTCTAAGACATTTAAATTTAGTTACCTAATAGTGCCTAATTTCAGATTTATAGGGCTTATTTTCAATATTTTAAATAAAGGATTATTTTAGGCGCCTATTTTGAATTTTTTAACTGCCTAAATTCCGCGGTTTAGTAATCACATATAGACATGACTAGTGAACCGTCGAATTAAAAAAAAGCACAATCCAGATTAAAATAAAGGTAAGCGGATATTCGCGTTTGCGTGTTTCCCATTAGGTTCTGAATACAAAAAGAGTAAACCCACGCGACACGACATCTGTCTAAACAAGAAGATATACGTAAAATCGAACTTTGCAGCTTCTATGTTTTTACTAGTGTAACGAGGATACTAGATACAATACTAGATTGTAATCCTCCAGTTACAACTTTATATATCTATATAAACTTGATCACGTTATAATAGGACATAAAGGTTTAATCTAATAACAGCGTATAAGTCGGATTATGTGCGCGCTTATTATATGATTCCACATAGGCGTGACGTAAAATAAAGCGGTAACATATTTTGTAGTGTCAATTAATGTTAGGTGCGTGTTTTTTCTTCTTTTTACGTAGCATGAAAAATATGTGTACCAATTAAAATTTAACGGGAATAAACATTTGTTTCTGCCAAGCACGTAAGTTTTAAATTGTTCACAATGTATATAGTATGCATACCTGTTTAAAATATGCCGGCAGAACGCATCTTTGGTCATCTAATCTGGAACTTTGAGCTTTCTCTAGTAGATCGAATAGATCGTGCTTGGTGCCTTTAAGTCTCTCTGGACTGGGCGCTGACGATTGCCTTTGTAATGCAGCCACGGGTGTCGCGTGCCAAGTCGTATTGCTGGGATGCTGTCTTCTGTAACAAATACATTAAATATAATTCACTGTTAATATAGTATACACACAAATAAACAAATGTGATACATTAAAAAATACGCTTCACATGCGGTAAAATCACTATAACTTCACAATTTTCTTTGTTTAGTTTGATCCTTTTCTATAACAGTGATTTTTCTCAGTGACAAAACATAAAGTTTCAGGCTAACTTCAATTGTCTTGCCTCTTAGTATTCAATACTTATAAGAAATAAATCAGAAAGCCTTTCCGCTACCACAACATTACGTAAATAATTCTTTATTAGTTTCAAATTAGAAAACGATATTTCTGCCATAGCAACTATAATTGAGAAAGACGATGATAGCAAGTGTTACCAATACATATCACTACGACGCGTTTGCAGGTGTTTGAAGTTCATGTTAAAATTACTGTCATGTTTTTTTTCCTAGTTCTGTCATTTTTGACATGACATAAAAAAAAACAGAGACGGTTAGTCGAGTTGTGTCAATTTTGACAAAATTGACACACATTATCTACGGTGTTTAAAAGATTCATTTTATTTCAATAAAGAGTAAATTATTAAAGCCATCTCCTCTCTTTAATTGTGAATCGGAGTGTGAATTATTACACCGGTAACAATTTGGCGCGCCATCGTGTGGCAGAATTTTTCTGTATTAGACGTACAGAAATTCTCAGTGCAGAAAGCATTGACGAACCCAGGTGAAGATGGCTCCGAAAAGATCCTCGAAGAAAAGACAGTCTAGCGTTTCCGAATGCTCATTCTCGCCTGTCATAAATAATGTTTCCCTCATGGAACAAATCGCCGAACGGGTAACACGGGAAATTTTGGCTAATTATTCACCAAAGAAGGGAACTACACCTGAGAAGGTTGATAAGCCGACAGTGCCACCGCCTGTTGCAGAGACAGTGGTTAATGCTGAAGCCGTGGCGACACTCGCTGAGGCACTAAGACAGTTAACTGTCGCGCCAGCATTAGCGCCGACGAACCGACCACCACCACGTCCTTACCATGGACGAATAACGGAAGACCCAGTGTTATTTATCGAAAGACTGGAGGGTTACCTACAGCATTTGGAGTTGGAGGTACCAGAGGATATAGACGAAGCCGTACTTCCACATTTAGAGGGAGAAGCTGCGGACTGGTTTTCCTATTATATTGGAAGTTTTTTATCTACTGAAGATTTTGTACGGAGATTTAAGGATGAATTTCTCAGCCATCAGCGTAAGACAGCATTAGAAGTAGCAGTGTATGCCACAAGGCAGAGTACAAGCGAGTCACCTGACAAATTCTTATACCGCCTTAAGCAGTTGTGTCTCCGGTTAAAGCCAAACTGGCCTGAAGAGGAACTGATTCTGCACATCATTGATCGGATGAACAAAGAGTCCAATTTACAGTTATTCCAAGTAATACCAAAGACAATGAAGGAGATGGAACAACAGTGCTCACGTTGGTCAAGACTCAATGATGCAGATAAAATATGGGAAAAACGGTCTAGAAGAAGACCCACAACGACGCCAAATCAAGAGACCAGGCAAGTGACACGATCTTTAGCCGAGGGTCGTTCTCTACCAAGATGTTGGTTTTGTCCGGAAAGGCACCTGAATAGAGATTGCCCAAAACAACCGCGAGAGTTCAAGGAACGTCATCCACAACCTCAACAAAGACAGGGGGAAGAGCAAGGGGCCGTCCCGAAGCAGTAACAGGAACGGCCCTAATAACTAACGATGACGAGGTAGCTTTGCCTTCAATACGGCTTCAGGTGAATGGACAAGAGGTGGTAGCATTGATCGACACAGCTGCTACCAGGAACCTCATGAGATCTGAGTATATGACTGGAGTAGCTAGAGAAACTCGCCCAATAACATTCACCTGGATCCGAGAGGGTATTGCCTTCCAAGCTCATCATGAAGGCACATTGAAGGCCACAGCTCGTGGTTATACATTCACATGCAACGCAACGTTGATATCAAACATGCGTGCCGCCATTATCTTGGGATGTCCATGGCTCACAGAAAATAAGGTGGTAATCGACATGGCACGTAGGTGCATGCATGTGGGCAAAGAAAGAAGAGAAACATTACATTTCAACACCAAGAGTACTAGGAAACACCCCACCAGAAATATCCAGGTCGACATGGGCAATACACCTTGGACAATAGTGGACAGGGAGATTTTCCAGAAAACCCTAAATGACTTTGGGGAATTGTTCGAGGAAGGGGAGGTCATTACTACAACCGCCACCACAAAACATGTTATCCGACTTTCCGATGACACACCAGTAAGGGTGTCTACCTACCGATATTCGCCGGACAAGAAGCGTGTGATTGGTGAACAGATAGAGAAAATGCTCGCGGCGAATGTTATTCGCCCTAGTCATAGTAACTACAATTCACCAATTGTAATTGTAAATAAAAAGAACGGCGACCCGAGATTTTGCGTTGACTATCGAAGACTGAATAGTCGAACGAAGGACGAGGTCAGTTCTTTACCTCCTGTACAAGAGTCGCTCAAGGACCTAGGAACATCCAAGGTTTTCTCCACGCTTGATTTGCGGAATGGGTATTGGCAAATTGAGTTGGAGGAAGCGTCCAAGCAGTATACGGCATTTACTACTCCGGATGGAGCATCTTATGAATTTAATGTCATGCCGTTTGGTCTTAAGGGAGCTCCGACGACCTTTCAGAAGCTGATGGTGCAGGATGTTCTAGTTGGGTATCTTCGTGAGTTTGCCATAGCGTATCTCGATGACATAATCGTGTATTCAGAGAACATGGAGCAGCATCAACGGCACCTACGGTTAGTTTTTGAGAGACTGGCTCAACATGGTCTGAGGTTGAACCAGAGTAAGTGTCATTTCGCAAGTCAAACATTGGACTATCTAGGACACGTGGTGACCATGGATGGGAACCATCCCCAGACCGGACATATTGAAGCAATCCAGGCTACCGAACCCCCTCGCACTCGGAAGAGTCTACGAAGGTTTCTTGGTTTGATAAACTGGTTACGGGATTACATCCAGGATTGTTCCAGGATAATGGCTCCCCTCACGGATCTTCTAGCCACGAACCAGTCTTACAAATGGACTACAGAGGCGATGAGTGCGTTTCAAGCAATAAAGGAGGCGGCTACCAAGCCTTTATATTTGCATCGACCAAACTTTAAAGAGCAATTTTTTCTGCAGACTGATGCCAGCGCAATAGGTGCGTCCGCTGTCCTCTACCAGGAAAACAAGGGCCTTAGAAATGTAGTAAGTTATGCCAGTCTAAGATTCAATAAAGCCGAACAAAGATACCACTGTAATGAACAGGAATGCTTGGCGGTTATCTGGGCTATTAAACGTTATCGTCCCTACTTGGAGGATAGGCCATTCATATTAAGGACTGATAACAAAGCACTGACTTGGCTTCAGCAATTTAAGGAGACCAAGTCCAAGTTAATGCGATGGTCATTATTGTTACAAGAATTTTCCTACAGCATCGAACACATTCCTGGTAGAGAAAATGAATTGCCAGACGCGCTTTCTCGAAGTCCTGGGAATGACAGAGTGCCCGCTGAGTTGGTTGACATCGAGCGGTTACTTCCCAACGAAGCCTCCAGCAACTCCGAAACTGAAATCACAAATGACTTGTTTGTTATTGAGGTCGATGAGCCTTTGAT
This sequence comes from Amphimallon solstitiale, assembly GCA_963170755.1. NCBI lineage: Eukaryota > Metazoa > Arthropoda > Insecta > Coleoptera > Scarabaeidae > Amphimallon > Amphimallon solstitiale. The sequence goes on along the minus strand of OY720683.1, from coordinate 106,001,028 downwards.
TGATGCTATCTTAGACGCGCAACAGGAGGACCCACAGGTCTTAGAGATGGTGGGCAATTTGGCCCGAAATTCTGCAATATCTGAACATCCGAATGTGGCATTGAAGGATGGTTTTGTAAGATATCGTCAGGATGATAAATGGTTGATATGGATACCGCCTACGATCCGCGAGCGAGTGTTAAACCAGTATCATGATCATTTTACCGCAGGTCATCCTGGAGCGGAAGAGACTTACCGAGCGATTAGAGAACGTTTTTTCTGGAGCACCGCTCAAACCGACGTAGCGAAGCATGTCAGGGCCTGTCGGATCTGTAATGCGTTTAAAAGAGGACCGCCACAGTTTCAAGCTCCACTACGACCACATTCACCGAAACAGCCGTTTGAGGTAGTTTCTGTCGATATCATCGGTCCGCTAATCCAGTCTAGGAAGAAGAACAGATTTGGTATAGTAGTTACCGATTTATACTCTCGTTGGACGGAAGCTTGCGCGGTGAGAAGCGCTACCAGTACTACAATCATAGATTACTTAACCCGAGTGTTTCAAAGGTTTGGTTTTCCAAAGGCCATATTGACTGACAATGGTCGACAGTTCATCTCGGTAGCATGGGACTTGGCTCTTCGAAAGTGGCAGTGCATGCATTGGACCACACCCATCTATCATCCTAGAGCCAACCCGGTCGAGAGAAGGAATCAGGAACTTAAGAAGGGTCTCCGAATCTTACTAGTTGATGCAAACCCCAAGCAATGGGATGAGAAGTTGGATCAAGTTCTCTTCAACCTGCGATGCCGAAAAAACGCTGCCACGGGTTATTCTCCGGCCAAAGCTCTATTCGGGTTCGATATTCACAGACCCGGAGAATGGCGAGATCCGTCACAAGGGCGCCCAGTACCTGCCGACCAGAGGATACAACAGGTACACGCCAATGAGTTACGATATCGCGAGCACCGGTACGCACAACTCGACGCGCCGTTGCCCGTAATATTCCGACCCGGTGAGTTTGTGATGGTGAAGGCACACCATCCGACGGGCAAACACTTCGCCGAGAAGTGGATGGGACCGTACCCTGTGGTGGAGAACGCTGGCCCAACAGCAATATGGGTCCAACGTCCAGGCGCTCAGCGAACAAAATACCACCTTGACCAGGTACGGCCCATGAGACCAGCCAATCCAGCCCACCAGCCTACTGCTCCTCAGGAACAACAATACCACCCAGAGCCTGATGTCCATCCGGAGCACCTGGAAGCGCCCATTGTTAATGCGTAACAAATGAACAAACCGCGAGTGCGAAAACCATTTTTTTTTCTTCGCGAGTGCGTCCTAAACCTCTATAGTCTTATAAGACAGACAATTTTCCCATAGTAAATTGTTAAGTTAATTTTGATTACAATTTTTTTTTCAAACACCCTGCAAACGGCGTCTATCCGAGGGGTGGCCATTTGTTACCAATACATATCACTACGACGCGTTTGCAGGTGTTTGAAGTTCATGTTAAAATTACTGTCATGTTTTTTTTCCTAGTTCTGTCATTTTTGACATGACATAAAAAAAACAGAGACGGTTAGTCGAGTTGTGTCAATTTTGACAAAATTGACATACATTATCTACGGTGTTTAAAAGATTCATTTTATTTCAATAAAGAGTAAATTATTAAAGCCATCTCCTCTCTTTAATTGTGAATCGGAGTGTGAATTATTACACCGGTAACACAAGATAGATTACATACTCAGCGTGTTTAAGTCGTCGGTTAAAACGGCTTTGAGTAATAGACTTTGATTAGGAAATTCAGTTGATAAATTATCTTAATAAACTTTTTGAAGAATACTAACAATATTTTTTTTCACATTTATTTATCTCGATTGTAGTGTTTTTGATTCATGCGTTCGAAAAATTTCGTACAGGTACCCAAGCAAAAATATGAATTCAAATGTTTCCATGTGCTTTTTAACAGCTAAAGGTTCTTATTTCTTTTCTCATTTTGTGCTAGTAAGTTCAATATTTGACAAAGCTTTGAGAATTGCAACAAAATTATATCGAATTGACAGCACAAAGTCGAATCGACTATATCACATAATTCATAATGATGTTAGAGTCATTTGAATGGCCTCATTTGTATGAACGATTTACAAGTAACTCTATTTATTAATACTGTGGTCAAAAAAGTTTGATAAAGGTTATAAAATTCTCTTATAAAAGGCACCTGTAAACAAGCATTATTTAAGACGAGATCTAAATTATAGCAGCACAGTGTTTATAATTTGCTGAGGATTGTCTATCTTCAATTAGATTCGGTAATCCCCCACATGTACCACTCATAATATTAGCTGCCCCATTATATCCTTGCTCTCAATATTTTTCTAAATCGATGTTGAATGTATTTAGCAAGTGTAATACCGATATTTTAAATTATTGGCACGTATCATGTTCAGAAAACATTCTGGGTAACGCAAGCAAAATAAAACGCACCTAATGCCTCGCAATGGTCTTTAATAAAGACGAGATCGGAATCTACTAACTCGCACTTAATTTCCATAATTAACAGCTGTTCCAGATTATCGATTTTTTACGGAATTTGTAAATTTTAATTATTTTAATCCGCAAAACTGACTAGATGGACTCTTAAGATCATACCACTCCTCCCCCTACAAAACTTGTAAATTAAATTATAAATGAATTATAGCGCCACATTGTGATGTAACAATGCGTCACATAAATAAACTAAAGCCAATAACAGTGAGTCAAAGTAAATATCAAGACCTGGTAATTCCTCGAGTAAACATATATGTATACTTATTTACGTTATGGCTCAATTTTTACTAGTCTTGCCTATTCGAAATGGCTCAAAACGGTTAAACATTGCAGACCAATCGATAATGTAGATTGTGAATCTTTAAACTATCTTAACAAAGAAAATGTAATACCCAAACAGATGGATTGGTCGCGGCGTTCCTATCTTATAGCTAGGGCGCGGACACGTACGGTTGATGACTCATCGCCCATGGGCGCACTATTGAAATTTTGTATTTTTAAAGAGGTTTTAATTTCATTTATATAATTGGATAACAAGTGGCTGGAGATCTATAAAATACAAAATACCTTATTATTTGTTCATTTTCTCTTCTGTAAGACTTGTTTTCTTTGAATTAAGTACATCCTTGTAGATAGAAAACGTCCTTTCTACATCGAAACTGGTTATAGGTGCGTACTGGAAATATTCTTCTATTTCAGCGTATTTAGCATCCACAATTGCCGCAATGTTATTAAATCTGGATTTCTATTAAAAACTGCGTATAACTTTTGCGGGAGACCACATCCGAAGTCATTTGGAATAGTTTTGAAATTATTAATAGCCCACGTCTAATGTGGTTAATCCATCTTTTAATTTGAGATTTCGATTTTCAAAATATGTGATTAGTTTAGGCAAATTTCCAAAGTGTTCCTGAAGGAATAACAACTGATTTTTTAAATTTGCGATTTGTGTTAGTTCCTTGCACTCAGAAATACTTTGAGTATCGTCATTTAAACATGTAACGAAATTTTGTAAACTATTGAAATTCTCTGCATAAAAACTATTTCTGTGTATGTTTTAGCAAAGCTAAGTGACGAATGTGCGTTTTGGCATTCTGTAACGATATTTTACAGACTTTGTAATAAATTTCGGAATCACTGACAATTCATTTTCATTTCAGAAAAAGTAACATAAACAACGTTCTAGATCTAAATATATGATAACTAAAAATGTACGAGTATGTTATCGAAACTAAACGAAATCCAGTACACACTTACGTCTAGATAATTGGGAGAAGTCGATTCAATAAACCGGTATTAAACACACTATTACAAAAATTACGAAGTAAGTAATTACCCGTCAAAACAATGAAAAAACGAAACTAACGCAAGTATGAATGAAAATTTTATTTCTCTTGCAAAATATAGGGTAAATATAGGAAATTTTAAAAACCCCTCACGCTCCTATCTACGCCGATGAAAAAAGGATTTTACTCATAAATTTCTTATTTTATGGGCAGTGTTTGCTCTCATTCTCGGGCACTTCTTTGGCGTAAACAGATGTTGCAGTTCACCATATGAATTAGTGCTATTCAGTAAGCGTGTGTTGTTTACATTATTTCTTTGCTCTGTTGTAACTTCGTCGTTGTTTAAACCGGTCATGTCCGCGCCCTACTTATGGTCTGGGAGATCTCTCGATCTCAATCCTTTAATTTTTTTTGTTTGGGGTTTCATTAAGGAGAATGTTTATGTAACGCCTCCTCAAGACGGTGACGACGTCAGAAACAGACTTAACGCGGCAGTATTGGAAATTACACCGAAAAACTAAATTGCAACTATGCGTAGAGTCAGTTAGTTTTCAATTCCAACAATTACATAGGTAATAGTGTCATTGATTTACTGTCAGATAAATCCCAAACAAAGAACAATCCCGTTGTAATTAGAAATTTTTCTGTATGTACTATTTTGACAATAAATAATTTAAAGAGCAAAATATATATATAATAAATAATACCTTGCGTAATCTGTATAATTTAAAACATCAGATTTACCATCTGATAATACCAATAACGCGTAAAATGTTTTCGAAGATCGAAATACGGAAATTATAGCGATATCTACAATTACAATAATATGCGGCTACAGTGCTGCCAAATGTATATTTCTTTCAAATGGTTCCTGAACGCATACGAAGCATGAAAGTACATTTTAACAATAACATTTTTTATTCAGAACCCAACGAAGAATGTCGCTGCGTGTAGCTTTTGCGACATTTTTTACTCACGCTGTATATTGGCGCATGTCGGTTGCCAACACGATTCATCCATTTAAAATAATTTAGGTACAATAAGATATTTAAGTACGGCAGTATTACGATCTATTAGTTTAAAGCAATTTGTTTTTGATAAAATAACTAATTCCATTGAAGGCAAAAATTGTAATTCTTTTGCTACCTTATATGACAAGCAAGAACGTAACCATAAATGATGAAGTAGTTTTTAATTTAATCTAAGCTCTATTCGCACTTAGTTGCTTTTAAATAAAGATTAAAGATCGCAATAAAGATGATTTCTACGCGTGTGTCTTAATCGGAGAATAACAATCGATGAGAAGCGACAGTATAATCGTTTGTGTCTCACTTTCGCCTCGTCAAATTTGAGCGATAAACAACCACCAAGGACAGGAGACACCAGGGCAGACTAGGAACTAAGTGGCATTGGTGGTAATGACGACAAACACCAAGCTCGCCTGTTACTTTCCGTTGATCATTGTTCTCTGGTTATAGCTCTAAACGTTATAATTCTTTTACATTTTATAATTCATTCATACATTGGAGCCCTAGAGATTGTAAGTAATTGGAGATGGTCCCACAAAATCCAGGATTACTGATAATCCCGGTTAACTCAATTTTGGTTTAATACCGTAACTGTTGAGAATTCTCTGTAAAGAAGTATGCAGAACAGCTTTCCGCTTATATACATGTAGATAAATGTGAATAGCTACGCATAAATGGACTAATAAAATCCCAATCCAGCACTAACTGCCTGACCTTTCTCCGTTGAAATATAGCGACCATTAAAAACTGATTGCAAACCTAAATCACTCCGACTTTAAACGTTATCTGTCACCAATAGTGCCTCCATACAAACGAATCTATACATGCACACACACATGCACATCCGAGAAACGTTAGAATCAATAAATATGTAGCTGGGTGCATATGCGACTTGTCTATCTTTAGGACCGTACGTTATATGTATTACAGAACGAGAGAAAACACGTTAACGTGGATGTGACATATAAACTGTAAGCAATGAAAACCTAAACAAAACAAGATAAAGAACGACATAATAAATAACTAAAAGTAAAAGTAACCGCTTATTCTCTTATTGCCAGCATACGTATGCATGTAGGAATCGATATGCACAGTCGGAACCAGTTCTTCGTACCCGATGAATAAGGTAAACGAAAGGTGTATGTGCGTTAGAAAAAGAAAGATGTGGTGGGTGATGTGACTGTTCAAGTTATGGCACTCATAAAATTGATGTCTCTTTTTTTTCTCCAGTTATTGACTATCTGGTCTTACTTGAGTACATTTTTGATTGCTCGTTTTTGTAATTCGTCTATGTCTAGTTTGCGATGTACGTCAGACGCTTAATCAGTAATTTGTGAAGTTGTATGTATCAGTGTCGACTTGTAATTTGAAAAAATAAGGAAAGAACTACATACTATGGTAAATGCAGAAAAACATTATGAATTTTTCTAAATAAAATAACCCATTATTCTTCATTTAAATCGTACACATACAAATTCCGTTACATTCATAGTAAGCCTTTTAACAAATAGGAGAAACCTCTTAATAAATACCCTGCTGAATTTCGTCACAAAACTTCTTGGACAATTTTAGAGTTGGAATTTTAATTGCAATGTACTTGAACCGATTACTTGACTCTTAGATACTTAAACCGGGTTAACTTGGACCGATACTTTTAAAAATTTTGCTGTAAGTCTTTTTGGTTTCGAGTAGGCAACAAAGCTTACAGATACTTGCAAATGACGTTTGAGTCGCGTATTTCATGTCAGTATCGTGTGCAAATTTTTACGTTTTGAACGGGTTTTTACCTACATACGTAGGGGGGTTTTCACATATAAAAGGCCCCATCGAGCGTGCCTCGTTCATTTACTTCTCCGACCTGTCCAGACCCTACACCTGTCTCTATTCAGCCTCCAGATGGCGTGGAAGAGACTTGGTTAACTCCTTAGAAACGTGCTGCTTTCAGGTCTCCGTATCGTGAAACAGTCGTTTTAAAATCCGCTAATCTCGTCCGCATATGTCCCTCTTACTCAGGCCCCATGAGCCGTGGGAAGAGTGATATATTACCGCTTATAAACCGCATCCCGTCTAGGTCAGACTTTCGATGTCGTGACCGTCATAAAACCCGAATTTAATAATAATTATTCATTTCAGAGATTTTTACGACCGTTAATTTCCGATATTATGCGTAAACGCGCACCGCGAATTTATATAAATTAACGTCTAAACACCCACGCTATCCGAGCCCGTGATAAAATAGACGTATTAGTAAGCCACCGCGAAGCTATTGAATAAATATCCGAGTCCGTACCAAGACAAAGTTCTATTTCACGATAAACTAGTAAATTCTTCCTGTGAGCATGTCGTAACATAGAAATAATTTGTAGAATAATTTAAATTGATCTGAATGCGTATTTTATCTCAAATTGACCGAGACATATCTCATTTCTTGTTTATTTTTGTTTCATATTAAGGATGATAAAATGTGACAGTTCAGGAGATAGGGTTGAGCACATCTTCAATCTTAATTTAATTCACGATAAATGCAATTTCTGTTACGATTTAAAGAGGTCACTGATGTAAATTTATTTTAATATTTAATTGTGTACATATTGTACGACTTTGTGTATGTGCGTAAAAATGTAAATATGATTAAATAAATGTGTATAAATTTTGATATTGTTTTAGTAATATTAAAGACTAGTTATTCTTTTTTTTTTCAAATAAGTTTCCATACGTGTTTTCTTTTCACCGATTAGTAATGAGTGTAGGGAATGTAGTATTTTCAATGAACGTTAAGATACATGAAAACAAAAAGAAGTACTCACGTTCTCCACTGTGTTAGCCGAAGAGTTTGTAGTCTCATGCCTAAAAATTACAACACTTCAACCGCCATATTTACGTCAATAATTAATGTCAACCGGGCGAAGTTGCAATAATGTCGTTCCGCTAGGGGAAGACGTTTAGAGTTCGCGATATTGGTGCCTGCGTGTATAGGCAACCCGAGGTGCTTGTATTTTCCGCAATATAATGGAGGCATGCAAAAGACTTGTCTTATAGCGTTCGCTTTGTATTACACTGGCATTACGTAAGCAAGCGAGCATGTTATAAGTGGCGCCCAACGTGGAAGTCTATTCTGAGGAAGATGACATCAAGCAGGCTGGTAATAATGAAGAAGTAAAGACCAATACGAAAAATGAATATACAGCAAAATCAGGTGTGAAGTGGACGAAGCTCTAACGTCTTAAGAGAAACATTTTGAATAATCGTCCCGGTCTTACACCTTACAGTAACACTGCCGACTTTTTCGTGGACATTTTTAATTTATTTATAACTAAGGAAAGCAAGGATATGGTTTGTCTTCATACGAATGAAGAGGCAGAAAGATACTACACTTTCTTGGCTGATCAGCATCCAGAATTATAAAGAAAATGGAAACCAAGAGAAATGTAAACCGTTGATTCCACCATACGCCGTTCTTCTTTTCCTCCTCCTATGTCGAGAAATAGATTTGTAAAACTTTCAGTTCCCTTGAGATTTGACGATAAACTGACAAGACCTCAAAAAAACGGAAACGGACCAACTATCGGCGATTAGAGACACATGAAACACGTATTTGAACCATCTGAAAATATAACAATCGTTGGTTACCTTCAAAGGACTAAGCCCTTCAGGCAGTACACAACATCAAAACCTGCCTGCAGCATCAACATTTCAGCGGCTACTGATGTTAGAACGTCTTTCCTTTATAATTTGCTAATACACTGGTAAACTACCTGGTAATGCTAGGGAAGAGAATCAATGATATCGTGTCGTAACCAATTTGGTTGTGCCGTATTATAATTCAGAACGAGGAGTTACTACTGACAACTTGTTTACTTTCGTGAAATTAGCCAACTTTTTACTAACTAAAAACCTTACATTGCAAACAAAGAAAGGTAAAATGGTTCATTTGTTATCATCTCAACAGTATGATGAAAGCATTTCAGAAGGAACAAAGCTAACTCGACCACGTAGCTTTTATTTAAATAAATGTTTCTGCTTTCTATTAACATTCATATCACATCATTTAAGAGTAAGGCCATAAGTTGTAATTTGTTGGTCAGTTGCTTTTGAATATGTGACAAACTTCATTCTCATCTCGAAATATAAATTGTATTATATATAAAACATTAAATATTAAAAAACTTATGTTTTATAACATGACATTTTCAATTTGCACAAAATAAATGTATTTTATTGCAATGTATTTGCTTCAACACTTTCGTGACTGACTAAACATTCATAATTTTTTCTCGTAATTCTAAAGGTGTAACACATGTTTTTAACTTGACATTGCATTACGCGTATTAGATATGTTTTTAACGAGTTAAATACATTAAATGAATGCGAACACGTTCTGGTCGACAGAAAAACACGTGGAATTATTAAGTAATTGACTTTACCGACAATTATGTATATATCCAGGAAACATTCTTTTCTTAATCTCTATGTTACCACTTTATTATATTATTTTTGATAACTTGTTGAGCAGTTATGCATACACTAATTTAATTTAATTGAATTCTTTAAATTTTATCTATTATAATGAATTATAACGAGCAAATTACATAAAGAACAAATAATTACGTTTCATAGTATGGTAGCCAATATAGTATGAAATAAGAGATTAATACTTCCAAAAGTGAAGGTTTCAAATCCAATAAATCAAAAAAAAATTAAAAGCTCATACTCCTGTATGGTTTTTTAGATTACGTATATAAAACTACTACATTGTGTGCATTATGAGTGTGTAAAGTGGTTGCTGATTTTGTACTTCACTTCTACGTTGCTAAATATAAAAAGCTGCTGAACTATATTGGTCGTAGGTAGGGAGCGGGACATATATCAACCTCCGAACGAACAGATGCTTATTCAATATGTTCATCGTAAAAATTCGAACCTGCTGACATCTTGGCGCGCTTCAACATTCACTTCAATATCCATCCCTCTAACCAAGAGGCTCCTCACTACCTATTACTCAGGGAAACAGGCGAGAAAGGTAAGATTATATTAGGAGTTTGCCAAAAGTTAACGAAATTATCAAGTTAGTAATGAAAAAAAAATAATGGCAAAGATATTTGAATTAAAAAAGTGTATACTTATAAACAAGGCCATGTATTCCTTTTGTAATTGGTTAATTTGCATGTATGTTAACAAGGCTTCTGGTAGGTAAAAATTAAAGTGAAAAAATGTTTACTTTCCTCGCATAACTGTTGCGCCTTTACTTGGACTCGCAGATTAAAACCAAACATATTCCTGTGGCTCTTTTTGATCTTATAGGTATATGATGATGTAATAATAGAAATGTCGGTCTTTCTGGTCATCATTCTTATATCCCTCGGCACGCTTACAGAGCTGTCTTTTTCTATTTTGATCATGTTGAAGATATATTTTATCGACGTTTATAGACGTTAATTGCCACAGAATGTGTTTTAAAATATCATAAATAACAACAAAGTATTGTGTATCAACAATAAGTGTTATTTATTTATGAAATCAAAATACAAAAATAGCAAGTCCAACATAGCTATATAAACGTATTCAGAATGATAACGGCCATAACTTAGTCGAATGTGGATTATTTATCAAGCAGTTCAGCAGCAGCAGTTTGACACTGATAAGTGTGGCGGTAGAGCAAATCTTGTATTTTTAAGGCAAATAATAACCAGAAGTAAATTTAAACTCTAGTATGGAAAATGTTTCATTAAAATAAGTTTAACTGCCAGAGTATATAATTTGACAATAATTTAAAGAGTCTGGTGTATTGTAACTAGATAGTTTGAAGGTTAGAAAACGTTGGCAATTTTTTAAAGCAGATGAATTAAAATATCAATTCGAACATATGTAAGAAAGCTGGTGGTTATTACTGACTAACGTAATCCTGACAAAATAGGACCGGTAGATTTCAAACTTATTGATGCGTAGCTAAAACTATCCCTCTAAATCAATTATTATATAAGAGATTCATGGTAGTAACAAGACGACAAACCAGTTCACAATGCGGTAATTGTGATGAATTACTGAATCAAGAATTTTCAAATCTATTGACAAAAAATTGTGAAGTTCCTTAATAACCGGTCAGATGTCCAAACCTAAGTCCGCTCCATATTTTATACCGAAAGTTAATAAGTATGTATAATAAAAGCGCACAGCCATACTTGTTTATATTAACTTCGAATATACTCCACAATGCTGTCAATGCAATAAGATGGAGCGGGTTGGTATTAGGAGGACAGCACTGAAACTTTTGGGCCCTATCTCGCAAATAGTCATCGTTGCTACAAGTATTAACGGGTGGGGTGGTGGATGGTGTATATGAGGATTATATGTCTGGGTTTGAGTCAGTGGGCAGGAGTACGCCGCAGGTGTCTATTTTGGGGCCCATTCTATTCATATGCGAATGATTTTACATGTATTGTATCAGATGGGCGTGTGGGTGAGGTATCTGGCTTGGCATAGGTCCAGTTGCTATGAGAGAGGACCTTATAATAAAGCTATCGCAGATTTTAATGCACTGCCTGAGTATTTAAAGATAGCTACTTACGTAAATAGAACTGTTTTTAAACGTAATTTAAAAAACATACCTTTTGGACAAGGCCTTCTATAACTTTAAAAGTAATAAGTCGTAAATGCCGAACGCAGACATTGTATAATTGTGTAACTGTATGGTCTCTTGTTCTAGGTCCTAAGTCCTACTGTAGGTATATGCAGTATATTGTTTACTTTTTCTAGTGTTTGTTGACTCCGCCAATATTTTTGTAATGAAAATTTACAGGAATAAAGCATTCGTTCTTACTAGAAATGTTGTAATATCCTTTTTTTATAACGTGTACGTTATAAAAAAAAATTCATGTTCAAGACTGCATCATTTTCTTGAGCACGTCTTGTTTTGTTTACATTCATATTATGGCATTTCATGTCTTCTAGACAAAATAAAGTCTATTGATTTATTTAGTGTTTGTATTGTACCTAATATTCATACTTATCTAACTAATGTATACCAACAATTTATATATTTTGATGAAGGAATTTATCCTTAAATGTTGGCAACATATTCTACTTACATGTATCTATTTTAAACTTATACCCTAACTTTAAATACACAATTTTTAAAATAAAATTAGTACTCTTTTTAATAACTAAATTAATTCTTAAGATTATTATTTTCAACAATGTGAAGGCAATATGTTTCAAGTATCCAAATAAAAATTTGCAACAAATGTAGTATTGCCAAATTAACAAAGTAACAAATACTGGATCTGCAATATTTGCACCGAATTTATTCTCAAATGTTTTTCTATCATGTGTGTTGTTATCTGTGCAATGGGAAATTAATCCAAAAAAAAAAAAAATAACAGTGAAATCAAATCCTGCAAGCATAAACGAAGAAATTACCTTGTATTGTCAATGATATTTTGTCGTTTTATTTATTAACCCTCCGATAGTCGCGTGTATCTGACATATACAGCAAGAGTTTGTATTTCGCGCCACCCACTAATTTAGGCGCTGACCACTCCCATCATCCCAGTACCTTCCTGACTCACGAGATTCGTTGGAACAGTGCGCTAATCAAGTTTGTACAGAGAAGTGCCTTTGAAATATTCACGTTTTGTATCTCACAGATACACGCGACTTTTGCGGTAAGTTTTATGAATATTTTTTTTCCTTGGATGTTTTTACTAGATTCAAAAGTACATTGAACAGTTATTAGCTGTATGAAATAACGCCGCTCAATTTCATTAGCTGCTAATAAAAAGGATGATATGTATCTAGGAGATACACGCGACCATTAATGAATGCAATTTCTAAGGTTTTTAGAATACAAAATGGAATTTGGACGTGAAAAGTACGATTTGAATAAAGAACAGCACTGTGAGGAGCTGAGAAATATATTATTACAACATGATAGTAATGCTGAAGATGAAAGAGTAGATATAGAAGACGAAAACAGCGAAACAGACGCGTCTGTTTGTTTTGAGGAGAGGCAAGAAAATTCTGAGAGCGAACAAAGTGATTCTTGTGCAAGTGAAGAAGAGGAGGAAGACAATGTAACATATTTTATGGCTGTTCAAAAGAGAGCAAACGTTGTAGTAAGTGAATGGAAATGGCAGAAGCATCTCCCTTCTCAAAGAACACGAACGCCAGCTCAAAATATTGTTATGCAACTACCTGGGGTAATTGGAGACGCTAAACAAGCTAATGGGATATACGAAAGTTGGAACTTATTGATTACGGATACAATGATACAAGAAATTGTTGAATGTACCAATAAATACATTCAAAGTATTCAAGCACAATTCAGTCGGTCTAGAGATGCAAAAATAACAGATATTATTGAAATTAAAGCAGTTATTGGCTTGTTGTATTTAGCTGGCGTTTACCATGCAAATCGGTTAAGTTTAGATGAACTGTGGTCTGAGGACGGCGTACAAAGATTTAGGAAGACCATGACTTTGAGGAGATTTCGTTTCATAATGCGCTGTATGAGGTTTGATGACATAGAAACTCGAGACGAGAGGAAACAAATCGATCGTTTGGCAGCAATAAGGAATATTTTCGATGCATTTGTAACTAATTGCCAAAAATCATACTCTTTGGGCCAGAACGTGACGATAGATGAGAAACTAGAAGAGTTCAGAGGACGGTGTCGGTTTCGCCAGTATATACCTTCTAAGCCGGCTAAGTATGGCATTAAAATCTTTGCCCTTGTAGATGCAAAAGTTTGTTATACCTACAATATGGAGATATATGCGGGAGAACAACCCGAAGGACTATATGCCATAAGCAATAAACCAGTTGATGTTGTGAACAGACTTGTTACTCCTATTCATAATTCTGGCCGCAACATCACGATTGATAACTGGTTCACAAGCTACGATTTAGTAGAAGATCTTAGAAAGAAAAAACTCTCTCTTGTAGGCACCTTGAAAAAGAATAAGCCTCAAATACCTAGTGCATTCAAAGATATCAAAGGTCGAAATGTTCCATCTAGTATGTTCGGTTTTCAGAAAACCTGTACTCTAGTCTCATATGTACCAAAACCGAAAAAAATTGTCCTTTTATTATCAAGTATGCATTTTGATAATAACATAGATTTAGCAACAAATGAGCAACAGAAACCGGAAATAGTAACGTTCTATAACGGAACTAAAGGTGGAGTAGACACTCTTGACAGAATGTGTGCAAGTTATAACGTTGCTCGGAACACAAAACGGTGGCCCATGGTGGTGTTTTTTTCTTTGTTGAACGTTAGTGGAATTAATTCCCAAATACTTTTTGTTGGAAACCAAAATGAAGTGAAAAGTAGAAAAAGTTATTTACATGAACTGGCTAAGAAATTAACGGAACCAGAGATACAAAGGCGACGAGTGACAAACGTAGAAGTTCCACTGGATGCCGCAACTGCAAATGATTTGGCTCCTGTGCTATCCGAGAATGAGAACATACCCAGGAAAAGAAAAAGATGTAGTACGTGCTACTCACAAATAAAAAAATCCCGTCTCACAAAATTTTCCTGTATAAAATGCTTAAAACCTTTGTGTCTTGAACACTGCAAAAATATTTGTCAAGATTGTGTTCCTGAGTAAATAATGTAAATATTTATGTTTAATTTAATATTTTTAAGTATATGTTTGTCCTATTTTTTGTTTTGTAAAGCAAAAGTATAAAAAAAGTAAAATAAAACAATTCTCGACTTTTTTGTATTTGTTTCTAACACAAAAATGGTACGTATCTATCAGATACATGGGCGACCAATCCTGAAAGTTTTTTGACGCGACTATCCGATGGTTAAATACAGTATATAAGGGCGATATAAAATTTAGTGCTCCGAGTTGAATTTCCAGTTTTAAAAGTGCTCCGTAACCGAAAAAGTTTGACAACTTCTGATCTAAATAATATCGTTCTTCTCCTTAATATACTTAAATGTTAAAATGTACAATATAATACTTTATGTAAGAAGCTTATGTAATTTAGATGTGAAGCAATATACATACAATGGCGCTGTGTCTTAGAGAGTGACAATAATTATTTCACAAATTCTCTATACATGTCCAGACTACTTTGTTTACATAAGTACATACATATTACACACATATAATATCAAAAGTACATACACATAAAAAAAGCTCGTCGTGCATCTGTGCTTAAAAGTCAAAAGATAGCTACAATACCGTTGTTGAGATAATGCAACATAATTAACGGTTAGGTATGTAGGTGGGCTCATTCCGCGTTTTGCAGAGGTACTTTCACTTATAATTAATAAGCATACATGAAAATATACATAATACGTATATGTATACATAAGAAAACATAACAATAACGAAAAAAATCAATATCGTGAAACAAAAGATCTAATGTTGGAACAAAAGAACATTTACAACTGACAAGCGAAAAGAAAATGAAATTCATTCAATTGTGTGCAAAAATTAATATAAATTAATAATTATCTGAACTTCGATCTGCTGTCAAGAAGAATGACATTTACACTTTAGTTCAAATAACGATCAATCTTAATATTACATTTGTAATCTTATACAGAGTTTTATATTCGAACCTGGCAGTGGCGTAACAATAACAAAATCTGCTAGTCAGTAATGATTTCTATACAACAAGTTGCAATGTCAAAGGAGTCATTTTTTGCAACACTCCTTAGAAATGTAGAATAACAATATGTTTTATCTTGGTGCAATCAATTCATCAACTTGGCAATTTGAAGTCTAGGTTAAACAAATGTTCGAGTTAGAATGGTCCACAATATTTCACGTTCGCATTTAGGGATAATTTTACTTTCTTATACGTAGTATAAGGAAGTACTGTGGTGACAAAAATTTTCAACCTCGAGATTTTTGCAGATGTCCACGTTTTGAAGTTCCGTGGTCCCGAAAAAGTGATTTTTAAAAAACCTCTCTCTTTCTGTGTGTGAGTGTCAGTCAGTATGTGCGTGTAACCACTATAGCGCCCAAGCAGCTACAGATATCAATTCCAAATTTTGTATTTACGAGTATAATCTCCCTCTTGAAATCTGATTAGATTTTCAGTTTTTTGCGAATTCTAGGCAGTTGTATTTCGAGTATAAAAGTACTTACAACTTAATTTTCATACCTTTTGTATATAAAAAATCCAAAATTCGGACCAGAAGTAACACTTTTACTCTTATCGAATAGCGATTTTTTGTAAATATGTCGGAAATTATGCACAGCAGTATTTTGAGCTAGATTTGGAATATTTTTTGTATAAATGAAATTTTAAAATTCGGACCGGAAATAACAGTTTTACTCATAGGGAGTAGCACTTTTTTCGAATACCTTGCAAAGTATGCATTCTATAGATATTTATTAAGATAACAGAAGTACGTAGAGAATAGCATTTTGAATGATTTTTGTATAAAAAGATTCTTAAAATTTGGACACATTTATCACAGGTTTATTTTTCTAAGAAGATAAAAGTATTTAAAACAATTTAGAACAACTTTTGTATAATTTGAAACGCTCATACGTATAAGCAGGTCGTGTAGTGGCCACACCTCATTTTTTTGTCATAAGTAGAGAACTTACCACAACAAAATTCTTAAAGTGATCATTGAGATTATTAGAAAAGTGGGCTGATATTCAGTCCCACAATAGGAGGTCTGCGTTCTAGCTTGGCATTATATATCCACCAATCTCTTCGAGCTTGAATCGCGTAATCGCATCTAATTACACCTTCTTAAAGTTCTTCATAAAGGTGCCTCTTTAGCAAAGCGATCATTGCTAGCCGCAAAGGTACTGATTGACCGTAGTATATTCAACGGGTGAAATGAAATCCTGATATAAAATTAGGCTCTCGTTGTATTTTTTATGTTACCTCAGGGTTATCGATTTGCTTTTTTATATTGTCGATTGTTTCTAAACTTTTGACGAAGGCGACCTTAACCATATTGCCTGCGCTGCTATTCAGTTCCAGATGCACCGTCATATTTAACGATATGATTATGGTTAAAACAATTTCGATTT
Organism: Amphimallon solstitiale; assembly: GCA_963170755.1. NCBI lineage: Eukaryota > Metazoa > Arthropoda > Insecta > Coleoptera > Scarabaeidae > Amphimallon > Amphimallon solstitiale. The sequence continues at coordinate 105,984,173 of OY720683.1, read as the reverse complement.
GACAGAGAATCAATTTAAAATGAACCAAGGCGCGGAAGGCCTGTTGAAACAAGAACCAGCAAAAATATCAAGGAAGTTAAAATTTTCGTCTTAGTAGATCGAACAATAGGAGTTTCAATGATTGTCGATGAAGTACGAATATCGAAAGCTACAATATTAGAAAAAAATCACGAATATTTAGGAATGGATAATATTTTAGCATGTTGGATTCCGAAAATGCTTTTTCTCGAACAACTGGCAATACATTTACGAGGAAAATTTGGCGGCTTTGACTGATAATAAAGAGCTTTTTGCAAAAATTATAACAGGTGATGAAACGTGGATGTATCACAGGGATTCATCAACAAAACAGCCATGGAATGAATGGGTATACAAGAGATCTCCATCGCCAGAAACCAGAACCAAAATTCATCAGGAAAGCTGATGGCGACGGTGTTTTGTGTTATGGAAGGAATCTCACTGAATAAAGACATGAAAAAAAGCTCTACTGTAACCAGAGAATCCTACAAGGAAACAATCAGAAAGTTGAAAATTGTCATTCAGCAAAAAAAAAAGGCTCCACGAATATGTTTAAAAGAAAAAACCATGCTGCTTCATGACGATTGTAGAGTTCACAAGGTCAGCAATGTCTGTCTATCTATCTATCTGTCTCTTTTCTAAATTAAAAAGAGCACTTGAGTGGACATCACGACCGTTTTTCTTCGGATGCATACCTGAATGAAGCGGTCGAGGAATTTTTTGAAAGAATTTTTGTTGTTGTGGGGGCATAGCCTTATTGGATAAACGTTGAAATAATCGTGCAATATGTTGAAAAACAACGTATTACTTCCTTTCCTTTATTGCTAGGTAGATAATATAAAAATCTCTCTTCGTAGTGACACGCCATATCTAAAACAATTCAATTTTGTGTACAATACCATCTAATTAATTTGGTTTCGCAAAAAGAGAAATCTAAGAAAAAAATTACAGATTACATAAACAAAAATAATTACTACCTAACAATGTATAGCGACATGACATCTGAAAAAATTGAAGTATAACTCTTGTCGAGTAAAAACTCGAGCAGAAACAGATATGGATGGGTGGACGTGGTAATAAGAGGTGGCAAAAAACCTAAAATTTCGTAGATGAGCATGGATAATAAAAATGTTGATCTGTATATAAAGAATACATGTTTTTGTGGAACTAGGTTAAAAGGCGAACTCTAGACACTCAGACACTAGTTCTTCTTTTGTTTGAGTAATAACCGAAGGACCATTTGCTATGTATTCAGTTAAACAAATGTAACACTTAAAGCTATTTAAAAAAACTAACATTAAACAATACACTACTTAAAATAAATACATTATTTTACTGCCGAATAATAAAACAGCTATTTATTTGGATTAACAAAAATGCTTAATGGAGAAGCCTAAAGTTGAACAAGATCCATGATTGATTGGATCATTCGCTAAGAAAATTCCATATGGAAAAAAAGATCAATAAATTTACGTATTATCAGCATACATGTGAATACTACAATGCTTGAACAATTTACAAAAATCTGAGGAATAAATTGTAAATAGTAATGGACCCTGAGGAAGCTTAGATAATAAAGTGAGAAATAATATAATTTTCTCAAAGACCTTAGACATGGAAATATGCTTATAGGTCTTAAGTCGGAAAAACTTGTTGGTTCTTTCCTTTTCGGAATATACAAAATAATATACAAATAAAGATAGCTATGTACGTAGCTGGACACGTATATACTTAAATATCTGCTCCCAATGTACCTAATAAATCTATTTTATATTTTGAACTGACATTTGCAATATTTGTAACTATATATGTACATACTTTGAAATTTTACTAAACGTAAATTATATAAGTACGCCACTGCAAGTATATAAACAACATATGTATGTAGAAACAATAATGAAATAGCAATCAGTGAAATTTCAAGTGTGCAGATATACTGAGGTGAATGTGATTTTGTAACGGCAAAAAATTGAAAAGTGTAGTACTCAAAAAGAAACACGCATGTCAGTGAAGGTGCCTTGTCTTATTCGCTTAATTAAGGTGGGTTGGAAAAATGCTATCTGTACATAGTGGTCTAGATGTTCATTATAGATTATTGCTTGGGTTATTTCTTTTATTGAAGTCGCATTATATAATCCTTCTTATGATTTTTATGGTGTATAAATTAGATACATATAGATGGGAACTAATACGTTTTTGATAGCACGAGTGTTCGGTATTAATTAAAGTGTGATTTTACTGTGATAAAAGAAAATCGAATCTTTTGATATTTGTTGCGTTAGATGTAATATAGTTTCTGCTACATAAAAACTAACGAAGTATAAAAGATGATTCAAGTTCGCCGTAGAACTTCACAAAGCCAATGAATGACTTATTTATTTTACGGTAGAATAAAATTGGCCAGTTGGACTAATACTCATATATAGGGGGCATCTCCGGTAGCTTGTAATAAACAAATGTATTCCTTTAACCAATATAGTGTTGAATACATCATATAATTTTTATTACGCAATACATATTGCAGTGATCTTGAGTCCGGAATTGAATTGTAAATAAGTTTTCTCAAGATCACTTCTAGATTTAATTTAATTAAATACTATTTTATTTATTTTATAATGGTCATTGTATATAAATATTTACTAGCTTAAGATTTAAGAAAATCTCAATTAAATTAATTAAAATAGTGTAAGAATGTCATTATAGATTTTATTCAAGAAATTAATATAAGAATAAGACGTATATATCAAGTAAATATTCGTGACAAAGTGTTTTCCGTAACTTCAGCGGGAAAAAGATATGATGACGGGGACCGTTCCATGGATTGGCCCGAAGTATACTCGTTATTTGCTATCAATAATTACGAACGTGTAACATATCAATGACAGTAAATACTTGGATTTTGTATTGTATATAACGTAATAATTATTTGTAACATTTACATATTGATTTCTATAAATTTTTGTACATTATAATTTGATGTAAACAAATTGACATTAAAATAGATGTTTGTTTACGTTTTAAAGCAAGTGATACATCATATGACCGAAAGGTGCAGCACTGTAGTTATACATTTTTGGAAGTGGAACTGTGGTGACTGTAGTTTTTTGTGAAGGAAAAGGTTAATCTAAGTCGGGACATGACGAGAAAAGGAGGAGATTGCTGATGGAAACCGCTCTTAAAAATAAAAAGACCTTTACAAGCAGGTGTGAACCGCTTTTTAAAATAGAAGCACGGGGCCTACTTATAAAGAATTAAATAAAATTTAGAACTTAGAATAATTTTGATAAATCGGGACTTATAATATTTTCCGAAATATCCAGTAACAACTTAGAAAATTTTTCAATAAATTGGAACTTGTAATATTTTATAAATTAATTTATTTTGAACTTAGAATAATTTTGCCTAAATAAAACTTTAAAATATTTTTAGCGAGATTAATAATTTTTGGAAACTAGGATGTTTTATTTTAACACGCGATGGTTTTACACTATGCGTTATGGTGAAACATTTTAGCAATTGCAATAGTTTAATTTGATATTTAATGAGAGGATTTATTTTAAAAATTTTTGAATATAAGTATAGACACTTTACGCTTGCAAGTCTATGGAAGGTCAAGAGTATTAAGTTTATTTAAAGCTTTTTTTTGTAGAATATTTTTACTGTATAAAGACGTATATAGATATATATATATATTTTAAAATGGGTGAATTTGAATAATTGTATGAGGAATTAAGGTAGTTGAATTGTGTTTAATTTGTATGTTTTGTATATGGTGTTAAACAAAATTTTATGTGGTGACTTCTGCTGGAATTTTGAACGAGGTTGGTAATTTTAATTTTATTAATTAATGTGCTTTCACATTTTATATTTTAGTTTTTTTTTCATTTGTGCTTGTGTATTAGAATTTGGCGTGTTGGGTAATAGGTCAGGGATGTGTACAATGAATTAAGTAGGTGATTAATTCATAGTATGGAGCCTTGATTAATCCTTAAAACACGAATTGGTTTTGATTGTACTGTTTGGGAGCGAGAAAAGGCGCAGGGCAATATATACGTCAAAACAGAGTCCATGTGTTAATGTGTATATTATTTGGACCGTGGGAATTCATTATATATTTTATTTATATTTATTATCCAGTATAAATCACGACATTTGACAGAACTTTCATTTGTTGATTGTTTTGAACTTAAATCTTCATGAATTAGTGTATAACGAATGTGTTTAATGGAATATTTTCTGATTTATTTATTATCATTATAATTTTCATAATTACTGTATTAGTTTTTTTTTATCTTATAATAACATGCGAGGGTTTAATTTATATTTAAGATCTATTTATTTGTAAATATACCTGTTTTATTTTGATATTTAAGTTACTTTAATAAATTATGTTATAAGGTTTTTCTTGTATTTTTATTTATTTTATCTGACATGGAGACAACTTGAGAGCATTAGTTGTGAAATTGCTAAACCTACTTTTCTGCAATTTATGACATCCTAGTCTAGCATAAGGCCTAGCACTAGGATATATGCTTGATTCTGCCCTAATTTAACAATATTTAGATAATTTAAATAAATCTACATAACTGTTAATTTTCAAGAGTCACAGCAATATGTGTATAATATAATAAAATTAAAAAATTGAAAATAACTGCTGCTGGATAAGAGTGAAGTGCTACTTCTGGTCCGAACTTTGACATTTTTTTATACAAAAATTTAGAAAAATCAAGCCGTGAATACTTTCACACTCTTGTATTTTTATTTATTTTATCTGACATGGAGACAAATTGAGAGCATTCGTTGTGAAATTGCTAAACCTACTTTTCTGCAATTTATGAGATCCTAGTCTAGCATAAGGCCTAGCACTAGGATATATGCTTGATTCTGCCCTAATTTAACAATATTTAGATAATTTAAATAAATCTACATAACTGTTAATTTTCAAGAGTCACAGCAATATGTGTATAATATAATAAAATTAAAAAATTAAAAATAACTGCTGCTGGATAAGAGTGAAGTGCTACTTCTGGTCCGAACTTTGACATTTTTTTATACAAAAATTTAGAAAAATCAAGCCGTGAATACTTTCACACTCTTAATATATGCCATACAGAATATCCTTTGTGCGGATTTAAACGCATGGTATTTGGTATATGTGGAATAAACAGTTTGGCGAATAGTACTTTCATCGTTAGTCCTCTAAGTTTTCTTATTTACTCATTGATGACATGCTTTACTTTTCACTTATTTAAAACTGAATATCTTGTTACCACTGCATATTTAATAAAATTATAGGTTTAGTTTCTAGTACCCCACTTTAAAGAATTAATTAAGTTATTATTATTCTTTTGAATTCTTATGCGCTGTTATATATTATTGCTTTATGTAGACGAAAATAAGACATTTATTATTATTATTATTATTATTATTACTATAATGGTAAAATTTGATTTCCTCTGTGAAGTAACTATACTACTTTGGGTCTACCGATTTCACTGAAAATCTAATCAGATTTGCCGGGGAAGATGAGTGTGTGTGTGTGTGTGTGTGTGTGTGTGTGAGAGAGGGGGGAGGGGGGGGGGGAGATTTCTCCTCCCCAGAGAGATTTAATTTCAATGTCTAATTTGAATTATTAATAACTAAATCTATTCATTTTATACTAACAAAAAATCATACCTTTCTAATACATTTCTTTTATATCTAACCGCTTGATTACCGAATTGCAATTCAGGGTTGAAGCTTTCCAATTACTTTCAATGCAATCGGACTTCTCAGAATAAATTCACGTACGTACTAAAAATGTGGTATACTAACATTTCAAGTAAAGGAGTTCTGATGTCTTTAAAATTACTTTTGCTCCACTAAGCCCAAAAAACGAATAAGAACCGATTATCATGTAAATATTTTGGTTACCGCTGTCAGCAACATGTTAGTATCAGTAGCCGTTAACGTTTTTTCGTGAATAAATTACTTAAAATAATATTATAATTTGTAAAATATACTGTATTTTCACCCAAATATGAAACTGCATTTTTAATTAGTTCTCCACTAACACAACTATTGTCTTTTGAGTACAGGTATGACTGTTATGTTTAACTGTAGTACCTACTACTGCACTATTTACTTGTAAGCACTTATAAATAATTGAATTCCGTATGCTAAGTTGTTGTTAATGGTCTGTATACCTAGGTACAGAGGTACTTATTCCCCAATGGCATTGAATGTTTCCAATTTTCATAAAATTATAATTAGCAATAGCAATAACAATATGTGCCCTCCAAATATTTACAACAATTCTTAGGATCGATGAAATCCTGTGGTTAAACATCAGTTCTCCCTTTCCGCGTTTGCGGGAGTGCAGGGCAAAACCAAAAGACAAAAGCAACACTCTGAGAAAAGTGCACTGCATATAGTATGATTGAAAAGCATATAATAATACGGAGTAAGGCGTATTCGAAAAGTAAAAGTTCTTTGCTCATTTCATTATCTTACAAGCCAATTTCACTTTTGCATAGAATCACCGTACACTTCTACCTTCTACTTTTAAGTAACGTTGCACTAGCTTCGTCAACCATTCTGCATATAATTTCTTCACCTGGGAATTGAACCAATTGACAAAGACCGGCTTTGTCAATTCCTCGTTATGTTTCAATCGTTGTCCACCAGGCCTATTCATTCAAATGTAAGAAGACGTAGTAATCAGGGTTGCCACTCAAATCTTTAAATGAAATTCCCTGGCCCAACAAATATTTTTCCATACCATTACTATGTGTAAATCAAGAGTAAAAATTTTACTTTCAAATTTATAAAAAAAGATGTTTTATTCTAAGTTTAATACATATATTTTTAAAAAACATGTAATATAATAACATAAAATAAAAAATATATTTAATAGGAATTATTCGTATATAAATAAACAATATATGTATAACTATTAGGCATACGAGTATAATAAAACATGTGATTATCCTACAACTTATTTCTGATTAAGTTGTTCCCGTAACTTTATTAGATCTCTGTCTATTTCAACCTTTTCAAAATCTGTACAGTCCATTATCTTTTGTTTCTTACTTTCAACAATTTTTATATCTCCAAGTATATATACGGGCTTTTCGTTTTCGAATTAATTCTTCTTCTGTAGTTTCTTTTTTCTTTACCATGAGAGCCTCTTTATAATTATTATTTGATCTTCTTGTGTATTGTCGCAACTTTTCATTGATATCTACGTTTAGTGATCCGCCAGCATTTTTAATGCCGTCATAAACCATTAGCTGAGTAATGATAGAATTCTCATGAAGATTCTCCACTAAAAGTTCTTTATTTATCGAAAAACCGGACTCCACAGTTGCATTTTCATGAGAAATGATTAGTATCAATTCAACCACGGACCATAAATCCATATACTCATTATTTTCTATCAACAATAGCTTGGCGTATAAATCACCCAAATTTAATTCTTCAAATTTCTTCAATTCGTTAAGCATAGCTTCGTTCAGCGGACATGTGCAGCAGAGTTTCATCTAGCGGTCGTATCACGCTACCTACTTACACTGAGAATTTCAATTTAAATATTGATGGACACTTGAAATTTAACTTACTAATTCAATAATAATCAATATTTACTAACATACAAGTTTTATTAAACGGATTAACCTATTTCCAGAATATTGGAATTTTTGTGTGAAAATGGTTCTAAGAGAAATAATATTTGCTGTTTGAATGGTTTCATATGGACAATAACATCTATATTATTCCTATAGTCGGAACTAAAAAAATCAGAATATAAAATATTTATTAGCAAATTACTTAAACCAAGATCCATTAGAAAATGTAATCATAATGCATTCAAATTTTTAGATTCTTGATTGAAATTTGCAGTCTGCTATTTATTTTTTTAATTTTTACTATTTGTATCACAAAAAACACTAATAAAATATTTTACATTAATGTATTATTTTTCTGACGTCTTTAAAATTTTGTTGAATAAAATGTTTGGAATATTACAAATATTTTGCAATTCTTACAAATATTACTCAAATATACTATAATGAAAAGAGTATACGCTACAAATATTGTGTCTAAAGTCAATGTGTTTCATGACGGCTCCACAATACAATGCAGTACTTGATGGACGGATTCTCAGTTGCGGGGTACGAGGATAGTTGTGCGAGAGAGACTAAAGAGAGACTTTTATCTGCCACACATTTTACGCATATATTGCAATTCTTGAAATATTCATTCAGTCAACTACTTTAGGCAATTTATTTATACTGTAGAACAGAAATAAATTCCCTAACTCTCTAATACGTAAATTCCTTGACGTTCATTGATTTTTTGCAGTTTTGCCTGATTTTTAGAACTTTCCAAATTCCCTGACTTTTACAAGTTCTCCAGGTTTTCTAGATTAGTGGCAACCCTGGTAATAGTCGCTGGGTGCGAGGTCGGAATTTTAGAGTAGGTGGTCGAAATGATTCCTAAATTTTATCCTTGATACGGGCAGCGGTGGTGTAGGATATTCACATCTCCTTGCTCGTATGTGTATGCCAGGTCTACTAATTTTTACTTTGATTTACCGGTCTACCGATTTCACCTCAGCACATACAAGACAAGTCGACATTTCGGTAGATTAAGAACTGAAATCAGTAGATCGGTAAATGAAAGGAAAAAGTTGGTACATCTACTGAAAAATGGGTAAACCTGGCACTACTGCCCGTAACAATGTGTAAAAACAAATGATCTCCATCTTGTTGATGGTGGTCCAAAAAAAAACTCGTCTGCTTGACATTCTTTGCTCTTTATGTTGGCCGATAGCGGAAGCATTTTCGGTATTCCAATTTGCAGATAATTGTCGATAAGAACCACTCAGCTCTTCATCATGCATATTTATGTGTCCACTTATAAAGTCTCGGCACTATATACTGTCTTGTCAGGTTTACATTGTAGGAATGAACTTAAATGTTCAAAATTGGGTACTATAACAGTGCCATCACTATTACTGTGCCAAATTTCAGGTTTTCATTGCAGAACAGGAATTAAATGAAAAATGTAATTCAAATTAACGCAAGTTATAATGTTATACAGGGTGCGGCAAAACAAACAGTGCAGTTGCGATGGGCGACTACATCCGCTGTGGTGAGGATGGGAACCTGGGAGGGGATTCATTGTGTCCGGTAACTCACCCCGTTTTCAGTCGTAGCAATGGTTTGAAACGGAGAGCATCGCGGCTTCGCCGTTCGTACGTTTTTTGAAAGCGGTCGTTCTTTCATCATCACTCAGCGGACCTTCCGACGGCACTTTAACATTCCACGTCGTGATCCCGTTCCGCACCGCAATGTTATCGCGAGTTGGGTTCGTGCGTTGGATGAAACTGGTTCAACAAAAAGGCCTAGGGGTATGGGAAGACCCAGAACAGTGAGAACTCCCGAAAATGTAGCTGTAGTGAGAGTTGAACAATCACCAACACGCTCTGTCCGGAGACATGGAACTGCATTAAACATGTCCGACTGCTCTGTAAGAAGGATTTTGAAGATTTATTCTTCCATCCCTATAAGATTATGCTGGTTCAGGAGTTGATGCCTCCAGATTTTCAAAACCGTGTGAATCGCGCCCAGGAAATGTTAGACCGTATCCCACCAAGGTCAACGTTCTTCAATAGTGATGAAGCCCACTTTCATCTCTCTGGAGCCGTAAGCTAACAGAACTTCCGTTATTGGTCGGACAATAACCCACGACAAGTTCACGAGAGACTTCTCCACTCCCCGAAAGTCACTATATGGTGTGCCATTTCTAAATTTGTGGTTACTGGACCATACTTTTTTGAGGAGGATGAGCGTGCAACAACCGTCACCGCTCGGCGTTATGTTTCGATGCTCGAAAATGTTTTTGAGCCACAATTGGCACGGTTGGCTGAAAAATAAGACCTTGGTAATATTTGGTTCCAACAAGACGGGGCTACGGCCCACACAGCGCAGATTTCAATGACAAAACTGCGGCAGATGTTCCCTGCGCACCTAGTCTCTCTGAGGGGCGACCTGGGGTGGCCGGCGAGATCACCGGATTTGAGCATTTGCGATTTTTTTCCTGTGAGGCTACCTCAAGGAAAAGGGTTTTCAGCATCATCTTCACAATTTGGAAGAAGTGAAGATCCGTATTACAGAGGAAATCACCGCCATTCCGATCGATATGTGCCAGAACGCAGTTGAAAACTTCAGAAATCGCCTACATCAGTGCATCGCTTCTGGAGGAGACCATCTTTCTGATGTGATCTTTAAAACTTAAGTGTAAAAATGGGGTGTAGTACTGACTCAAGCAGAATAAACCACTTTTTCGTAAGTTGTGCCATTTTTTTTAATAGCCCATTAAAACTGCACTGTTTGTTTTGCCGCACCCGGTATAGATATTATTTGCCAGCATGGTTAAATCGTTTTCAATGGTTACAAAAACAACTTCCACATGTTGTTCTTCAGCCCTGTTGGTTTTAACATGGTAACGCTGAATATAAAGCACCCATGTCTTTACAAAGTGCAGAAAAGGTTCTTGATTTCAGGGGTCTCATTTTTATAACAATTTCTACGGTACCACCGTCGTTAGCACAATATTCAGCCCAGGACTCATTTCTTTGGAAGCCAGAGCTTCGCTGTGGATCATGCAATACGTCCAGATACACTGTGGAGACTTTTACTTCACAAGTGTTTGTAGATTTTGGAATCTTCCCAATACTGTTACATGCACTATCGGTGCATATTCCTACTCAATTTGTCTACTCTATATTTGCGTTGTTTAGAAAATCATTCGAGGTAGCAAACAATGCAAGTGCTGTTGCTTGTTGCAGAATAGTAGTTCTTCTACAGCTGACATAGCATCACAAAATCGAACATAGGCTGTTAAATGAGCATCTTTATTGCTAGGCATTTATTTATTTTGAATATTGATAAGTAGAAATGATAACTGACGAAAAAACGAGAAAATAATGTACGTTTGCGCTTACGTTTATTACAATAGATTTCAGTACAAAACTAATTTGTTGCTGAAGTCCAGCAAAACCAACACAGTAACATTTCCATCGTCTGTACCCTTCAACACATCGTCCAAGATGTGAGCAAGAGCGGTAGAACAACTATGGCCTGATCTGAAACCAGAATGTCAGTTTGGTTTTAGATCAGGCCATAGTTATTCTACCGCTCTTGCTCACATCTTGGACGATGTGTTAAAGGGTACAGACGATGGAAATGTTACTGTGTTGGTTTTGCTGGACTTTAGCAAAGCCTTCGATACTGTGCACCACGAACTACTTTTACAAATGCTTAAAGAAAAACGTTTGGCTTCCTCAGCTGTTGAATTATTAAGATCTTACCTGGTGGGAAGAACACAACAGGTTAGAATAGATAATGTCATATCAAATAAAATTACTATGGATAATGGGGTTCCACAAGGTGCCATTTTGAGTCCTCTGCTGTTCAGTATATATACCTCGACATTGCCATCCGTTATCAAATATTGCAAATACCATCTGTATGCAGATGATACGCAGTTATATGTATCATTCAAACCATCTGAATACCTTTGGGGTCAGGAGAGGATTAACAGAGATTTGGAAAACATTTCCCGGTTTTGTGGTGGTCATCAGCTCCAAATAAATCCTAATAAAACCCAAGCTATCGTTTTTGGTCCTAGGTGCATGCGTATGTTAGTCCAGGCGTCATTGAATATCTATATTCAATCGACAAAAATCGTAATCTCGGACTGTATTAAGAACCTAGGATTGCATATTGACTCTGCGCTGAGATTTGAGCAAAACACATCGTATCTTATAAGAAAAGCGATAATGTCCTTGAAAATGATATATATTAACAGACAACTTTTTGACGAGTCAGCGAGGTCGCTTTTGTGCAGGAGCCTTGTGCTGTCACATTTTAATTATTGTGATGTCGTTTACGATTCCTGCATAACCAGGGGACCTCCATGAGGATTCAGAGAGTGCAGAATAGTTGTATCCGGCTGATACATGGCATTCGGGGCAGGAGAGGGGTCACTCGTAGGCTTAAAGAGAGCGGTACCTTGAATATGTCAAACACACGGCTACTTCACAAGAGCATATTCTTCTTAAATATTTTAAAATCTAGAATGCCACCATATTTATATAACAAAATGAAATTCAGGCATCAACAACATAACGTGAATGTGAGACACAAGTATCTCTTGACAATCCCTAAACACAAGCAGGAAATATTTAAACGCAGTTTTTCATATAGTGCAGCCAAAGTACTAAATAATATTCTCCCAACAATAGATCTAAATGTTTCAGGATATTTACTCCGGAAACAACTAACAAAAGCACTAGCTAAACAGGATTAAATTATTATGAAACTTCTTCTGAATATTGATTAAAGCAGTACGTCATATAATTATATCCAGGTGTGTACGCATATATGTGGATATGAATTTTGAGTATGTGTGTGTATGTGGTTGTATGTGTGCGTATACATATGTGTGTATGTGTTTTTTTTCCTTTCTTTTTTCTCTAAATCATCTTCTTCTTCGTTTTTTTCTTTCTTTTTCTTTTTCTTTTACCAAACGTAATTTCTTTTTCGTGGGTTAGTCTTCAATAAGCATTATAATCATTTCTCTGGTTATGTTTGTGATTAATATTCCTTATTTCACTACCACTTTATTTACTAGGCTAAGGGTAGAACGCTAAGTGATCATATCTTTAAGATATGATCACAATACGGCGACTTAGTCTATTTGGCTATATAGGGACAAGAGGCAACTATCCATACATTTATTTTATATGCTAGTTACATTAGTTTATATGTTACATATTTTTCAATGTATATTATCTTGTTCAAATGCCAATAAATTCTCTTATTATTATTATTATTATTATTAAATAATTTTTATTTTGTTATCAAGGTCCTAGTGTAGCTCTAGCGTCAAAATACAATTAAGTTAAATCAGTGAAAATTATTGTGGGGGGGGGGGGGGCGATGAGAATTGGGTCGCAAAATCAAGGTTGAGAAACCCTGCCCTAATTGATTCTTTTACAATACTTTTCTTTGACATGGAGCTTATTGTATAAGAAAAATAATTATGAAACTGACAACATATTTTGTTTAAAATTCTTTTTATTTTCGTTGATTTTTAGTATTTCCCTGGCCTTCAACTTGCGATGATGCATATATATTTTTGTATATATTTATCAGCACCATTCAAGACGCAATTTGCACACTTATTCTACTTTATGCGATGTTCTTATCAAGTAATTAGTCTTTCGGAATGTCTAATGCAGACACAAATTGTACACTTTGCCCAGAAATATTCCACGAAGGGCTCTAGAATAATTCGAGACAGAGGGAATTACAAAACATCTCAAAACGGCCACAAATTACGCCAAATCAACGACGGCCCGCCACTTCAATTAATTATAGAAAACGGAACAAAGGATCAAGTAGTCTCTGGCGTGTCGTGCCGCCTCGAAACAAAAGCAATCAGAATTCAAAGAGCGCTTGTTGCGATCTTCGGTTACGCGACTATCGAATAAATTTAAATTTATTCAAATGCATTCAGATATTCTCGGTACTGGTTCTCTAGATTTAGTATTATATTCACTGTTCCTTTCTTTCGCGGACTCTTTCTAGACGGCAGATGTATGTCAGGATCGTATGGATATATTCAGGATATTTACAGAGCATTACTCGAACGCAAAGATGGAATATTATACGCGACGAGAATTTTTAAAACTATGATATACAGACGCCTTCGTTTTGGTTATTATCTTACTCCCCACAGGACTAGAGAATATAAATATTAAATTTTTACCGTACTGAATATGTAATAGTACGATTTATGAAACAGTTTAAAAATTGGCGGAATGTAGTAGAAGACGGAAACTGGGCACTAACATGCGAAGGTAAATATAGAGTATAAACGTTTCACAGGTAGTATGAATAACAAGTCTTCACGAGATAATGGGATAAAAGTAGTCTATGAAATAACACCTAATAAACAGGGTCTATCATCGACGAATATGACAAATATAAATAAATAAAACAGAATAAGACATTTAAAACAAAGAAACACCACCAAGACTACTTTAGAACAGTTATCAATAGTTTACAGATGCTTTATCCCTCTAGAACAGGCATGTCAAACTCGCGGCCCGGCAAGGTTAGTATCAAATATTTAAAATAAATTATTTCCATACAAGGTAAAAATAATTGTTTTTCATTTAATCTACAAAAGATTTTTCCCAAGACATCATATTTTGTTATAAGTGTCATAAAGTGATAAATGTATATATGAAATTTATCACCTTATCACACTTATAACAAAGTATGATGTCTTGGGAATATATTGATTTTATAAAAATTACAATAGGTACTATTTTTGAATATCGCGGGTAAAAGCGACAATAGCGCACCTCTTAGGTGGGCCATGAACTACCGTTGTCGAACTTTGTCGACTGTGCATGAAAACTGAGGATATCTAACGTAACCTACTGCAGTTTACTGTCCAGTTTAGTTGCAACGAATACAGCGTTCTAAAAGTGTATACGCAACAATTTTCAAGACATCAGAAAGTGTAGTATTTTCTTCATACATAATTAATTTAGTTAGAAACGATTAATTGAAGATGAACATCACAATTTTCAGGAAAAATGGGAATTACAATATTTTTGTATTCAAACAAAAATAAAATTTTATGTTTAATATGTAGAAACTCTATTACAGTTTGCAAAGGATACATACAATATTAAAAGGCACTACGATACAAATCATAAAGTAATCTACGACAAATATATTGCGAAACATCGTGAAGATTAATTGTTAGAATTAAAGTTGACACTTAAAAAATAAAACAAAGGATAATTAATTGTTAACCTATTGAAGATGACACAGCTGCTGTAGAAACTAGTGTTTGTTATCACATTTAATTGCAAAAAAGTCGAAACCATTCAATGAATGGGAATTTATTCACGAATGCATTATTAAAACAGCAGAAATTTTGTGTCCAGAACAATTAAAAAAATTCAAAAATATTAGCTTAACTCGAAACACCGTTGCAAGCAGAAGTGATGATATAGTCGGGAATTTAAGGAAACAACTGAAGTCAATAATACCAATTTTTGAGACCTATTCCATTGCAATTAACGAAAGTACAGATACGCAGGATACCGCTCAGCTGGCTGCTTTTATTCGCGGAAAATGGTAATGGTGATGTGAACTTAAAAGTACCTAAGTGAATAGCTTCTGGAAATTATTCCTATGCGCGATACAACTACTGGAGCTGATATTTTTAACGCACTTATGGAAGTTCTGATTTAATATAATTTATCGTTAAAAAAATTAGTTTGTCTTGCAACTGGTGGTGCTCCTGCCATGACTGGCGTTCTTAAAGGAGTTCTTGCAAAATTAAAAGAAAAAATGCAGAGAACAAGGTAATGCTTATTTTCAACATTTTCATTGTATCATACATCAGCAAACATTGTGCTCCAAAGTTTTAAATATCGATCATGTACTAAAAAATGTCACTAAAATTGTAAATTATATTCGAGCACGTGGCCTTAATCATCGCCAATTTATAAAATTTCTAGAAGACATATCTACCTTATTACACAGAATTCGATGGCTTTCCAGTCATACAGTTTTAAAGAGATTCTTTGAATTGCTGGACGAAATTATCATTTTTCTTAGAAACGAAAAATTATGAATGTGGAATATTAAAAGATGATCAATGGATAAAGGACCTGGCTTTTTCAGTTGACATTAAAAAGCAACTTAGTCAACTTAATATTAAACTATAAGGTAAACAGCAAGTAGTTACTATGTTATTTGACAATATTAACGTTTTTAAACAGAAATTTGGCAAAAACAAATTCAAAAAGAATATTTATCCCATTTTAAATGTTGCCAGTCATTATTATAAAAATCCCCAGAATTGAAATTTTCGGAATATGACAAATTAAATTATTAGAAAATGAATTCGAAAAAAGATGTTTGGATTTCAAGAAATGCGAAAATCAGTTTCAACTATTTACTTCTCCTCTATCAATTGATGTTGAAACTGTTGATGATAATTTACAACTGGAATTAATCGAAATTCAGTGTGATTCCATATTGAAACAAAAATATATGGAAGCTGGAATACCAAATTTCTATAATTATTTATCAGTGGACCGATATCCCAATGTGTAATGTGTAATTAGGCGTATTTTAGCTATGTTTGGTAGCACATATTTGTGCGAACAACTATTTTCATACTTTGAAAAATAATAAATCGGCGGAAAGATCCAGATTAACAAACCAGCACGTGCAATCCACTTTAAAAATAGCTACAGCTCAACAAATTCAACCAAATTTTGAAGATTTGGTTTATGATAAACGTTGCCAAGTTTCTTCAAAAAAATGATGATATATTTATGCAGTTTTATTTAACTAATGTTAGTTTGAAAAGACAGTTTTTTTTTAAATACTTAAACATTATTTTGTATGTAATTACCATGTTAGAAAAAACAAAATCCATTGCAAAAATCCTTTTACAATGTCATTTCCCCAATCTTCTTGCACCATTATCATGAATAATTCACAAACAGTGTTTCATAACTAGGGAGCGGAATCGAGCGAGCTAAACTACCACGGAGCCACAACCGTGAAAAGAAATAATGTAAACAACTGCGTGTTGTTTACATTATATCTGAATATCACTAATTCATAGGGCGAACTGTAACATCTGTTTACTCCAGAGAATCAGAGAAAAAACTGCCATAAAATAAGGAATTTTATGAATAAAATCCTTTCTTCATCGGCGTAGGTACAAGGGTGACGAGTTTTTAAAATTTATTATATTTACCTTATATTTCGCAATATAATATGTATGTTTCAATAACATACGCGTTCATTTTTAGTTATCATTTATTTAGATCTAGAACGTTGTTTATGTTACTTTTTCTGAGATAAAAATTAATTGTCAGTGATTCCGAAATTTATTGCAAAGTCTGTAAAATATCGTCACTTAGCTTTGCTAAAACATACACAGAAATAGTTTTCATGCAGAGAATTTCGATAGTCTACAAAATTTCGTTACATGTTTAAATGACGATGCTCGAAGTATTTCTGAGTGCAAGGAACTAACACAAATCCCAAATTTATAAAATCAGTTGTTATTCCTTCAGGAACACTTTGGAAATTTGCCTAAAGTAATGACATATTTTGAAAATCGTGTGGCCACCACACGACTTTCTTATACGTATGAACGTTTCAAACTATACTATATTTTTTTTGCACAAAAATTATTCAAAATCCTATTCTAAGTACTTCTGTTCTCTTAATAAATCGCTATAGAATGCATACTTAGCAAGATATTTGAAAAAAGGACTACTCCCTAAGAGTAAAAGTGTTACTTCCGGTCCGAATTTTGAAATTTCATATATTCAAAAAATATTGCAAATCTAGCACTAAATACTTTTGTATTCTTGATAAATATATATAGAATGCATAATTTACGACATATTCGCAAAAAATCGCTATTCGATAAGAGTAAAAGTGGTAATTCCGGTCTGAATTTTGAAATTGTTTTTATGCAAAAGATATTGAAAATTACGTTTTAAATACTTTTTTGTACCAGTAGTAAAAAATCATAGCATTTTTACACGTAACAAAGCGCCACGAAATGACATTTCACGACCTGGAACTAATAAGAGGTAAATAATGAGGCCATTATTGACCTAGGGAAATAATGAAAACAAATAAAACGAATGCCGCAACCATGCACTCATGCTTGTAGTAGTAGTAGTATGTCAAGTTGTGAACCGTCAAAATAAATAACTCTATTTTAGGCACAATTTTAGGTTAACAATACCAGAATTATAATATACGTTTATTTAGCAATTGCTATTAATTTTATATTTTCTAACAATACTTTGTTGTTTACATGAAAAAAAAAAGCATTTGTCTATTAATACATAAAATATGTATGATAGTATAATATGGAATCAATATATCACCTAACTATTACAGATGCAAATAATTATTTAATTCATATTGAAAATTCCTGTATATATTGCAGGTGTGGTTGCGTAAGTAGATGTAGGTAGATCTTGTAACATACATTCTATATTTTTTTTATTTACTAGGGAATCTTCGATATAACCTTTAGCTACAAAGTGGTTCCATTATTACAAACTTTTGAGACGTACCATTTTTGCTATTGTGGATGTGAATAACAATTAAATTATCTCTCATGATGACATCAGAAATTAATAAATTACACAAATCATCCTTCGGCATGCACCAGCAACACCAATTACAAGACCAGTCTACAGAGATATAAATTATCAATAATTTCAAAGTATTAATATATAAACATACTATCTTAGTTGCAATGTAACATATGTCGGGTACCTCAGTAAAGAATTTTATAATTTCCTCGAGTAAATACTAATGATTTTTTGGGCTTATAATTTTAAGTTTTTCTTTTTAAAAAGGCAACTAATTTAAAATATTTTGATATGTTAATATTCTCTTTTAGGCCAAGTGTAGCTTTCAACATTGAATATTGCGCCCATAAAGTCGAGGCTTTTTTATTTTTTGAATATTCATGAAAATAAGCCAGAAGTACGTTTTCAGAAGTTACTACTGTATATTTGGAATTATACCATTTTTTAAATTCTGTAAATGTTTTCATGTATAAGTGATTGTGATTAGATTTATGCGGAAGCAAGTTCTCAGCTGCCTGTTCTGCAATCTCGCGCATTTCAGGTGGTGTACATCTAAACTCTTTAGACATTATAAATGGAATGAAAAATAATCTAAAAAATACTTGACTTTTAGTTTCAGCATTTACGTCAAAACTTATTTGTGAACATCAAAATATAGCCTACTTATTTGTTTACATGAAGTTTTATTACAAGGGCATTCTTACATATATGAGTAAATTTATTCATAATTATTAAGGTTTTAAGGTCCAATTAGACTACTGGTACAAAAAATAGTATACATACTACGGTTGAGAAGACTATTATTGCCCTTGTGGCTTAAATTCCTCGGCGCTTTGCGCCTCGGAATTTAATCTCGCCACTCGGGCAATAATAGTCATCTTCTCAACCTTGGTATGTAATATACTATTATACCCGTAACGTACCTGTCTAAAAAGCATGACATGCGAAATATTCGCAAAAAACTGATTTTCGATAGGAGTAAAAGACCTACTTCCGGTAGCAGCTTCGAAAAACTTTTTAAATAAAATTGTTCTCAATTTTAATTTCAAGTACATATGAATTCTTTATAAATTTGTTTAAATTTAGTAGTTGACGAAATATTGGCAAAATTTAATTTTTTCACTGAAGTAAACTGCTACTTCACAATTTCACATTACTTCCTTATACTACGGATAAAAAAGTAAAAATGGATTAACCACATTAGATGTGGCTATTAATAATTCCAAGTGACGCAGTTTTTAATAGAAATCCAGGTTTAATAACATTGCGGCAATTGTGTATGCTAAATACGCTGAAATAAAGGAATATTTCCAGTCTTACAGAAGAGAAAATGTACAAATAGTAGGGTATTTTGTATTTTATAATCACCAGCCACTTGTTATTCAATTATATAAATAAAATTAAAACCTCTTTAAAAATACAACATTTCAATAGCGCGCCCATGGGCGATGAGTCACGACTCGCTCGATTCCACTCCCTATTCATAACCCCACTATTGTATTGATTTACATGTCGTCAAGTTTATTACTTTTAGAAAATATACTTTTACCGATTATGCTGTTATACTTTTTGTAGTGATATTTCAAATGCTTAGAAACTAATTATTAACTTGTAAATCGAAAGTTTTTCGGTCACTTTTTTATTATTACAATCACGTGACGGTAATGTTCGTGATGGTAATGTTTGAACAGTAGTAAAACAGTGTCAGAAATGTTACATCTAGAAAGAAATACTTGAGGTTAGGAAATATGAAACTAGCAGTGGTTTAAAGTATTGGGCAAATGTGATGATAACGATGGCTACTATTAGAAGTAAATTGTCCCATGGGACGGTAATGTTAAGAGAAGAAATATGCTGCTTAAAACTTACCCTTTTTTAAAAAAATAACTGTATAACGGCAGTTATTCTTGTAAAACACGGACTCGCAACATCCACTTGGCTATAGAAGATCATAAAAGTAAACAAACGATCAACCGGCGTCATACATTGTTTAAAATTTGGCGTGACGGTAATGTTAGTGCTATTAGGTATATTTCGAAAATATTTAAAAACAAAGAAATACGGCTATATCTTTGAAATTTTTCATAAACATGGCGAAGAACAATTGTTGAAAGAATGTAAAAAAAATAATTTTATAAGATATATACAAGATATGATAAATATATAAAGCCAAATTTGAAAAACGGAAAAAGTATAACGTGACGGTAATGTAAAATGGAATATTTAAAGTTTAAAAATAAAAGGAGATAGCAATTTTAGGTTATTATTTTTCTTTAAATTGATACACCGTAACGTAATATACCTAAAAAAAATTAGTACGCCCTAATATCATTTTAGATTGGTTTGTAGTTATAGGGTATATGTAAAGTTAAAGGTTATTGAAAATAACCCATATAATAATTGTCACAAAATATGGCTTCTTGTATTGTTATCCAAAATTTAGTAATTTATGTATTGACAAAACACGCTATTGTATGTATTATTACTTCATTGTTAGTTTAAATTGAAGGCTGTATCATATCCGCTTATCGTGACATAAAATCTGTACAAAGTGACGCATTAGCACACAGTGAAAACAATATGATGTAGAGCACAATTGGAACGCCCGCTATCACAAAAATAACATGGAGGGTTGATGTCCCAACCCGCTGTAACACACGCGTTCGATATAATGAGTAATTATGTAGTGCTGGAGATTAGGACAGCCCCACATAAAGTGAAATGCGCTGGAACTACATTTCGAACAACAAATGTTAATTTGTTCTGGACTGTTGATTTACTAAATATTCTGACAATCAGACACAAATATGTAGATAATATACAATGCATATAACTAATGGATTTACAGAAAGTATAGTATAGTAGACAGTGCATATAGGATTTTATATTTCTTGAATATACTCATTATAAACCACGAATGAAGGAAATAAAAATAAAATATAACAATTTATAAGCAACAGCTTTTACTATTACTAAACTATTCTAAAGCTATAATACCGAGACTGTAGATAAAATATATAAATAAATACAGGTAATCATTTCTAAAATTAACAATTCAAAGTTAACATAAATAATAATAATAATAATAGTTTTTATTGGCATCCAAATACAAGAAGAAGAAAGAATATAATACAACGTAATAACAATAAACACATAAGATAAAGATGGTTCAGTTAAATTGGTTTGCAATGATGCCTTGTTCTTCCATTTGAACGCCAAGAGTAACTACATATATCTAAACTAAACTACATAAAGATGCCCTGAACCTAATCGTAGCTAAAAGTAAGGGTAAACACTTTATGACTGAAACAAAAAATATGTAGACGCTTGCGCCCCACCATATTCAACCATGCTAGGTCTCGCAGCGTATGTACGAGGTAGGCGCCATAAATTATCGGCCTGACAGGCTTATATAGGTTCAAACGTGTTCAAACTCCGTCACGTCATGCATGCACATACGCGAAGTGTACACTATAAATATGAAGGCTCGAAGCCTAGTAGTTTTTAGTAACCAGCCAACCAACGTTACTAACGCACGAAAATGTTTGAAGTAACGAAAATTGAGTACTGCGCGGTCATTAAATTTTTAACAAAAGAAGGACATACACCTCATCACATTAAACAACGTTTAGACAGCGTTTACGGTGATTCATCTCCTTCGTATTCAACTGTAAAAAAGTGGGCAAAATGTTTCCGTTTGGGACAAGAATCCCTGGAAGATGTATGGTATCATATGGTATATTTTTGAAATCAGAGTAAAAAGACCATTATAAAAATTTAATAATATACAGGCTATTCTATTTTAAAAAAAAACATTATTTTATTTTTATACCGTTGTATCTGCACGCCACTGTGTTTTTGATAGCACGCAAATAAAATTCAGTTTCAACCACACAACTTTTATTTTAAACATTTTTTTGTATATGGAATAATATCGATGATAAAGGGTGGGTAATTTATAATGAATAACCCTGTACAAGTAGGTGAACTAAATTTAGAATGGTGAACAATGATCCGGATAATATAAACACAAGCATTTCGGATAACAACATGCATCATTCAAAACATATTTGATATGGATAACCGCTGAATCCGGAAAACTAATGGTCGGCATAATCAAAAATCTTCTGTATTTGTGTGTAAATCAAAAGCAGGACTTTACTTCAGCGCGATGATCATTTTTTGTCAGTATGTTCCACTGTTTACTTTTAAAGAATAGGGAAGTATTCATAACCTAATTTCAAGCAACTTTTGCATAAACTTTTTTCAAATTCGTACCAGAAGTAGCACTTTTACTACCATCGAAAATCAGTTCTTTGCAAATATCACACTAATTATGCATCGTATGCAGATTTACAAACATTTATAGTACAGTATATATAGCAAACGTCAATTGTGTGTTCACGTCAATCACAAGGCAAAATTTTTAGTATACAAATTTCTCTAATTAAATTTAGCAGTGAAAAGCATGAAGATATTTTCAAATAATATCTTCGCACTAAAAAATAATAATATTCATTTAAACGATAAACGTTTATCAAATAATTTTGCATGCAGTTAGATGTATAACTGCAGGTAAAATGTTCCGTGATATGAATCAAGATATGCTAAAAGATATAAAATCAGTTCTGATAGAAGTGTGGCGTATAGAAAGTAAATGCAAAATCTAAACCCACGAAAAAGAGACAGTTTGCAAATTTGTCTACACCTACAAAAAATATAAATCGATGTTTCACGCCAATTATGCACATTGAGGTCATAAATAAAATAACTTTATTATATTTGACGATACATCTTGTTTCAAAAAATTTTAAATGTATTAATGCAACTGACATTTCACGTCATTATTCCTGACCAAAAAAGTTCACAATCAATTAAATAGTCTTTAAGAGAAATTCATAATAGCTAATTCTTACAAAAATCTTGCAATAAATGTTTTCAATTTGTATAATTTAGTGCTACATTAACAACCGTTAATGAAAGTGGGAGTAGGTACACGAAATCAAAACATGGAGCAGTTTGTAATATAAAAAGGTTCAAGGTATATAATATAAGACATTTAGGACGTCGCATGTTGATGCGGTAAATTGAAGCCGTTACAAGGGGATAGAAACATAGTTTAGAATTAAGGCAATGTTTGCAAAATATTTGTCAGAAATTTTAATATCTTTTAAAACATTATTTCACACATTTTGTGTATAAATTATTCTTAAACATAAAACCACTGAAACAAGTAATATTTTTTTTACATTTAATGAATGAAAGTTGTAGGTTTATTATACAAATAATTCTTCCATTGAAGGATTATTTATTATACCGCAAAAAAATTACATTAGCAAGAATTAGGACAACTTGCTTTTTTGACATTCTCTTATTATAACAGCCAATTAATTAACAACAAAACTAATTACAATAGAACTTTAGTAATACAAGAAAGACGCACATCAAAGGGAGAAGAGATAGGTCTCTGAAGATGAAGGCACATCAGTGACTTATATATTATGAGAGAACTTATGACAGGTGGTGTTCTCAAAAGACCAAATATATTCACCTCAAAGTGGTACACCGAACTTTCTCCCTACAGTCTAGATCTTTTCCCATACAAATGTGCGTTGTTTCCCAATGTGAAAAACAGGTTGAAAAGAAAGCTTTCAAAAGAAATGTGGAATAGTTCTTCAAGATCTGAATGAAAATTTACATTGTTTTTCTATAGATCAAGAGAAACATGGAAGAGTTTCTCTTGGTCATCTTCTCATCTTCTTTACTGGTATTTTGATCTCAGATATTTTTTACTTATCTGTTATTGTCATTCTTTGTAAATAGATATCCCCATTAACTAATGTTGGTATATAAAATCTAATTCTTCATTGATTTCCTCTTATTTGTTCATTTTCAACCTGCACCGGGTACTTCATCTCCGTATGCTTGTATTATGGTTCTTTTTGCTTTCTTGTAAGAGTTCATGTCATATGTCATAATTAACTTATAATCTGTCCTGTGAGATATTCACTCTCATTTCAAATGTTATTCCCAGATATTCAAATATTCTGCTGGTCCCATTCTAGCTCCGAATACATTTTTCTTCTGATATTTCTTTGTCTTTTTCGGTTTAATTTGCATGCTCGCACCTCCTTCTACGTAGTTCATATATTTTCGAATTTCCAATTCCTAAATATCTATATGTAGGTTTCAATTGTCGGTTTGTCATTTTTCTTACATGATTCGGTAATTCTTCTGTGAGAACTAACAATCTACATTGAAGATAGAGTATGTACACTCCATATTTTACTAATATCAGATCTGTTTAAGTGGGTATATTCTTTAGTGATTAATGAATGCGAATGCCCAATGTATAACCGCTTCTTCGATTGCTCTTTTGTGTTTTAAATAAGAAAAAAAACAATTAGTAGAAGATTCATGGTTGCTTGGGGTGCATATTCTAAAAATACTATAAGTTCTGACGCACTTCCAGTTTCACCGGAACTGCTTGGAACTTAATTTTTTTAAACGACTCATACTATATATTTTTGGGTTTCCTAGTGCTGCTCTAAATTGCCTATTCATCTGTTTTTTTCATTTTCAAAATTGACCCATAGTTTTTGAGTTATTAATTTTTTTTTTGGAAATTTTTGACCAAAACACGTGTTCAGAAAAAAAATATTTTGGCTTTGTTTTTAAAAGTAAAAACATTAACTTTCTGGTGCGTGTAGCCACGAAGATTTTGCATGATTTGGTATAAGTTGTACTGGACAATATTCAAAAATGTTGGTTTTCAAAGCCTACTTTCTACTATTATACTATGGCATTTTGTTCCTTTTTGTGGTCTCCTTTATTTTCGCTAACAGTGTCCTATACCTATCTTTTGTAATTTCTGAGATAATTACTATAGGAGCAATCAGCAGTCATATAAAGATCTACCACCGCTGCTGTTCTATGCACCCAAATATTCGCGTTCATTCAATAAAGGCTTAAATGGAGCCAGACTGCCTGAGTCAACTATTAAAAATAGTTGGTAAATATTTATGTCAAATTTATAAAAGCATCATTATTAATTATGAAAATGAATTGTTCCCATGAAAAGTCATGATTTACGTTTTGGGTGAATCTGAAAGAAATTCTTTGCTAGCCTCCAGACTTCATGC
This sequence comes from Amphimallon solstitiale, assembly GCA_963170755.1. Classification (NCBI taxonomy): domain Eukaryota; kingdom Metazoa; phylum Arthropoda; class Insecta; order Coleoptera; family Scarabaeidae; genus Amphimallon; species Amphimallon solstitiale. The sequence goes on along the minus strand of OY720683.1, from coordinate 105,958,799 downwards.
ACAGCGATACCCTTATAGACGTCAACCGAAGCCAGAGACCTTCGAAAGTATAAAGAAACGGTTCTAACGGACAGAGAGTATTGAATATGAAAAAGGACAAATTCAATGAGGTGAGGGAAATAAGTTTATGGTACTTCCGAGTATAGTCGAACACCCCCATATTACTACTAAGAAAATTAATCGTCAGTTAGATGTAAGTGAAATTTGAGGATACAGAATAATTAGGAAATATGTAAATCATCCATATCATATTCATACCTAGATGGAAATGTAATGGAGAAGAGTAGCTTTGTTTTCTACAGATGGATTTTCAAAACTTTTTGAAGACGTGAAAATCAGAATCACAAAAAGAGCATTTACAAGAATATATTGTAACGTTTTACGCAACGTTAGCACTTCTTTGGAAAACAGAATACGCATGTGCATTGCACAAACTTGCGATTATGTTGAACATATTATTTTATAAAATTTGTTTTTCTTACTTTTGACTGTTGTTGCGTTGCTTAATAATTTTAGGTTATTAAAATTGCGTTTTTATATATTTTTTGGTACTAAATCTTTTTCTATCAAAGTTTTATGACATCAATTTATAATTTTGAAAGGCTACAGCCATCTTTTATGAAGAGCATCAACAATGAAAGAAAACGAGCAATTACGCAAATTAAATTGAAGATAGCAGCGTTGTTTCAGGCATCTTCAAATATGTCAGTAAACATAACCTTTCATTTAAGCAATAATGTAAAAAATGAAATACTGCAACTGGGCATTGCTGGAATTAAAAAACTGAAATGCGATGCGCTTCATTCTGTAAAATTATTACTTTTGAGATAATTGGATTTAACCCTTGCGTTGTTTGACAGTTGGCATTCGGGTCCCATTCCAGCCTTCCATTGGTTGAACGAATATTTGGGTGCATAGAACAACAGCGCTCGTAGTTCTTTATTTGACTGCCTATAATGACTATCCCAGAAATTACAGATAGGTATCGAACGTTGTTAACAAAAATCAGAGAGACTAAAAAAAAGGAACAAAACACCACAATAAAATACTGGTTGTTCTATTTAAAACAAATAAGTTTTTGGTATGTGAAAATTTCGGTAATTAGGTTTTGAAAAGGCAAAGTTTTTTGAGGCATTGTCCAGTGCAAATTATACCAAATTATGCAGAATTTGTTTGGCTAGACGTGCCACCAAAATTAATGTTTTTACTTTAAAAACAATGCGAATATGATTTTTTCCTGAACACGTTATGAGGTATTAACAAGGATTAAAAACGATCTAGTAGGTAAGAAGCAGATTTTATTTTTATCTACCTAGTATATTTGTCACGTATTTAAGTCGTGAAAAATTAACTATTATTATAAAGACATGGTTCAATTTACGAATTCTGAGTATGCAGACATGCATTACATATACGGGCTAGTTGATGGTAATGCATTGGAAGCCAGGCGGTTGTATGAAGATCGCTTTCCAAATAAAGATATTCCCGATGCACGAACATTTTCCAGCATTCACAGAAGGTAGTGCGAAAAGGGAAGTTTTGAACTAGACAATCATCTAAAACGAGTATAACGTACCGTAAGAACTCCTGAAATTGAAGTAGCGGTTTTGAATTTAGTTGAGGAAAATTCAGGATTAAGTACACGAAAAATTGGGAACAATTTGAATATCTCACATATTCTTGTTTGGATTCTCATGATTTTTTATTATATCCCAACCATATCCAACAGCTTCAGGCTATACTATCTCGCGACATTCCATTACGGATAAACTTTTGGCAATGGTATGTTCATAAATTGATTGAAAATCCATTATTTCACACTGAAATTTTATTCACCGATGGAGCCAATTTCTCCAGAAACGCCATCCAAAACTTCCACAATAATCATTATTGGGTTGAAGAAAACTCATATGCAATCTTGGAATCCCGTGACCAGGAGTAGTTTTCCGTTAACGTGTGGGCTGGAATATGCGGAGATTATTTACCTGGAACATACTTCCTTCATGATAGGTTGAATGTGGGGTTATCTGAAAACATTGGCTTATGGCACACTAATTCATACTGAAGAGCAGTTGAGAAAACGCATCATAGTTTCGTGCGAAACAATTAAAAACACACCCGGCATTTTCCAAAGAGTACGTGAGTCCATGAGGTGGACATTCAACATCTGATTTAATTTATTTCTTTGTGCGTTCAGGATAGTTTGCTGTTACCATTTCAAAATGCATTATTCTCTTAAATAAATTGTTGTTCAAAGTTACATAAATGGTTTTTGCTCATAAATGGTCTAGCGAGATGCACATGATTGATTTTTTTTAAAACTTTAGCTCCCTACAGTTCCAAAGTTAAGACATTTAGGACACATGTTCATATGAAGTTTTTTCCATAAAATGGACCCAAGAATAACCCCCTTATATATTAGCATGTTATTAAGAAACATGCCTGTATAGTCACAGTCGTAAAACCATGATCATTAATGGTCCTCTAATTTTAAACTTATTAATATAAAGTAATAACAAAGTATTTGGATTTTTCTTGCATGCCTATTTATAAATGTTTAAGAAATTTTTGTATTAAATGATTATACCATTGGTGAGAAATAGAAGAAAAAAAAGAAGAGGAAAAGTTTTTGTAATACAGGTCTAATCAATAAACGTTATACATATTGTGTATGTATATTGTATATATACATATATGTTTTCTCAATTATAGCTAACCGCATATTCGTCACTTCGTTTATTGAATCGAACTAAACCAGTTCTTGGTGATTTAAAATCATCGATCAGATACCATTTTTTTATCCGCTGGAGAATAACATAAGTGTATAATAATTCGCCAAGCAACGAACTTTGCAGATCTATACAAGATAAACCGTTAGTTCATGTCAATCAGATGTCAGTTAAAAGCTGAGTTAAAACGATATCGAAAATTTAATAGAAGAAAAAAAGTAACACTTCCAGCAATGAAAATATCCCATAAATTAACTCATTAAAAACTGTTTAAGAATAATACCAAACTTTTAATCTTCATACGAATTTGAAGTATAGGAAGTGGTTATGAGCATGGGTTCAAAATAATTTGTCATACTTATAAATGCAACTGTATATTTATACTGCCGTCATTAAAATCGTAATAAAATAAAATAACTGTATTTTATAAAATGACCACATTGATAAGAATGATTTATTCTTATGAATACGACAATAACAATAATAATTCAATAATTTACGTCAGTAGTCATAAATTCTGGAAGAGTTACTAACTGTAGCATAAATATCTACCATTTTAAATGACAGAAATATTTGCTTGTTTTGTAACTTACTACTGGTTGATTTTTCAATTAAAGAAAAAAGTAGAATGTTGTTTTTTTAGAAAAATCATACTTCATGTTTATGGGCAAAATTATGCTCAGCAGTTTTTAAATTAGAAAAAGCACAATGTTTTGTTATTTTTGAAACATCAGTACTCACACACTTGAGAGCAACGAGTGGAACCGGACTGAAGAATGAATATTATCAGTAAGATAAGAAGATGCAGAAATATGAAAACCGTGGTACTCTTCCTCATCTTTTTAAATTATAAATATTTTAAAATCACTTGGGTTTCAAAACAGAGCTATTGCTCAAAAACTAAATAAGTGAAACAAGAGATAAAAAGTGTGAAATTGTTTTATGATTCATCAGTTAAGATAAGATTACTCGTTATACATGTATAAACTGATAATGCACATAAGAAACAGTGATATTAAGAAAAATAAAGACTATCTCTCCTACAACACTAGGGGCAGTGAGTTTCTAAGACCGGCTTTTCAGCGACTGTGCGTATCACAACGTAGAGCAGACTATATGGGATCTTTGTGTTTTAAGAAACTGCCTACGGACATAAAAAATGAAACTAATGTTAAGGTCTTTCAAAGCAAATGTTCACAGTTTTTCGTGAATAATCCTTTTTATTCGGTCTCACAATTCATAGATAATTAATGTTTTGTTATATATGTCATGCCTAATAATGTATGTATGTACACTATTATTGTATCTACACTCGAAATGTAAAACAAATATTATTATTATTATTAGAAAGTTTAAACTAGGGAAAACGTTAAAGGTACAATAAAATTAAAATTATAATTGGAGTTTGTGCTTAATACTAAACAAAAACACAAATAAAAACACCTTCACCACACTAAAGCACTGGAAGCTAAATACGTATGTAGACAACTATATTGTCATCACGAGTAGCACTGATTAATAAAAACCGCCTCGTCTGTACACCGTAAGGTATACAAAACAACAAATAATAATTAGATGACAAGAAAATTAAAAAGCCAGAAATCCAATTTGTGTAAAAAATAATGAATTATTGCTTTAAGACCAACACTTGTCTTATATATAAACACATACACATTCAATGCGTAAATGATAGTTAAATCTGGATGTTATTTAACTTACAGGTACTCATAATAGAACATTACGTAACGCAGACGTTTTTAATTTCCATATGCTTCTTGTTGTGACTGACTCATCCATAGTTAAGTTCTTTACGAAAAAAAAGAACCTGTGCCCAGTCACTGGTTCTAATTACTGTTAACTAAACGGTTCCAATGTGCCGACAAGTCATCTCCCTTATAGCCGATAGATCTACCTGATAAGTTAATTTATGAACGTGTATGACAATGATGGAATAATGTTTACCCGAGCGCAACAGATTAGCTCCGGTAAGCAAGATCGGCTTTCCTTTCTATATATACTATATAGTATGTACCATACACTAAAAAGATGAGTTTTTTTGTTATAATTTTCTTAACTAGGTTCCTTTATTTTTATTATTAGATTATATAATTTTGACGTATGTAATGATTCTAGTCATCTTCAAATAATAGTTACAAAAACAAAATGTTGAATTATTGGAATATCTATATAAATAATATATTTTTCTACAGAATTCTTTTTAAATACTATAGATGGAATGATAAATAAACAGTTTGCTAAAGAATTATTGAGTGGTAGATACTACAAACCATAGAAGCACATGAATGGAAGTACTTCAAAAAAACTCCAACATTTTCAACAACTTCATATTAGTACTTCATGATGATATGCATGACGTTTTTCATCTAATATTTCTCGTTAGCTCAACATGATTGGATTGAAGCTAAAACTTTATCATGGAGAAAACGACATAAGAAACAATCTGAAGCGGTAATGATTGGCCACCATGATGGTAAAGTCAAATTATCATTGCTACTTGCAAAAACAGAAACGATTAGAAAATGCTTACTGTAAGATTTCCATTGCGTAATTTGTGGCAAAGTATTGCCCAACAGGTCAATGTTTCCAGCAAAAATACGTCGTCATTTTGAGGGGGAGGGCATCCAAACTGCAAGATAAACCAAATGTTTTTTTAGAAGGAGATATATTGAACTCGGAAAGTCTAGAAATGTATATCGTATCATTCAAGAACCGTCAACCGAAGTGCTCAAGCTGGCGCGAAGCCCATACTGTTACTGACAACCTTATCAACCCTTGTGTACAAGACATTATCGAATGCATTTTTGACAAAAAGGCTGCTGCATAATAATAATAATAAGAATAATAATAATAATAATATCTTTATTGCCCAACAGATATACATCTAATTACAGGACAAAAAAATAAAATAAATCGATAACTGTAGGTACAATACAAAATCAAAAAAAATTACATATACATACACACACATACATACATACATACACATATACACATATACCTATAACTCAATAATATGCACTACAAGAATTAAGAAAGGGAGAAAAAGAAAAGAAAAAAAAACAAGCCAATGCAACGTATAAGTAAAAGTAAAGCGTAATACCAGTGCAAGCAAGTGCTAACAGTCGCACCTACTAATTAATTGCGATAATGGTGAAAAATTAATATCGAGATCATCCCCGCAAGTGGCATTGCAACGACTACAACCCCTATAGAGCAGGGATCCAATTAAAATATTAGTTCTGGCCGTTGAAAAATAAAATACATTCCTTGTGCGACATGGGTACTGAGGTACAACAAACACGTTTTTTGCCAAATAAAAATGGAACATCTATATTATTGTGCAATACATCATAAATGAATTTAATATCTGTTTTATGCCTTCGTATCTCCAAAGATTCAAATTTGCACAACACAATTCCTTTGGCAAATGACAGAATATTCGCGACAAATCGGGGACTTAGCAGTGAATGTGAACACTACTTTAATTTCTCGTATAAAATCCACAAGTTTTTAGCTTCAAATCGATGAATTAATTCTATGTTGCTGGTTTCACAATATTAATGGTATTATTCAGGAGAACTAACTTCTCTGCCAACCATTACCAACTACTGCAAGTAGCAGTGAAATATTTAAATTATTAAAAGTATTTTTCGTGGAGAATAGCATATTATCCGATAACTGTGTTGATGTTCGCACAGATGAAGCAAAAGTTATTACTGGTAAGATATACGGTGCAATCGCAAAAATTAAAGAAAGAGCCTAGGGGTGCAGGAATAACCGACATGCTCTTGCGGCGAAGAAAATGCCATCTTCAATAAAAGAAATACTGGATGAAACTGTAAAGATAATAAAATCACGACTTAATAATACCAGGTTGTTCAAAATCTTATTTGATGATATGGGGAGTCTGCATACGTCTTTACGCGTCACGAAGATATAAGGTGTCTTTGTAGAAGTTTAAATCAGAATCTTCACGAGTGACAATGATTTTCTTTGGGACAGAAGTTGTGTGACGATCATTGGCTAATGAAATTGGCGTATTTGGCAGATATTTTTAAAAAAATTAATGATTTATGTCCTCTTACTTCGAGAAAAAGCAGTAACTGTTTTTGATGTTACTGATAGAGTGGAAGTATTTAAAAAGCAACTGAAGTATTGGGCAGAGTCAGTCAAAAACGAAAACTTGTAATGTTTTCCACTAACAAAAGAATTTGGAATAGAACTAGAATCTGATATTCCTTAAACAAGCTTAAAATTCATCTCTGGCGTGTTTGATTAATGCTATGAACTTCTATTTTCCAAAAGGATTGCATGAAAACATGAAGAAAACGTTTGGGTTGTAAAATTATATCCAAAATACCATCCTTTCTGACATCAAAGGAATATGATTTGACATCACATACAGATATAAGATCAAAGTTTGAACCTGATAAATCAATCTCAGATCTCTGCTGTACGTTAAAAGATGAACTTTAAATGCTATCAGATAAATCAAAACTTATTCTTCTGCCCTTCACAACCACTTATTTATTATATATAGATCACATCACAATGCAGAGTAAGATGTGCAGTTCAACTCATTGTGCAATCAAAAAATAGCCTCATTCTTCTCATTAAATATATGTTTCACAATACCAAATAAACATTTGCAACAAATGTAATAATGCCAAATTAATAAAAAAGACAAATTGTGGATCTGCAATATTTGCCCTAAATTTATTTGCAAATATTTTTTTCAAGTGTATGTTTTCTGTTTGCAATGGGAAATTGGTGCAGAAAAAACAATAAACGGTGAAATTGAAAGTCCTGTAAGCTTAAATGACACAACTACCTTGTGTCGTCAATGTTATTTTGTCGTTCTATTTACTAAATACAGTATACGACTACGAGATAAAATTTAGTGCTCCGCGTTGAATTTCCAATTTCATATATGTAGGTACTCCGTGAACTTCTGGTATAGAGTTTGATTTATAAAACAACTCTCCTTAATGATTTTTTAAGAAAACTAATATCTTATCACCAAGCATTTGTCAACCTTATACTTATTGTTATAAAAAATAAACTATTAATAAATGCACAGTAAATGCCATTCAAATATTTTAAGATGAAAATAAGCGAGACTATTAATTATAATGATTATTGAAAGCTTGCGTAATTCTAGAAGTATAATGTTGTTTTGATTTGTTTTTAGCTGACATTCAAAGAAATGAACAGTTAACAATTTATTGAGTGATATCTATAGTCAGTCACTGAAATCCCAATATGTGCATAAACTTTATATTACAGAGAGCCGCGGAACAAATTGAATCATCGACATATATCATCTGAATGCGGCAATTCCACCGTCACTTGAATAGAAAATATCGACATGTCATGCAATCATTTAACCTCTTCGACACTCGGTCTGCGGATACCAGAGTTCTGGTAAAGTTACTGCGCTTAGCCGTCAACAAATTACCTTCCAGCCAGTGTTCGAATCGTGCCGCATGAGGCAGCAGAACAACATAACCGCTCCATCCCATATAAATTCGCGGTTGCTTTCAAAGATCCAAGCGGCATCGGACTAATGCGTGTCCGGTGGTTTTACGAGCGCCATTCAAATGTTTTTCGCAACTTCTCCGTGAAGACTTTTTTCGCAACTATTATATTTAATATATTAATGATCAATGATGTATTACAATAACCATAAAAAAATTAAACCTCTCCTTTTTCCAACTACATATCTCTTGTATTTTCTATGATTCGTGAAATTTTTTTTCTAAGAAGTTAAGTGACCGTATAATTCAAAAAATATAGGTATGGAATAAATTGCTCGCATAATTAGATGGAACCAAACTGTGGTTTTGCATGGTACTTTAACTCTTATAGAATTCAAAATATTAATAAATATCCTTTGACAGTTGTACAACAGACACTCTGGTATTTTTATTTATAGGTATTTAACCTTTTGGCAAAGATATCTACCGTTACGATTGCCTATTGAAATGATATTACCTTTTTTATGAATCCATAGAGAAGCTTTATATAAATAATAAATTGAATTTGACGTGTACACCAATAGAAATTAATGTACAAAAAACATTGTATATACGTCAGCTGTAGAGTGGATATATAAAGGAAAATAAAGAAGTTACCATTAGCAACTATACCAATTCATGTATTTACTTCTTACAGGAAAAAACTTATACCAAAGGGTAATTCTGGCACATAATAATAGCCCTAACAATAATTTCACTGATTTACGAGGAAGAGAGGGTAATTGAACACGTTGTCTTGTAATAATAAAGTTATGGTGACTAAGCAACACAGAGCTATTATGCCTTTTGAAAATTTTATAGAGAAAGAGTATTTCTACGATTAATCTTCTGCGATGTCCAAGAGTATGTCATGTGTGGTACCTTGTTTGACAAACATGTCTGTACTTTCATGCCTCGTAAGTATTATTTTCCTAAATGGTACACACCCGAAATTATAAAAAAATAACTAAATATAATTTTCTATGTAAATTTCGACAGCATGCCACTTCAATTTTTATGTCTTCGCTCACTTGTTAAGAGACAATCAGGACAAGTGTATGCCAAATACTTAGGGAGTGCGAAAGACAGGAAATACGAATTCCTGAGCAAATGACTCTTGATGGTAGGACTTTGGATGGGCAGCAGTTGGCCGTTAATGCATTTGGGAAGTTTTTTAGCAGTGCTTTTATAAACTCCTCAACTGTGGGTGATGTTCATGATTATCACAATAACAACAGTAGTATAAATATTCTAGAATTTTCCGAAAATCAGGTTTTGAGGTTCACAGTCAAGGTTAAAGAAGTTGTAGCACTTGCCATGATCAAGTATCAGCCTTTCTTAATATGCTCTTCTATATGCTTATAATAATATATCAGTTTGCAGAGCGTAACATCTCCAAGGGTCACAACCTTATGGAAGATGTAATCCGACACATCATCTACAAAAATTGAAAACAGTAACGAACCCAAAGCGCAGCAATGAGGTATACCCGTTTCTGAAAAATAGCAAGTCGATCTCACAAATATCATGATCAACAAAATTCGAACTATAATAATAAATAATAATAATAATGTCTTTATTCTATTAACATATATAAAAATATGTGTAGAATACGTCAATCTAAGAGAATACAGAAATAATAATATAAAGAAATAATCATGCAGGCAATGGAGAGAAAAGAAGCGGGGGTATTAAACAGAAAGTCCCGCCTAAAGTATCTATTACACTAATATATTTATGTTATATTGTCTGTGACAATCAGCAGGATAAGACGCAAACTCTATAAATGCGGAGATATAGTATATTCCAAGTATTCCAACAGGGTCAATAATATACAGAAATGTCTAATATAAACATCTATATTGTAGTGGCTATATCTATAAGACATATGTATTGGTTATCATAACACCGAAAACAGAAACGTTAATAAAAAAAGGAAATGGGTGTGCTTAAGACCACACGGCAGAAGTGAAAACTTCATCAAGGCGAGGATAATAAAACGAAATACAACTTTTTTTTCGTTCTATATTCATTTACATTTACATTTTCCATTTTCCATTTTCCATTTTTGTTCTATGTTACATAAAAATATATATTTATTATTATTATTGTGTCTACATTATTCTAGTACATTTCGCTCGGTCTGATCAAGTTTTCACTTCAAAAATTCATACGTACGCATGTATATATACAAATACACGATATGATAATTCTCATACGAATACCCGAGCTGGTCTAATGGTAACGTGCCGGCCTTACACCCGGGCGGCTCGGGATCGCATCTGCACGCGGACAAGAATTTTTCAGAAAATAAAAATACAACATTTCGCGTATTTATTCTAAATTTCAATTTAATTGAAATTAAATACCGCTAGTTAGCGTTATAATACAAAGCCGAGCGTGAAACGGTTGCCGAGCGCGTATAGCAGAGACCAGACGCTTTAACTATATCTCTCTCGCTCCCTTAGTCGACTCGAGCCGACTTTACCCGAACGAGCGTTACATGGCCGAGCGTGACGGCTCTGTCTCGTTCAGTGCCCACAATCAACACGCCCATAGAAATTTTCACTTCAAAAATCGGACATATGTATTTCTACACCTTTTCCAACAGTATATTCGAATGCGTCAAATGTAGTTTCGAAATGTTATTAGTATTTGGGAATGTATCAATTGAATTTTAGAAATAAAAAAAGTATTTTAGATAATATCATATGTAGTTTAGAGCTATTAATTTAATTATCGATATCGTCAATTGTAAATGAGAATAGTCAAATGATTATGAGACTTCGTCAAAAGTAGTTTCGATTAGTAAATTTAATTTTAGAAATAATCATATGTATTTCAGCTTAATCATATGTAGTTTCGAAAAGGTGATATGTATTTTATTTATTTATTTGTCAGAAAACACTATACTAACTGGTATTAGCACAATAACCCTGTACAGAAAATTATAATATATATTACATTGCCTAAGATAGCTACAGCCTGGAGCGGGTTCACATTAATTGTCGGATGAACGTCGGGCGTCCTACCAGACATACATATTGTATACCTGGTGCGCGCCCGACGCTTATCCGGCAATTAATTCGTGAGCAAAAAAAAACTAAGACATTCAAAAGAATATAAGTACATAGAATATCGAAATAACATAATGTCATCGAAAATACAAATAATGCTTTCGAAAATTCATTTGATGCTTTATAAAACTCAATTGATAGTTCGAAAATACATTTGACGTTATCCAAAATCCATATGATAAGGATAAAATACATCTGATGCTTTCCACAATCCATTTGATTAGGCTAAAATACATTTGACTGGTTCGCAAATCTAATTCACTGTTACCAAATACAAATGATATCTTCTACAATTCATTTGCTAAGACTAAAATACAATTGACGCTTTCAAAAATTAAAATGATAATTTCGCAAATACTGTTGGAAAAGGTGTAGACCGATTTGCCGCCTACATGAAAGATAGAACCGTACTAAAATTCGTAGCTAAATTCACAACGGTTATACCTGTTATTCGTATTAACAAAACTCACATTGATGTATATTGCATATTTGGTACATTGCATATTTGGTACTCTACATTAAAATAGCGGAATTTTAGTTTGTCTCACGCACTCTCAACGTTCGACACTAATTGCAGGCGCAAAAAAGCACTTTTTAGTGAATTACGTAATTAATATTCTCAAGTGGCCTAGAATAGTAAAGATATCTAATGCAACTTTAACAGCTATAAATACGAGTAACGACTGCAATAGTCAAATAAATTTGGAAAAAAGGAAAAAAAAAGACAAAAAATCCAGATAAATTTAATTTAAGGAATAATTACTAACGCGGTCGCGCTCCTTATAAATTGAATTACAAGTTGAGCAACAGTCAAGCTGTGAATTGAACATCCATTTATGTTAGTGACCTGGATTTCTGGGACATGAATAACCGCCTCCGTTATTGAGAATTAATTTGGTGCAATTACATGATTCGCTTTCTGTATTTTGTAACGTATTGTGTTTTCTAATGGCAGTAAGTGTCATTGATGTTGGAGACTGATATTGTTATCCTATAAGAGATGAGAAAAGATATATTCATTGCGTATTAGTAAATATGTATTACAGATTTTTTGGAACTAATATAAATAGATGTTCACGTACTTAGAATTAATAAAACGAGATCAGTTTCGGCTTACATTTGATCTCTATCTGTACTTATAGAAGGAAATGTTTGTGTGCGTGTGTGTTATGTCGATACGAATATATCGCACTTACAGCCGTGAAATTTGGCACACAGATTATCGTAATGGTGACTCAATGCACCTCAAATCCCGAATTTAAAATTGAATATAGAATTTTGTTCGACACTTGCCGGGAAACGTCACAATTGACGGACAGAATAGCGTCAAAAGTCTATGCAAAATCTCCACGTTAAATTGACGTTACTGTTACAGGAAACGTCAGAATTGAAGGATGGAAGATCTATGTGACGTTTGATTAACATTGGCAGTCGCACGGAAATTCAAATGCAGGTTATGAACTGTCAAAACCATCGGTAAATTCGGTCAATTCAAGTTTGCTGAGCACTTGCCGGTAAACGTCAGAAGGCAGACAAATGTTGAAGAGTTTGCAAATGAAAAGTGGATTTTTATTGAAATGTGATAACTTTTAGCTATGTATTATTGTTATTATCGATTACTACTATTGTATGTGTATTTTTTATGTACATATATCTTGTGTCGTCAGCACATAAATAAATATCTATCACAGACTAAACAACCCAGACCGGCAACTACTTGAAAAAAAATATCCAAGATCTGCTATCCTTGTCACACATCAGTGAACTTGGTACGAAGATGGCGCTAGCAGCATATTGGCGCGAAATTTGAAATGAGCTTGTTTTTAGAATACACTTATTCAATACATTATTTATGTAACAGAAACATACACAAAAGTTACTAAAACTATGGTAATAAATATTACTTACTGTAACAATTATAGCCATAGTTTGAGCATCTTATGTGTAATTTGTGGTGTTACATATTAAATATGGTGTAAATATGTCATACGAAATATAAATATTAATCTTTTACTTACATGTATTATAACATCCCTCTTACGGTGACCTATTATGGCTGCCATACACGTTACGGTCCACCGGACAGGTCTACCTGTGCAGGTACGCCCGCGCAGGTAGACCTGAGATGAACCTGAGCGTGTGTGGGACATTTTTTGAACATGCGCAGGCGACCGGTGAAAGAATCGAAAATCAATTCTTTCACCGGTCGCCTGTGCAGGTTCAAAAAATGTCCTACACACGCTCAGGTTCATCTCAGGTCTACCTGCGCGGGCGTACCTGCACAGGTAGACCTCTCCGGTGGACCGTAACGTGTATGGCAGCCATTAGACACAATAAACTACTCCTCTATATAAGATTAAGAGAAATATAATAATCTAATGAGTGAAAACTGTCAAGGAAAACATAGGGATACAATAATAATAGTTTTTATTGATACATATACTTATACAATAAAATATAATAAAACTAAATTACACAACCAGTAATGAGAAGACAATAATAATATACAAATCTTGTAATATAATATAATATGATGACTAAGAAATTTTGTAATATGTATACATATTTAAAGCACAACTGTACAATATTTATACTCACTCGTCGAGATTTGCAGGAAACCTGTGCATTTTGTTAACTTCATCCTGCCCAAACCCGCACACTAAACACTTGGACACCATATTTGTATCAACATATAATTAATGCGATGTACGACAAAGGATTGCAAAAATATGTCAAACGTGTCAAATTTGACATGTAGTTTTGAATGACATTTAGCCACAGCATAACAAACATTTTAATTGACGCTAGCGCCATCTCATCTCCAAGTTCACTGAATCTGACAAAGATGGTAGAGTATTGAAATTTACTTTTGCTAAACAAGGATGAGTACTCTGGATAAAATCTAGGATTAAGTTGCCGGTCTGGATTGTTTAGTCTGTGTATCTATCATCTTCATTTCTATATTATTATGAATTGAAATGTATGAACATATTGCTGTGGCAACATAATTATTTGAATATGATAATAGTATCATTGCCATACCTTAGGCCTTGCCAAATAAGTTATGTTGTGTGCTGTTTCAACAACATAAATAATTAAAATGATGATAATTTTTATTATCCTGATGTGTATTTTATTTATTTTTAACAGCACGTACTTTATAAGTATTTTTGAATCCTTCAGTGTATCAGAATTTCTTCCCTCTCGTCTAATCTCTTGTTTTTATTTAAGATTGGGATAAGGTAATAGCTTATTAAAAATGAAAAATCAGAAATCATATAACACATAATTGTCGAATTTATTTAACATTTATTACATAAAAATAAATATAGCATTGCTATACTGTATTCACTTTATTTATTTAAAAAGAAACATAATTATAAGAAAAACGTTTGTACCTCGTCCAAGGTTGTAACGTTTCTTCATGATACGAATATATTTTCTTATACTTTATTAAATAAAACTCTAAAAATATTTTCCTGTTTATCAACAAATAAATCCAATTTACTTTTGTATATTGTTTATTTTATAGTCAATGTTTGGAGAAAAGCTCGAATCTGATTACTATCTACAACCATTCGCACGCGTTATAGCTAGCATTTCAGAGTCCGCTACCCAGAAACATTTTCCTTATTTATTGTAACTATTAATGATGCCAAATACTGTGCCAGAAAATATACATTTGCACGCTATATCCTCTTAACACTCAACACTATTAATAATTTTATTTCTTATGAACTTGAAATTAAAGAATGCTTATTACTATCCCAGGAAAATATTTATTATCCCTGTTGCATAACGTTATACTGAATATACGTTCGCACGATATATTTCAATATTCGTATAGCTACATTGATAAGTCTTTGCCTCTAACTTACTTTGAATCGTTGCAAATCTTTTTGAATTCGATCATTTGCATCTCCATTATAACACAAAACAATTAAACAAAGAAAATAAAATAAGTGAAACTTGAATGAAAATAAAATTAATACGCTAATACAAAAGAAATAAATGTGAATCGTGGTGTATCTAACCCTACGATTTATATAACTGTATATAATAAATGAATTAATATTAGTCAAAGAATGCTTGTTGATGAATCAAATCAATGAATGTTTGTTAACTGAATGAATAAAAATCAATGAATGTTTGTTAACTGAATAAAAATCAATGAATGAATGAATCGTGTCGATTCTTGTCTTCAATTTATATCTCCGGAAGAGACATGTGACCGTTTTCAACGCCATCTTCTGAAACTACCATTTACGTTGTCACCCTGCATCTTCAGTGCTCCTGACTTTTAAGTTGCCGTAATGTTTTGAACACTCACACACACACGCACTCGTTGTCTTTTTGACAGTTCTTCACCGCGAAAGGTCAACACCCCAAGAATTGTCTGTTTACAATTTAAAACTTCCTATAAATTGTACAGCGTTTCTTCAACGTAGGTATACTTATTTTAATATAACTCTTCTTTATAATTGTCTATAAATTTATTCTTTCCATTGGCTAGTACAATTCTTATTTTTGTTCTTTTTCCAGCTTTCGGCAATATAGGAAAAACATTGCAAACAACAGGTATCCTTTTACTAAGATTACTTGCACCACCATGGTCCACTTGGTTTGCCCCTTCGTAACCTCCTTCTATCCAAGACTTCTCCAACGGTGATATGTCTATCTGTAATAAACTACACACCAAGTTTACATTATATTTTCTTTATATTTTGTAGGTTATCAAGAACCGTACAAGTACCTCTCTACTGTTTATGATACATGATATTACATATACAAATTCCTGAATGTATTCTATTATTACCAGCTGTCGTTTATAAAAACACTACTACTGATATCTCAGAATAATTTTATTTATATCCTTTTTATTTTATTTATTTACTTATCTAGTAATAAATTAAGGTAAATATTTATTCTTTCTGCATGATTTATTTAATAAATTTTATTTATTACCTTATGCACGTTCTCAAGTTTATCTAATTATTCAATTATTTTTGTCTCGTGCATGTCGAATTCTCACACATTTTATAAAGTCAGGTTGTTTTTCATTGTACACAAACCATACATCTTGTTTCTTTTTTCTATAAAAGAAATATATATACATCTTAAATTCTATCTCGTGTTTTATTTTTAGTACTTATTTAAATTGCAAATATAAATTCAATTTGGTGCATAAAAGTGCATGCAACCCAACATCCTCATGTTAAATTCCTTCAACTACCTTAAACTTATTATTATAGTTTCTTTCATATTTTATACACTTAAATTAAATCTTAATACTACTGCTATCATCTTATTAATATGTAAGATACCACGGCAATATGTACATGTACATATAAAGAGTTTTCTACATTCATTAGATGTGTCTGAAACAGTCTGAAATGAAAAAAAGTATTAAACAGAATTTCCATAAATATTTATGCCATTTTATTTAATAATTCTGTTATGAAAGCAAACATTTAAAGGGTACGACTGTTGATTAGCACCAACCAATTAGAAACACATTTTCGGGTAAATGGTACGACAAAGTGTTTAGCATCAATCACCTAGGGGCAGTAGGGTTTTCGAATGCTTTTAAAAAATGTATTATTAAAGCGTAATTCCCAGAACTGATTATAAGTATGTACAAGGCAACGCCGTGCGGGTATTGCTAGTACATATATAATTTAATTAAGTGTACAGGGAGTCAAATAAAATCGTAATTAGAAATAGGAGAAAATACATCAAATATAGGCGTTTTTGGAAAATGTATAGTATTGAATTGACCAGGTCAGAAAGCCTTGGACAGGGTCACAAATTTTACTTGGATAATTGAAACATTTCTGAACGCAATTTGCGGTCATGTATTGTGACGTAACGTAAACGTAACCTATATTTACAGGTTGGAATATGTACCCGCATAATGAAAGAAGAAATGGATATGACAGTGAATACTCCAACTCGAAGATGACGATGATACTACATTATGTGTGCAACTCAACAAGTAGAGGAAAAGAAAAAGAGTTTCTATAAAGCAGTTGTCGCAAAATACAGTTTATCAAGTTTTTTTAATTTGTTTCTTATCAAAATCTGTAACAGTTTCGTGTATTGACACTAACCCTCTGCAATGTTATGTCCGGAGAGGGAGTAAAACAACCTACACTACCCTAGTCACTTACAGAGTTTCGAACACCGAACCGGGTCGTTGATTCCAGTTACTTTTTCGATTTTACGAACGCGGTTGTTTTTACCTGACTGAATTAACGAACGCATTGGTGCTAACCATGTTGTTACCCTAATGCCTAGGTTTAATTTGCGAAAAAATTGTATGTTGCGAGTTTACCAAGTCTATATATACCTAATGTTGGTAAATGCATCCCCGCATATACCCTTCCATTATTGTCTCTACTACATTTCTAGCTATTCAACAAGAATGTGGACTGATTTCTTGTGCGATTATGGTGGACTTATATACCATTACGCATTTATCTTACGCCTTTACTATTAAATTCGCTGATAGTATATGCGCAAATTATTAATGTAGATCAATTTCGTTTCCCACAATTGTTGCGGCGATGGTTATGTCAATAATAAAAAAAATTGACGCTGGGTGTCAATTTGTTACAAGCATTATACAACTGCTATTAAAAGAAATATAGCAATTCGCTCATATAGTACGATACACCTTCTGTATTAGAAGCTTATCGTTTCAATGATCTAAAGACTGACTGTTCGATTCCTATTTTCGTTAATGCGGGGGTCTGTGGTTGAAATGTGGCAGCCGATGCCTACTTGCAGTTCGTCTGTATCTTATCTATGATGCTAAAAGACGTTATGTGTTGATTGCCCAATATGTGCCACCTTAAATTAGACAGAACCGTTTTCGTTTTCATAAATAAGTAGATTCCATTCAAAGTATAACAAGTTTATTACGTTACAAAAATGTTTACATGACAAAAAAGCTATTTAACTCATAACTGTCATTTAAAAGAAAATGATTACAATAATAACAATAATATCTATATTAACTCGTTCAAAAGTGCACTTTTCAGCATTATTCAAAATGTAAGTAATAAAATATGATAAGTATTCACACAGTTGTATAAATATTAATTCTGATACAATAGTTAATATTATTTTGTACTCACCGCTTTCAGATTGCTATTTCGCGCATATATTGCTCGACCAACTACGAGTGCTTTAACAGTAAAAGCTAAAGTAGCTTCATAGACGCGTAGAGTTAATGCTAACTTATGGCCGAAAATACTCCAATTGGTGCAAAATTGGTGGGATACATTGTGGCCTGAACTATTATAATTTTTAATATTATTTAATATATGAACAATCAATGCCTCTGACAGAAGAATAAAGCATCCATCTACCTACTATCCCAAAAATACCACATCTCCATATATACCCAGGCAGTGCTCGATATTGAGTGAGGTAGGCAGTATATGACCCAGTTCCTTATTTTAACTACAGGAGTGTGCTTTTCCCGGTGAAAGAACTATCACCCGTGGTGGTGAAGCATCAGTCAATCCCAAGTAAATTAGTGCCCCTTGATGGTCAACAAT
The DNA here is from genome assembly GCA_963170755.1 of Amphimallon solstitiale. Lineage (NCBI taxonomy): Eukaryota > Metazoa > Arthropoda > Insecta > Coleoptera > Scarabaeidae > Amphimallon > Amphimallon solstitiale. The sequence continues at coordinate 105,939,891 of OY720683.1, read as the reverse complement.
CCAATTCAACTGGGACTCTCTGATGGTCAATAATCCAACTTAATTGGTGCCCTCTGACAGTCACCAACCCAACTGAAATGGTGCGTTCTAACGGTCACCAACCCAACTGGCGTCCTCAATGATTACCAATCCGACTCAATTGGCTCCCACTGACGGTGACCAACCCAACTTAACTAGTGCCCTCTGATGGTCACCTGCTAACTTAATTGGCGCCCTTTGATGGTCACTAACCCAACTCTACCGACGCCTCCTGATGGTGACCAACCGAACTAAAATGGCGCAATTTTACCATCAGAAATTGCCAGTTGAGTTTGGTTGATGATCATCACAGGGTGCCAGTTGAATTGGGTTGGTAAACATCAGAGGGCGTCAGGTGACTTGGGTTGGTGACCGTTTGAGGGCGCCACTGTAGTTGGGATGGTGACCATCCGAAGGCATCATATGAGTGAGTTGTGACCATCAAAGGGCGCCAGTTGAGTTTGATTGGTGACCATCATTAACTGGCTAATGCGTCAGTAACACCGGTGGCGGTAGTAACTACAAAATAATATGTCGAATATAGTCTGCAAAATCTTGTGTTGCGCAGGTGCTAGTATAATTCGAGTTTAATTAGAAGCATACGGCTTAGTGCACAGACAATTTGTCAATCCATGTATTAAATATAGTATAATTTTACTAATATTTTAATAAAAAATATATTAGGTAATTCTTCAATTATGAGCGCTTTTCTAAATTGTAAAATACGTAGTACACATTAAGGGAATTTATTTAAATACTTAAAGGTATATACCATTAATAATTTATATATTTCACATTAATCTTAGTCAAATAAAATTTAGTATTATTTATGATGCTGATAGAAAGCATGTAAGCACCTACGTGCATCAATACTATGCGATTATTATAAAGAGATTGGTTATGTGAACACAGGAGATGTTAAAGAAATTAAGCAAGATTAGAGAAAGAACCAATAAGACTATATTTAAAAGAAAACATCATAAACAAACAATTCATACACATAATCTGTCAAGTACCAGTTAATTCCTAAACTCCAACTGTGCAATACGCCTTCAAAGGAACAATTTGTTTCGCGAGATAAATGATTTACGTCCATTTAAACAACAAAACAAGATCAATTTACATCTGTGGAGTCGATAAAATAAATTAGGAATGGAATTCATGTAACTCGCAGACGTCAGAAATGTTCAGTGTTCGAATATTTCACTTCTATAACATTACTCTCCGCTCACGACACGAGTTATGCCGGTCCAGTTCGAGAGGATGTCTTCTGGAGCGATGAAGATGATGATTGTGATGAACTGCAGTGCAATGTCGGCTTTGTGCGTTCATCCAGTCAAATGAGAACAATGATAATGGTGTGTATATTTTTGTCTCTGAACGATCACGATCATGAGTTCGTGACTTACAATTATGGATTGTTCATGAGGCTACGAATTACCACTCTTTAAAGTATTACTCTACAAAGGAACTGATACTTTGTATATGTATATGAATACAGCGACAACGTCACGAAGTCACCGTTGACGAATTGATTTACAAGAATAACATTAATAATTACCTACAGAAATTAATATACAACACAATTATTCAATTTAATTATGTTAATTACTTTCCTATCTTACGACACTAACTATAAACTGCCGAGAACAAATTTAACTAACTCACTCTCACTTGAACTTGACTTTGATAATTTTAATATAATAATAAACTAGCAGTTATATGAATTCATGATTTTTTTTATTGTACTGAGATAATCTGTGAATAATTTCAGTAATAGTAAATAATACTTAAATATATGCGCCATGCGTGTCTATTCGCAATACAACTAAAAATGTTAATGATATACAGCGTATCCCAGGATTGATGATACAAGAGATGTGCGGAACTAAAAATATTTGAATCTCAATTTGATCTTTTGTAAGTAAGCCCTGCTTGGTTTGAAACTTATTTTTAGTATAGTTTCGAGTTTGTGAAATCACGTAGGCCTTGACAGTTGAGCAAGATCTATTTCCGTTTCAGGTAAAGTACCTTTCTCCTTCACAGTATGCTAAGATATTACTAAGAAAAGTTATTCAGAATGACAAATTATGGCCCTATACAAAATTTCAGAAAGATCTACCTACTTTGATTAAATCGTTATTTTCTAGATTCAACAAAATAGAATTATATTTATTCACAAATTAAGTGTACAAAATGTAATAATAGTCATATTGAACGGTGTGCAGAAAAAGGTGGCAGTTATGTTGAATAAATGATTGATTGTAGAGAAATACTATTATTACATTTTGTACACTTAATTTGTGAATAAATGTAATTTCATTTTGTTGAATCCAAAAAATGACATTTTTAATCAAAATAGGTAGATCTTCCTGAAATTTTGTATGGGACCATAGTTTGTCATTCTGAACAACTTTTCTTAGTAATATTTAATCATACTGTGAAGGAGAAAGGTACTTTACCTGAAACGGAAATAGATCTTGCTCAACTGTCAAGGCCTACGTGATTTCACAAACTCGAAACTATACTAAAAATAAGTTTCAAACCAAGCAGGGCTTACTTACAAAAGATCAAATTGAGATTCAAATATTTTTAGTTCCGCACACCTCTTGTAATATCAATCCTGGTACACGCCCTATACGTATTATTGTCACAAGCGTATATAGGTATTGTTAACAGTCGGAAGTGCAAATTTTGCTATATCCGTGATTTTTTCTTTTCTAAAATCTAAATATATTTCCAATTTACCATTTAAGCGGGTTGTTATGTATGTAGCTGGTGAAAGATACTCAAGTTAAAACGTGTCCTTATAAGCGACAATAACACTGCATTTCTACACAGTTCATACACTTCATTAACATGAAGCCGAGATTTTGCATTCAATACGTTGGTTTAAAGAAGCATTGAATTTCACAAAAAATGATTTTTTCAATATGTTTAAACAAAGCTATGCGCAAGAAATAGCAAGCATTTATTTTCAAAGTTAAGTTTAATCTAGTAATAATCTTGACATTTTGCTGAACCATAATGTAGAGGAAGAATCGATAACTAACTCACAACATTTTTTTTAGAAGAAAGTGTAATAGATGACACACTAAGAATACATACAAAATATAGACACATCTTTACACTATTTTTACACATAGTCGCTAAATCTTGCAACACATTTCTCCCATTGTGGCACAAGGTTGCAAATACCCTTTTCATTGAAGTCAGTCATTTGTGAGTAGAGCCATCTGCGGAGAATTGATTTGACTTTGTCATCCAAAGTAAAGTGTTTGCCGGCCAAGAATGTCTTCATCGGCCCGAAGAGATGATAGTCTTCAACCCAAACCGCTCTAGCTGAGTACGAACAAGAGCGGTTTGGATTGAAGGTGCTCCAGCTTGCACCGTATAGTCCGGGTCTGGCACTGTCAGATCTCTTCGGGCCGATGAAGACATAAGATTGTCTTCATCGGCCAAGAGGCTGGCAAATACTTTACTTCCGATGACAAAGTCAAATCAACTGTCCGCAGATGGCTCTACTCACAAAAGACGGACTTCTATGCTAAAGGTATTTGCAACCTTCTGCAACAATGAGAGAATGTATGTTTATTAGAGCTTTTGATCGTTTTGGCACTCACACCATTAACTCAAAATATATTGCAGCATCAAAATCTGGGCATCGTTGTTCGCATGTCTAAAGCTCGTAATTTATCGATACAACAGAAGATCACAAAAAATTTGCGCAAACTACTGACAGGTTATTTACAAGACACCTATGTTATAATCTACAGCTGATAAAAACGATATTGGTATAAATTCGTATAGTTTCTAGTGACGTAATGTTTTTCTCTAAATGAATGACCTCTACCTCAAGCAAAAGAACATCGCCGATGTTTGCAGTATACAGCGGTCATCATGATGCTTCCCTCTTTGACTTATATAGAGGAATACTGCGTGGAATCTGTACCGCACGAATTGTGGACCAGGCCATCCAAAAATCAGTACGCAGGAGTAAGTATACCATTTACTTTTTCCTTCTACAGAAAATACATTATTTAACCAAGCGCTTGAGCTCGTTCAGAGAGGGTGTCAAGCGAGCAATGCCATCATGTGAAGAGCAACTGGAATTTGGTTTCTTCTTGCTGCAACTATAACTAACAGTTTACACGAACAGTCTCATTTTGTTTTTAATATTGCCGCTAATGAGCTCCTGAGATTTTATGCTTGTGCAGAAGCCATCTAGTGTAGTTTAGTTACTGGAAAGTGGTTATTGAAGAATTGTTGAATTCTACACGTAACAGCAGTGACACTGAGGCATGTTTAATTGTGTTTGGAGAACCATCCCTAGATAGTCAACAAATTGGACACTAATGGGATTAGGTCGGTAAGGGAATTGGAGGCCACGGGTTTCACACTTAATCAGAACTCTACGGGATGGCTACGGTCCTTAAGATCAAAGGAAACTAATAAGTACTCTAGGACGTTCACACAACACAAATCGGGGTTACTGTCGCAAACGTGGTAATTTTTGTGGTGCATTTTAGTAAAAAAAAATTGAAATTGCACCCTTATACACTTCAATTAGTGTGAATAAAAAAGTCAAATGATCATAGATAGTAAATGACCAGAGACAGTGATCATTTGACATCGTCATTTAAATAGGTACATGTCAAGAAACAGAATTGCCGTTATTAGGCAACAAAAAATCAGAAATCAAAACTGGTATACCAAGGAGACAATATTCCGTGGCCCCAACAGTCCAGACCTGTCTCCTTATAATTTCTTTCTCTGCGTATACTTGAAGAGTCGCATTACACCAGTAACCTACAGACGGTTGCCCAGTTGAAAACCAATATTCAGGAAGAATAAACCGCGATCACATACACAATGTAACAGTGACTTTTCACTAATTTGACGCCCAGATTCCAAGATTTGTGTTTGCGTTGAGACAATCTACATCTGGATGGTGTTATTTCACACGAAAGATTTTACATCTATCCTTTTTGGTTGAAATAACACTAGTTTCGATACTAGTTATTGTTTTTCTTTCATGATATTTTCATGGAACTTGATTTTGCGTTTTGCTAGAGCTCATGCAAACAAATTTATTTTGCCACAATTTCCATGTGATAGATTAATTAAGAATTTCATTTTGAGAGCTGTTTGTTCATCCAGTTATCTACGGAAATATATGCATGAATTACGTGCAAATAGAGCAACACACTCATGCCTGTTCAATTTACTTTACTGTGCGCTCGGTATACACGTTGAAATTCTGTATTATACTTTCATAACAGACGCGCACTACATGCATGCACAATAATGTCCTTAAATGACTTTATAGGTCAATTTAATATTAATCTACACAATGTAATAACATACTATGAACTGCTTTAGCTGCCTATTCAAGTCAGCTAGTACATGTAGGTGAAACGAACATAGGGATTTTGCAATTACAAAAGAGTGAACATTGTCTATGTCAATAATAGTGAGTACGTAGGCTTGATTTTTAATATTGTAAATTGCTTTATGATATAAAATATAAAAACGTCTAAAGGAAGTTTAAAATATATATTTCGAACTATGCTACAGCTATAATTACATATATTCACAGGGTTGGCAGATATATATCAAGTGACATATCAGAAAATAATAATTTCTTATTCTTTCATTTATATCAAGTGATATATGTCGTAGGTATATCAAAACATGAACTCCTGGACAAAATTAACGCACCACTTTTTACATTTACTATTACTTGTAATTTTTACAGTTTTAATTCGTAAAACATAGTATCTAGGTAGCTTAGAATGTCATCTCGTATTATTTAAAAAAAATTGCAGTGATTTGACGTTTTTAAGATTATGAGTTTGCAAATAAGTGTATGCAGTGTTGATTTCCTAAAAAGCTGTTAAAAAAATTGGTCAGTTTGATTTGTTGATCATTAGTTTGATTTTAATTTGTTTAAAATAATAAAATAAACTGTCTAATATAGCTAGAGTTGAACGTATGAATCGTCAACGCAGTTTAAGTGAACATGAACCAGCGCAAGCAATAGCTCTGGTTGATGATGGTTGTAGCTATAGCGTTATGTAATTGAATTTGTTAAGCGTTAAACAGTCAACAATAAGTCGGACGGTTAAACGTTTTAATGAACTTGGAACTTTCTCTATATCAACAGGACAAAATCGTAAAAGATCTACAAATGAGGTAGATGATCGATTTCTTAGACAACTTGCTTTAAGGACGAGACGATGGACCGGTTCCGAGTTTAGCAGAGCTCTAGCAAAAGTCCGAAACATAGATATTTCTGGAAAAACAGTCTGGAAAAAGCTTAATGAAGCAGGATTAAAGAGTAGAGGAGCAATTTGTTTTGACGCCGCCGTTATTGCGTTAGACCGAATGCAACTATATATATGACATCAACTGGAAAAAGATTTGAAAGTGAAAGATCAACCAACCACGGTAATAAATAGTGATGTGATCCCAATGCCATATCTCTTCTTTTGACAAGCGTTTGTCAAAAGAAGAGATATGGCATTGGGATCACATCACTATTTGGTGAATATGCTGGATCACAGATTTTTAGGCAAAATTTAACCCAGGTTCAAATACACCAGGTTTTTGATCTTCTGAGTTCAAGAAACCCAGAATTTGTTCCGCTTGTTTATGACTCTTACAACAAAGTCTTTTCCGCACAATTCCAAACAGCAAATCCACTGATTTGGTGGAAATTAGTTGCAATTTCTAATTCAGAGTGGCCAAAAAAAGAATTCTTATAATTAAATGAGTTATTCAGTGTAGTAGCGGCAACAGCTGGTTTAGAAAGATTTTTTTCGAGCTTACTCAATCTAAATTAAAAAATCGTTTGGACAAGGAAAAAGCGAGTAAACTTGTATTTACTTTTAAATCAAAATACTAATAAATCGAGGATCTTCTACACAAGCTATAAATGGTAGTCTGCTGTCTGTCCTATTTTTGTCATTATAATATATAGTATGAAATTATGATCTTAAAAAAGCAAATCTGAGTTTGATGGCATTAAATATAACAAGAAATGAAAAAAAACCGCGCCGGAATATCTCAGTCATCATATAGCTCAGAGCTAATTCACTATAACCCAAATACAAGTATTATACAACACCTCCAAATTATATCTTTAAGATATAAGAATAATTTGCTTCTCCTGTAAAATGCTGGTGCAATAAGGGTAATATTATTGCACTAGCATCTCGAATTATAAACAAGTCCAAAAACAAGAAAACTGATTACTTCCACTTATATACTAACTGAGTGTGCATGTTTTTTATAATTGACAGTCCACCATAATTGAAAATAATTTTAAATCGTGCAACTGATATGTTCAAATAGTTATAATCCAATTGCGCCGATTCTAGTTACACGAAATCGGACCCCAAGAGATTGGGTTCATATTGCGCTAGCGGCAAAAATAAACATAATCCGTATTATGAGATCCCGTACATTGTTGTTATAAAGAGCTTTGTAGAGTAGTTAATTTTCTACTAGCGAATGATTTCGAATCAAGTTTGCAATTTTGTCTTGCCCCAAGAATGGTCAAAACTTGGATTTCAATTTAAACCTGGTTAGGTAACACCAGACAAATTTTTTATCCATAAAAGTAATATAGGATGTAAAAATAATTATAGGATACACATTTCATCTGATTCAAGTTTCGAATCGAGGAATTTAAAGTTTAGAGTTGATCTCCAAATACAAATATAATTCTTCACTTGCTGTAAAAATGTTATACTGGACGTTTGGTTTAATATTTGTAGAGCAAAAAGTAGTGGGGAGCTGTTTTGTATTTGATTTTAATGAGTGTTAATGGATGACGCCTTTAATGAAGCCTGTAGTATAGTTCTTTCAAGGATATAGCGACCCGATATTTTATTGCATATTAGAACTACTTCAAACCGTTGCAATTGTTTATGAGTATCTGTTATGTATACCAAAGGAATCAATACCCAACCAGGATCGTATTAAAACAACATTATGAATACAATACTAAATATTCATATACAAATAATATCTTAAAAAATCTTATTAATAACCAATTAAATACCATCTACTTGCACATTTGCATTTCGACCTTTCGTAACACACCTCCCGGCCCTGATACTTGCCCGTAATAATCTTAACAGTTTTAATCTTTAGTGGGGGTCGCTATATAGTTGAAAGAAGAACAAGAAACTGCTGTAAATCCTTCATTTATAACTTGAATAAAACTATTTGCTCCTTATCCCGAAACTTTTAAATTTATTAGAATATTGAAGGAACTTCAAACTCCGAAATTCGTGAGTACAGATATTTACAATTGTATCCAGAACGACAACAGCCTCATCGTACCATTTTTCTAGATCTTGATAGAAATTTGGTCGAGAATGGATCATTTAGTAAGCTACTAGGCCGCGTAATGTTTGTCAACAGCAATTTGAATGAAAATCGACAGGATTTACAAATGGTAAATTTAAGGCGTGTTTTTGCAAAGTTGAATTTCGGTTCGAAGAATAGAAAATACGTTGCTGTATGACATTTTTGTATTACTAATGAACGATAAATGAAATGTTTGACGGACTGAAATTTCATGGCTACCTAATTTAATCTTAAAATTTATTCTTTCAATTAAAGCATAATATCAAAAATGTTTGTCAATATGTAGTATATGGTTGAAATTACAAAAAATAGGTCTTTCTGTAGGTGTCTAAATCCAATATGGCGCCTATGAGAAATTAGATAGTTGATGATGGACAGAAAGAAACGAAACGTCATATAAAAAAATTGAGTACACCTTTGGATAGAGGCTTAAAAATGGACAAAAGAATGTGTTTTTATTTTTACTCTACAAAAACAAATGTAGGTGCTACAGGTAAAAGAACAAAAAGGGGTTTTCACGCTTTTTTCTTAAAAACACGAACATCATTTGTCAAATGTCCATTTTCTTTACGGATTCATAACAAACATAAAATTTAATAACTTAAGTGAGATCCTCATGGTGAGAGACAAAAGTGAATCAGCTTGTATGATATTTTGTCAATGACTACATCAAGTTGTATTTTAGTTAAATAGCAAAACCTGCTATATTTACATCAGAGGGAAGACAGGTAATTGTTTAATAGTAATCTAACGTACTTCTGACAACAATAAATTCATTTAGGTGTTTCATCCTGTATATTTTATTCTAAAGAATTGTAATTATCGTCGTGATTTATACCGGCAATATTGACATAAATACTACTTTAATAATATTGATCTAGAAATTTTACTAAATGGAGCGTAAATATTTTCCTCGTACAAACTGCACGCAACTCTTCCGTTATATCCAAATTTAAATACACTATTTATAAAATCTATTTAACCTAAATACAAAGTCATTAATTTGCAATTAAAACAAATCAAGTTGAGTTGTGGCAGTAGTACAATCGCAGTACGACACATGTTTTCTGTGGATGTGGACGGAAGAATACAGTAATTTATGGAAATGCTTTCATTTAGTGTACGTCTACTGATTGCAACGGATATAGAAACATATCCTACATTTTCTCCTGTTTATGTTATTTTTAGCGTCTGAGGTACTGTTTGCTCTTAGCGCTTACTGTTTTATGATTAGCGATTGTCTTTTATGATCGAAACAATTCTAATAAACGCATACAGTGAACCGTAATTTCAATATTAGAAATCTGGATTGTAGAAATCTGCTCAAATCCAGGAAGTTGCAAAATTAAGCTGAGGTAGAGGAAGATCAGGAAGTTGAATTATAATGAGTAATAATTATTTCATTAAATATAAATAGATACATCTTTAAACAAATTAATTTGGGAAACAATTTAAATTAAATGTTCAGAGAAACCAGGAGAGAATGTATAAGCAATTATTTATACTTAATATGTATAGGAACAAACTGAATAAAAGATATTTTTAGACATTTTATACTGTACGAGTACAAAAAATTGTATTAAAAAGGAAGATATATTTATTGTTAACAGTTTTTATACTAGGAATACTACTAGGTTAGTCACGGATATACTCGAAATAACTACGATTACAATAATGACGGTTGGTATTGCGGTTAAAATTCTGTGGAAATTACATACATATAGAAAATACTGAGTGAGCATAAAATTTATAAAATTCGTACTTTCTTATACGTAAAAATTAAAAATGCGTTTCTCTTTCTTGTTCTGTACCTGTGACCACGATAGCGGCCAACCGCCTAGGCTATCAATACCTATCAAACCTCACCGAGTAAAATCTTCTCTATATATAATTAGACTTTCAGTGAAATCTGTAGTCCGGAAGTAATAATTTACTTGTGTAAAAAAATCAAATGATTTTTTTCACTACAAATTTCTAAAGAAAACAATTTTTTTCAGAAGTAAATTAGGAAAACATTTTATAAAATAAAGTTATTAGAAATTCCTAGCAGCATTATATTAGAAGTCTCGCTTTCTGGACAGATATATTTAGAGCCTGAAATATTTAAAGCTTGATTTCGAATAATTTACACTTTTACACACATCGAAGAGTAGTTTTTTGCAAGTATTTCGCAAACTGTACACTATATGATTTATTATTATAAATGTATTTAAATCTGAAATATCTTGAAATAATTCAGACCGGAAACACTTATACTCATGGGTTTGTTAAGAGGATAAAAGTTATTTAAACTGTTATAAAAAAAAAATCGAAACAAACATACGTATAAAAAGTCGTATGGTGCCCACACTACACTTTTTTCTTTCTTATACGAACTATAAGAAAGTCTTGTATTGATAAATAATATCGACATCGAGATTTTTGCAGATGTCACGTTTTGATGTCTCATGATAGCGAAAAACTGATAGCATAGTCTGCATCTTAAATTCTATGAGATATTCGGTGAAATCTGTAAAACGAAAATAGCAGTTCCTTGAAAAAAATAAATATTACCAATATTACGTCATCTACTACCGGAAAAACCTACTTCTGGTTTACTTTTATCAAAAACTAGTTTCTTCGAAATATGTCCCAAATAATGCATTTACGCAGATTTACTAAGAGTATGAAAATATTTAGAACCTGATTTGGAATAACTTTTGTAGTAAAATATTTTCAAAATTCCAACCAGTAAGTAACATTTTAACTTTTAGCGAAAGGCAGTTTTTTCGCAAATATCTTGCAAATTATACATTTAATACAGATTTATTAAGAGTCTAAACATATTTAGACCATAACTTACAATAAGTTTTGTATAACAACCTTTTCAGACTTCGGTTCGGAAGTAACGCTTTTATTCTTATCAGATGATGAGGTGTGGACACCACAAGACTTTCTTATACGTAAGTGCGTTTCAAATGATACAAAAGTTGTACTAAATTAAGTTTTACACAATTTTATCTTCTTAAAAAATAAATTTGTGAATAAAAGTGTTACTTCCGGTGCGTATTTTGAAATTCCTTTTATACAATAATTATTCCTAATCCAGCTCTAAATACTTTTGTATTTTGTACTCTTGATAAATATATTTGGAATGTATTACTTACACACAAGAAAGAAACCAGTTTAATTTGCAAATATCACATTCCGCACAATTATTAAGAAGACGAAAGTATTTCAAATTTAACTTAGGACAACTGTTGCATAAAAATATTCTTAACAAAATATTCACACAGCACATAGTTATAAGAAACCCCTTATTTTTTTGATTATAAACGGAAGAAGTTCAAGTAGTTGGATACTCAGTTGCGCTTGGAAAGTCCTACTTTCTTTGATTCAGAATTTGTTGACCTATTTCGTGAAGAGGATGCAGGTTTGGGAAAGGAATTGTTTTTACTATAAAGCATCAATGACGAGATAAGCCTCGTTAAAATGCAGTGACTGACGAAGATACCATGAATTAGTTTACTTTGTAAACACTTTCAACATGATATACAGGTTGTTCATTTCAAAACTTCCCACCCTAAATTTCTGGAAATCTATGAAAAACTCCCTGAAACACGTAAGAAGTATTATCGTGGGGGTCATTTTTTGATGCAAAAACTGACTGGCCTACTTCAACCCCCTGCCCCCGGGAGCTACCCCCTTAAAATTCTTAAATGGAAAGGGGTATCGAGTAATACGTCATTTTAAAGGTCTTTTGAAAGAGTAAATTTTGGGGTTACTTTCTTAAAATTAATCGATTTGTGTTGAAGATTTTTAATAAAATGTTTTGGTTTGTTTTGTTTTGTATTTATAGCTACTCTATTCTATTTTAGGAGCATCAGAACAAACGCCAATACAAAAAACTTACAAATTTCTGAAAAACATGGCAAATTAATAATCTTATGGTTCTTTAACTGTTTTGTTATGTTTAATGCAGAATACATTTTCTTCTTTTTGTAGTTACTTATAAAACAAAAATGCGTGTTATAGGAACGTTTTTATACCGATATTGCGCTCATTGATTCAATTTTTGTCACAACACAATAAAATAATATTCTAAACAAAAAACAGGCAATAATATAAAAAACGTAATTTCCTTGGGTTTGGTTCATAGAATTACAAAACTTCATAAATTCGATCCCTATAAATTGAAAATATGTCAAGAGCTAACTAAAGACGATTACGACAAAAGAGTAGACGGACAACATTTTGACAATTATTGGACTGAATTTTTCTGCCAAAAATATTTGATTTTGAAAACTAAAATAAAACATTTTAAGCAGTTAAAGTGTGTTTGAGTAATAGATATTTAACCCTTAAATCAAAAAAAAAAATTAAACGAATCGATCAATTTAAAAAAAGTTAATGCCAAAATGTGCTGGTTCAAAAGACCTTTAAAATGACGTATTACTCGATATTCCCTTCCATTTAAGATTTTTAAGGGGGTAGCTCCCGGGGGCCGGGGGTTAAAGTGGATGAGCCCATTTTTATATATACAAGTGGTCCCCACGATAACACTTCTTACTTGTTTCAGGAAATTTTTTATAGATTTCCAGAAATTTAGGGTGGGATGTTTTGAAATGAACAGATGTATATCTTTAAGTTGTATTTGAACTATCAATATTGCGACAAGCTGAAAGAAAACTATTAGCTATATTATTATTTTAATAAATATATAAGAACACAACACCTAAAAGTGGTATTTTGTAAAATTATAACTGCTTCTTTTGAAACTGTAGTTACACTATTTATAATAAACACTTAATGTGTTCCTGTTTAAACCGCAATAAAATTATCTACCTATTCATCGCGCTCGTGCAGGTGATCATCAAATCAAGCACGGACCCTCGAAGCAGATGTGCATTCAAGACCCACAGCAAACACTAATGGCCTGATTCCAATTATATTAATTACAGAAGACTAATTTTATTCAAATGATCCGTAAAAAGCTACCTAATTAGATCACGTACGTACGTATACGGTGCAAAGGGTCGAATTAAAAAGAAATTTTAACAGTGGGTAGCAACGGTGAAAATGTAAATGTGCAATTCACTACGTAACGAACCTAATTTCACAGGCAGACATTTAATGCATAAATAAAATAATTATATATTCATATCTTGAATTTAAAGAAAGAAAATTAAGAGTTCACAATTAGTTTATACGTATTGTGAATACATCAGAGTTCATTAAAGAAAAAACTGAAAGCTTTAGCTTTCAAAGGTATGATAAAAACAACTTCGTCATGTAATTGCAAGACAAATTCCTTTAAAATTCTGAATGTGATTTAAACAAGTAGGACCCAATTACACTTGAGACTACCTCGACAATATTATCACAAAATAAACGATATATAACGAATACATATACATACAGTGTAAGTGCATTAAGTATTAACAGAGTTTTATATTTACTATAGAAAATAACATAATTGTTCGATTTTTAAATATTTTTTTCAAAATATCAAAAGTATGGCTTCATTTAGTGAACCATTTCAAAAAAGAATTAAAGAACGCAGCATTAAGAAATTAGCATTTATCTTGGTAAATACAATGAAATTTATATTAGTAAATATTATAATAAATTAGATGAATGTTAAATAAATGAACAGATTAAAACCCAGACCTAAAGCCCAAACCGTGTAGTCGTGCATGATTGGTTTCCAATCGGCATATGTATAAGTGCCATTTTCTAATAACTCTGATTGTCTTCTCTTGGTTTCTTCAGCGGAAGAACGGCTTTTAAAAGTTCCCTGTCCACTCATATAGCTTGCCACACTTTTTAGCCTAACAAACATTACCACGTTTCGCCTACTGCTGCCCCATCCTTCCTTACAATTTTTCGACACATCTTCCGCCCTGTTACAATCTTATGTCGTAGTGTGGTTCATTGTGTAGGCTTTGTGAAGAATTACAGTATATACCCAGAGTTCAATGCCATATACAACGAGCTGGGTTTTAGAATTATCTTATAAGTGTTCAATTTACAGCTGAGATTACCTATGAATTAACCCAACAAAACTGCTATCTACTCCATATTTCTTTGCCCCCACCCCTACAGTTTTTTCATGTACGCCTATACTTCAATTGTATGTTGGAACGTGGTTAATTGTTCGGTCCTTATGGTTTATTGTGGAGAAAGTTTCGTCTTTATGTTTGTAAGCCTAATGTCCAATTACTACATCTTGATAGAATGCCTTATTAGACAATACTACGCCACGCTTGCTATAATTCTAAAAGCTTTAGATTGGGATATTCGCATTATTTTTGGATTTGATAACGTAGCACACGCTGAGAGCTTAATCTTTGGTTAAAAAGCAAAATTTTAAAAAATATAGAAGTGCGCATGAAATTAAACTAGAAAATAATATACATTATTCCAAATGCATAAAATAATATAGTAGAACAAGGAAAATGAATCTAAATTAATAATGAAGCAATTAATTACCTTTCATCAATTATAATCGTTTTCTTTTTGACTAAAACTCGTTCCTTTTGAATTGAGTTCTCCTTGAGTAACACGTGGCATTCTTCTAATTAATTTTGATTTGTTGCGTCTGGTAGATTGTTCCATTCGTTTTACAAAGCTATTGCTTCTCAGAGCACCAGATTTTCTTGCATTCCTAATGAATACGTCCCACAACAACTCGACGAGACTCAAATCTAGACTTTGAGACGGCCATTATTTCGTTTGCAAAAAATTTTGTGTGCGCTTTTGTGTCAAACAGTTCATGTATATTTTGGCAGTATCCTTTGGATTATGGTCGTAGAAAAATCTAAAGTTTTTTCCTATAAGTGCAAAGCAAATAGAATTGCATTATTTAAAATTCAAAATACTTTTCCCTAACGTATTAATCCATCATTTATTCATTTGCAAATTTCCAGGTCCTGAAATAAAAAAAAAAACCACAACCTAAACTAATATGGACAGCGCCGCTATGTATATCCAAAGTTAGTGAACTAATACAGGCTCTCTTCTAATGCCCAGTCGCAGGACTAGGTCTCGACCGCAGAAAAGTGAAAGAAGTTCATTGGACTGACGAATCGAAATTCGAAATATTCGGTTATCGTTGTTTTTGTCAGAAGATCCGCCAGACAAAATGCTACTACCCGATATTACTACATCAACTATGAGACAGGAAGGTTCATTTGGTAATATTCAGAAGACACGTGTGGACACACACTGATAGGCGAACCTCGTATGTTGCACGAAAGAGGGATGTTTGTGGGATGGGTAAATAATTGTGACTGGTGTATAGCATAGATTCTAGATATTACCTGTGAGTTAAATGAAATCGTCTTCAACTTTATGCTACCACATGGATCGGCTATTGAATATACATCCCCCGCTACAAGACAGCAACACCACCAGCAGTGCTCACTTCCAATTCGCGATGTTTTCAAGAATGTGAGTGTCCAATTTCCTATTGGTTCAATGGCAGTCATCACTCAATATCGAAGAACGATACCGATGCAGTTAAACAAATTTGTAGTTCATTGAAATGTTAATTTCTATTCTAAGCAGAGTACGCAGAAGTGATATTCTGTGGAACCTGTAGTACGTTTTGGAATTTGCAGATATATTTTGGACGCTTTAATATGTTTTGAAAGCTAAATACTTATCTTCATTAAGAATGAAAATACTATGTCAAATAAGACCACTTTTTGATTTCATGAGACCAATATGTGAACATTTGGTAACAAAAACTGGTTTAATGTATGGCAAAATCTTCAATAGTTTATAAAACCTGCTAACTCAAAAGTGGAAGTTTTCCTTTTCAGAGAAGGAAGCACTCTATGGTACGGATCAGCAGTAAACAATAAATAAATTGGCAGTTTTGAAAACGCAAATTATTTTTGATTTTTCAAAAAACAAATTCAGAAGGCTAAAGCAAGAGAACTTCAACACATATTTTTAAACGGAGGACATAAATTTAATCAGAAAAATATTATCTTTCAAATAAAAAACCTCAACAAAGATCTTGAATCGTTCCAGAAGTAAAGCATTTAAATTTAAAAACATCTGAGTACATTTTTTCTTTGACTACCTGAATTGATATAGACTATACCTAGCCTTCCTTTTACAATACAATAATAGTAACATTTGGATTTTCGTGCGGATTAATTATAGTAGTATTAAAAATTAAATTATTGTCAATAATAATTAAGAGATTTCGACGCCTATTGAAAGGTATTTACGAACTAATCACATGATGGTAAGAACTGTGTATAAAGTTGTTACATGCTCACAAGTTTTATGGTTTTATTCTCGGGCCAATTACACATATACACATTTCTGATAAACACAGAAGTGCTTCCATTTATTAGACTCTGATACACGAAAGATTTTTCATATGTTATTATTAACGTATGGTCCCAAAGTTTTCGAAAAAATGTGATGATTTGTAGTTGTACTAAATGACGTTTGGTTAAATTGTCGCTGGAAGTCATATGTCACAATTAACTTGCTGTAATTATGACAGTTTAGTTTTTTGTGATCTGGTTCAGCAAAATGTCTTATAAGCTAGATATTCGAAAAGGAATTTACAATCTAGTTGGACGAATGCCCAAGCGTGATATTGTTGTCAATTATCATGAACAAGATATTTCCTTATCAACAATTTATCAAACAATAAAGGACTATGAAGAGGGAAAATACCATGCGTTAATTTGCTCAAAAGTAGTCTACCAAGAATTTTGAGCCAAGTGAGGGAACGAAGAATCTTTGTAGCCCTTATGGACCGAGTTGGAGTTTCGATGAATTTCCCGAAAAAAAGTGGTGTTTCGAAAACGAAGGAAAGCACCAAAATATACTGCGGCCCACTTAGAAAGAATACACAGGTGTGTCGTGCGTTAAGGCGCATCCATTTCATCAATAAACTGATTGTAATGGATGATGAGAAATATTTCACTTTGTCCCATTCAGAGATGAAACGAAACGACCGTTTTTATACCGACTACACAGAAAACACATAAGACAATGTCACATTCAAAAGTAAATCCAAATTTGAAAACATTTTTGTGTGGTGTGCTATTTGTGAGGCCGGATTTATCTCGCAGCCGTACATTGGTCGTGTTCGAGGAGAAGCTTTAAATGCACAACTAAGACGCCTTTCTAAACTGCTTCAATTTTTAAATACACATCATGGCAATTAGGATATCATGTTTTGGCCTGATCTAGCTTCATACCATTACGCTTGAGTTGCATGAGACTGGTATAACACAAACAATATAAACTTTGTTCCTAAATTAGACCATCCTTCCAATGTACCCCATGTCAATAGAAAAATATTGGTCAATATTGACTAGAAAAGTGTACGAAAATGGATGGGAGGGAAGCTGCAAATGAAGACTAGTTACGACGTCGATTTTTTTAAAAAATTGATCCTGCTGTCGTCCAGAGGATGATGGGACAAGTCAGAAGAAACTGAGGGTCATCGATGATAATAATGGCACACTATCAATAATTTAAATAGAATAGAATAGCATTTATTCAATAATGTACATATAAATGTGTTGAACATGTCAGACATTGTAATCACAGTTTCAGGCAAGTAAATCAACAGAATATGGACAATATTTACATACAAGAAATATACAAAAAATACACATAACTAATTAGTCAGAGTCAAAGTTAATGTTTAAATACATACAATAAAATAGATAAAAACAATATGTTAAAATTAGCGTGTTGCCTGGAAGTTATGATCAAAATAGTTTTGAATGTCGTAATAGGCATTGTCGATAAGTATATCATGTAATTCCTGTTTGAAACATTTATTAGTTTTCTTTTTTAAGTTTTCGGGTAAATGATTATATACTTTACTTATTTGGACAACAGCACTTTTATAAACTATGTCCTTAGTAGTTTGTATGGGTACTAGGTATGCATTGCTTACTCCTCTCGTTTTATGAGGATGCTGAATTTCTTGGTTAGTAAACAGCCCATAGTTGGTTCTCACAAACATTGCACATTCCATTATATACATACTCGGTAAGGTAAGTATTCTTTTATTTTTAAATAACTGTCTACAAGATTCTGTTCTTAATAAACCGAACACACTCCGCAAACACGACTACTGGAGTAAAAATATCCTGGTCCACTCAGCCGACCTCCCCCAAAACACTATACCGAACCGTAAACGCGAATGTACGTAAGCGTAATATGCCGAAAGACTCGCCTCTTGATTCACCGACGTCGATATTGTCCTTAGTGCATAATTGAAGGATGATATTTTCGAAGCTAATACCTCCACATGTTTCTTCCAATTCAATTGAGCGTCCATCCAGAGTCCAAGGAACCGCGCCTCACCGCTGGTTTCTAGTTGATGTCCTTGATGTACAATTGTTATTGGTTCCTTCTTGAAGTGTGAAAATTGCAGAAGATTAGTTTTTTGTATGTTTAATTGTAAACAATTTTGTTTGAACCATTCCTCGAGATTTCCTAATGTAATTGCTATTTCCGTGCTAATTATATTTCGTTCTGATTTTAAAACTATTGTTGTATCATCTGCAAAAAGTATAGCTTTATGAGATGTCCTTTTAGGCAAGTCATTCACGTACACCAGGAACAGGAGAGGACCCAAAACCGACCCCTGCGGCACACCCCTCTCTATTGTTCTCCACTCCGACGCTATTCCGGAATTGGGATCAATTATACACTGTTGTCGACATTCAAGGTAGGACACTAAGAGTTTCAACGAAATGCCTCTAATGCCTATAAGTTCCAATTTTTGGTTTAGCACACTATAATTGATGCAATCAAAAGCCTTTTTTAGATCCATGAAGATTGTAACTGGGGTTTGGTCATTATTAATACCATCAATTATCTCTTCAAGTAATTGAAAAGTTGCACGAGATGTTGATCTTCCACAAATGTATCCATTTTGATTTTCACTAATTATTTTAAATTTTTTCAAGAATGCATATATGCGTTTGTATATAATTTTTTCAAATATCTTCGAGAAGTGTGACAAGATGGATATTGGCCTATAATTATTAAGATCTTCTCTATTTCCTTTTTTATAAATCAACGTCACTGTAGATCTTTTAAGGTCGTCAGGAAAGACACCTGTTTGAAGTGTCTTGTTTATTATAGGTTCCAAAATAACAGATAGTTCACATGCGTAATCCTTTATTAATTTTATCGGAATGCCGTCACTGCCCACACTATGAGTGTTATTTAATTCTCTTATTAGGTTAAGTATTTATTATTAATTGTTTATAAAGTAAAACAGCTTTGAGAAAATTATCAACAATTAAAATTTTTCCGAAAACTTTGGGACCATACATTAGTTATAGAGTTTAGAGTATTACATACTTAAATTTAAATTCGATTCTCATTTCATTTATATTTTCTTTGTTTTTTTCGGTAACTATATTGGACAAACTTCCGATAGCAGTGTATATGACCAATGAATTTTAGAATTATATTATAAATGATCAGTTTATTTTCCAGAAACACCTGAGACTACCTATTAATTAACCAATTCAATATTTCATTTTTCTAACCATAAACAAGCTGTCTGCCTCAGAAAAGTAATTCCATATTATTTATTATGCTGTAGACATTAGTACAAAGTAGAACTCTTAATTTTCGTTTCTGTATTAATAAATAATTTATAAATACCACTTTCCTAATAATTTGTTGGTGTACCTGAGTAACTGCTAATGAAACTATATCGTAAATATCAAATGTACTAATTACTGGTTGATATCATTTATGAACATGTCCTGGTTTTATTTGTTTTACATCTTAATTAGTACGCAAATGCAATGTCTGTTATTAGATAGATACTGCATATGCATACACGAAGAATATTGCTTGAAACTCCTCCCACCACAGCAAGTATGCAATGAATTTTAATAGTATTTGAAAGCTCTCTCAGCGGCATGTCTTTTCAGACAAAGCAAAAGAAGAACATGGAATGGGAAATAGTGTTTCTCTCAAGTAGATATAAATTTTTCTGTCTACAAAATCGTAGGCTATAAATATTCCAAATAATGTTCTGTTTGATGACACCCCGAGACTTTGCTTCGCGGAATATTACGTTTAGTTAATTGTATGACATTATGTGTATAGGAAACATTTGAAGAGTTTTAATGAAGGGAAGAGATGATCTTAGTTATGGAACTAATAAATTATATCTAATAGCAAATTATGGTAATGGCAAAGCATACAAATGCATTAATTAGATGTAATTTATTGAAGAGATGTCGAAAGCAAAAAAAAGAATATGTATGTATATGTCTAGTTTAATTAATAAAGTAGACGCCCATTATTAGAGAGGATAACGACAAAAACATTATGGTATACACGATATGTAGGACGAATAAGTTTACTGTAAGATCATATATTACCTGTTTATTAAAAATATTACATTCTAATTTTATATCGAAATATCTGTAATTAAAGATTGATTGAGAAAACGTTGTTTCCAAATTGGTTTACATGATTTCAACCTAAATAATGTTATGTTCTGACGAAATTGGAGTGAGCTTTACATTCCCCGTAGTAACTCTTAGTTCAGAACTTAATTATTGTACATCGGCTTTACAAGTCAACTATTTATGTAAACCTAGCCCAGCAAGAACAATGTATCTGTTTAAGCTACCCTACGTAAACCTGGCAACTTCTGTAGAATGTTTTTATTTTCATTTGTAGTTTTTCAATATATTTCGATATGTTAGTGACATATCAAGAGTGAGAGAAAGATATGTTCAGGCAAAATGATTTTTTAATAAGGTCATGTTAACTGCAGTTACAAAAAGAAAAAGAATAACCGGAAGCATAAATTGACATAAAATATTATGAGCCTCACAAATTGGGACAAATTCTTAAAATTGCAAAGGAATACCAAGACTTGTCCTTATCAGAAAAGATAATATATTCCTAGCTACCAATTAATTATACTTCTGCTGTATGCTAAAGGTCACATGTATTCTGTGATTGCAGATAAATATTACATTATCTGCATTAAAAAAATTATACTATTCACTATATTTATAAAACAAGCAGTAAAATTACTAAACAACTGGTGAAAATAATTATTAATTAATAACAAAAGATACCTTAATACAGCAAGCAAATACTTATAAAACTATAACTGCTGTCAATAACACTAAAAATTCAAATTTTCTAGGTTATGCGGATCCTGATTATTGCTAAATTACCCGAAACACTAGTTAAACTTTCTCCGATTAACGATAGTCATAATAAATGATTAACGCTAAATGATACCGGAAAAACAAAAATTTGTACTAACCGGTTTCTAATCAATGATTGTGCTAACCAGTATTTTAATCGGCGTTCGAAAAACTGTCCCTTAATACAACTGTCACAATTATCTCTAAATTCAGGATTTAAACGAAAATAACTGCTAAGAACTTTGTAGTTTTAATTGTGTGTTATCTATATAAAGAGGGATCCAGGTTGGGCTTTAGGATTTGTTCTTTGAATAAAACACAAGATATATGAAAAATTCGAATTTTATTGTTAATAGTGTAAAATATAGGCTTGGCATTTATGTGTGAAATATGATTTCGGCCAAATGCCCTCCACGAGTCTGCTGACGCTCTTTTAGCGAAGTTTTCCGTAACAAGTTCCAAAAAATGCGGTCCGATTTCAGTAATTGCAAGTCTGATATTCTCCTTTAGTTCTCGAACCGAAGCAGATTTGTTGACATAGCCCCTTTCCTTCAAATAGCCCCAGAGGAAAAAGTCTAGTGGGGTTAAATCGCAAGACCTCGCTGGCCAATTGATGTCGCCCCTCTGAGAGATAACATGACCAGGAAATTTTATTTAAAGTAAAGTAAGTATTTCTCGTGCTGTATGACGTCATTCAAATCATTGGTACCATGCAAGAAAAAGTTGTTTAGCATCTCCCGATAGCGTACACCATTGATTGTAACAGCTTTACCGGCTTCGTCCTCAAAAAAGTACGGACCAATAATTCCTGCAGCCCACAATGCACACCAAACAGAGTATTTTTCTGGATGCATTGGCTTTCCCTGTATAGCATGTGGATTTTCACTACCCATGATGTGTCAATTTTGGCGATTCACATACCCATTTAAATGAAAGTGGGACTCATCGCTCCATATGACTTTTTGGTAAAAATTAGCATCCACTTCTTTGTTTTGTGAAACCCAGTTCACAAATGTACGGCGCTTCTGGTGGTCCGCTGGTTTCAGTTTTTAGGTCAGTTAAATATTATACGCCTTCAATTGCAGGTCTTGTTTTAAAATTCGTTGAGTAGTGCCATATGCAAGGTTTAATTGCTGTGAACGGTGACGGATTGACGTGCTTGGTTCTTTTTGCACACTATCGCGTATACGAGCAATATTTTCATCTGAACGACCTCTGCGTTGATAGCGAACTCTTGGTATATTAATACCATACCACTTATTTCAAATTTTTGCTGTAGGTCACGAATTGCACGCTCACTTGGAACATTATTGCGTCCAAACAGTGGTCGAAATTTTCTTCGCGTAATCGTAACTGATCGCCTGTTTTCATAATAAATTTGCACAATAGTTACACGTTGCTGCATTGTATACGATGCCATGATGAATTTGCCATGTGTTTTAATACCAACTGTAAAAATGCAAACTTCCAACATTCATAGAACGAAAATGGCGCGCAATTCAAATCCTAAAGTCTAATCTGGATCACCCGTTACTACCTAATATTTTTCATGTTCATTGTATGTTCATTTGAAATTTTTAAATTTTCTTGTGTTTTTATATAAGCCTACAACACTGCTATTAAAGCAATAATGTAATTTAAAATCATTTGATTAGTTTTATGTCGAGCGTACATCACTGTGCAGTTATTATGCCAGAAGTGTATCATCTGCATACACTAACAATAAACTATTATTATTAGATGCTTTTACAAAAGTAATGTGGATAACCTGTTATTGAAAGTAATACCTTACGAATAGCAGCTTATAGTTTACACTACACTAATAATTTATTTGAGTGCTCCTTTTCAGTACTAACATTATGTTTCGTTAGTCGTAACACAGTATATACCTAGAATATACTTCTGCATTAAATATACATTACAAAGACGGCTTGATTTTTTCTTAAGTTCTCCACCCGAAGCTTCAATTTCCGGCATTAAAGATTTAATTTAATCACTATTCAGTAAAGGAAACGTCCTCCGCAAAAAAAAAATGCACGTCCAGGGGACATTACTAAAGGGTGGCCCTCGAATAAAAGGGCAACCGAATTGTAATGCACAAGCCGAGGGATTGAAAAAAAGAAGGTTTCTGGTAATTAGAGGTGTATTGTGTAGCCTTTTGACCCGAGAGCGAATTACTACGGTCCAAAGGGTCTTTCGCTGTTTTATATAAAAATGTCACACGTAGTTACGACGCCATCGTTATTACAGGGAGAAGAGTATGCAAAATGCGACTTTCTACTCGTACCAAATTACAAGTCTTCAGGCCTTATTATTATTAAGTATGATCCGTATATCTTACATTAAAAAGTTGATATATGAGACCTCTTGCAGACTTCAATTACAAAGATTGATATATTTCTCTAAGCATAGTGGACATTAAACAAAATTTACTTATACAGAGTGTTAGATTCTATGTGTAACAGCAAATATCTCGGCTACTGTATGAATGATTACAAAATCACATATTAAAAAGTTATTAGATTATATATTTTTAATAACTAGCTGTCCATCAATCTCTTCGAGCTTGAATCGCCTTTTCGCGTCCGCTTACAGCTGTCCGTCAATCTCTCTTAGCTTGAACCGCTTTTTTCGCGTTCGCTTACAGTTTCTTCACAGTTTCCTGTAAAAATCAATCAGTGTCATGGCTTTTTAGAATGTCCGGTTTTGTTAACTTTTGAACATATCTTGTGAAGCCAATAATACGTTTTATTTAAAATGCTTCTCCAACTGTTTTTTACACAAACCTCTACACACTCAAGAGCGAGAAAGGTAATTTAATGTTAAACATAGTTCATGTTAAAGTATTTAAAGGAACAATGAGCTGAAAGAGCACAACATTTTCATCGAGACAGTTTACAATACTATTTTGATGTGATAGTGGAAAAGCACGTCAACCTTTTCGAAGTCTACTCTCGTTAAGAACAAAGCACAAAATAATAATAAAAGTAAAAAGCCCAAGTTTTAAATTTAAGCCCTATTGAAGCGCCTTTCCTGTAAAAAACGCTTTTTAAAATGTCCACTTTTATAAACTTTTGAAGCACCCTTGTATATACATATATTTTGTTAGGCCAATAGGATATTTTATTTCAAATTCTTCTCGAACTGTTTTTGACATAAATCGGTACACACTCAAGAGCGAGAAAGGTAATTTAATATTAAACATAAGTCGTGTTAAAGTATGCAAAGACACAATGAGATCAAGAAGCGCAACATTTTTATTAAGACAGTGTACAATACTATTTTGATGTGAAAGCGTAAAAGCCTGTCATCCTTTTTGAAATCCACTATCGTTAATAAAGGAGCACAAAATAATAATAAAAGTGAAAAGCTCAAGTTTTAAATTGAAGCACCTTTCCTGTAAAAAGAGATCACTGGGGCATGACGCTTTTTAGAATGTCCACTTTTATACACCTTTGAAGCACCCCTGTATATACATACATATATTTTGTTAAGCCAATAGGACGTTTTATTTAAAATTCTTCTCTAACTCTTTTTAACACAAACTGGTACACACTCAAGAGCGAGGAAGGTAATTTAATGTCAAACATAAGTCATGTTAAGGTACCCAAAGACACAATGCGATCAAAAAGCCCAATATGTTCATTAAGACAGTGTACAATACTATTTTGATGTGAAAGTGTAAAAGCCTGTGAATCCTTTCGAAGTCTACTCTCGTTAATAAAGGAGCACGAAATAATAATAAAAGTAAAAAGCCCAAATTTTAAGTTGAAGCCCTATTAAAGCACCTTTCCTGTAAAAAACGCTTTTTAGAATGTCCACTTTTATAAACTTTTGAAGCACCCCTGTATATACATATATTTTGTTAAGCCAATAGGATATTTTATTTAAAATTCTTCTCGAACTGTTTTTGACATAAACCGGTACACACTCAAGAGCGAGAAAGGTAATTTAATGTTAAACATAAGTCGTGTTAAAGTATCCAAAGACACAATGAGATCAAAAAGCGCAACATTTTTATTAAGACAGTGTACAATGTACAATACTATTTTGATGTAAAGTGACCTTTTTGAAATCCACTATCGTTAATAAAGTAGCACAAAATAAAAGTAAAAGTAAATAGCCCAAGTTTTAAATTGAAGCGTCTCTCCTGTAAAAAGCGATCACTGGCATGACGCTTTTTAGAATGTCCGGTTTTATAAACTTTTAAAGCATCCCGGTTTATACATATATTTTGTGAAGCCAATAGTATTTTTTATTTAAAATTTTTCTCGAATTGTTTTTTACACAAACCGGTACACACTCAAGAGTGAGAAAGGTAATTTAATGTTAAACATAAGTCATGTTAAAATATCCAAAGAAACAATGAGCTCTCAAAAAGCGCAACATTTTCATTAAGGCAGTTTATAATATTTTGATGTGAAAGTGTAAAAGCCTGTCAATCTTTTCGAAGTCTACTCTCGTTAAGAAAAAAGCACAAAATAATAATAAAAGTAAGAAGCCCAAGTTTTAAATTTAAGCCCTATTGAAGCGCCCTTCCTGTAGAAAACGCTTTTTAGAATGTCCACTTTTATAAACTTTTGAAGCACTCCTGTATATACATATATTTTGTAAAGCCAATAGGATGTTTTATTTAAAATTCTTTTCGAACTGTTTCTAACACAAACCGGTACACACTCAAGAGCGAGAAAGGTAATTTAATTTTAACCATAAGTTATGTTAAGGTATCCAAAGATACAATCAGATCAAAAAGCCCAACTTGTTCATTAAGGCAGTTTACAATACTATTTTGATGTGAAAGTCAACCTTTTCGAAATCCACTATCGTTAGTAAAGGAGCACGAAATAATAATAAAAGTAAAAAGCCCAAGTTTAAAATTTAAGCCCTATTAAAGCTCCTTTCCTGTAAAAGGCGATCACTGGCATGACGCTTTTTAGAATATCCATTTTTATAAACTTTTGAAACACCCCTGTATATACATATATTTTGTTAAGCCAATAGGATATTTTATTTAAAAATCTTCTCGAACTGTTTTTGACACAAACCGGTACACACTCAAGAGAGAGAAAGGTAATTTAATGTTAAACATAAGTCGTGTTAAGGTATCCAAAGACACAATGAGATCAAAAAGCCCAACATGTTCATTAAGTCAGTTTACAATACTATTTAGATGTGAAAGTGTAAAAGCCCGTCAACCTTTTCAAAACCCACTATCGTTAATATAGGAGCACGAAATAATAATAAAAGTGAAAAGCCCAAGTTTTAAATTGAAGCCCTATTAAAACGCCTTTTCTGTGAAAAGCTATCACTGGCATGACGCTTTTTAGAATGTCCATTTTTATAAACTTTTTAAGCACACCTACATATATTTTGTTAAGCCAATAGCATATTTTATTTAAATTTCTTCTCGAACTGTTTTTTACACAAACTGGTACACACTCAAGAGCGGGGAAGGTAACTCAATGTTAAACATAAGTCATGTTAAAGTATCGAAAGAAACTGTAAGACAGTGTACAATACGATTCTGATATTTGCGAATCTACTATCGTTAAGAAAAAATGAAGTATTAAATTTAAGCCCTGTTCAATCACGTTTCGAAGAATCGCCAAATTGAAGACGTAATAAGCGACCACAAACACCCCCGTATCCAAAATTCCACAAACATTCAATTTTCAAAAAACTTTTCCGCCATTTTGTTTTTTTTTGTCATTTTTACTTTGGATTCGTGATCGGTGATCTAAGACACCCTCGTATCTAAAATTTCACATTCATACGTCAATTTTCAAAAAATTCTTCGGCCATGTTGTTTTTTTTTGACATTTTGACTTTGGAATCGTGATCGGCGACCCCCAAAACCCCCGTATCTAAAATTTCACATTCATACGTCAATTTTCAAAAAATTCTTCCGCCATTTTGTTTTTTTTTGACATTTTGACTTTGGAATCGTGATCGGCGACCCCCAAATCCCCCGTATCTAAAATTTCACATTCATACGTCAATTTTCAAAAAATTCTTCCGCCATTTTGTTTCTTTTGGACATTTTGACTTTGGAATCCAGATCGGCGACCCCCAAAACCCCCGTATCTTATATTTTTAATAATGTGTCAAAATCAGAAAAAACAACTGAACATCAAATAGTTCAGGTAAACTAAATAATGGTCATATTTTAAATGGAACGTACTCAATATTATTGCATATTCTGAAACTACATAAATTTACAACGGTATATCACATATTAACTTATTTCATTACCGCGTAATAAAATAAATACTAAGCGCGTTTAAAACCTAGAAAAAAACAGGAGGTGTGGACACCACACGACTTTCTTATAGGCATGTATGTACGTTCCAAAATATGTATCCAGAAGTTGTTCCAAATTAAACTTTAAATTCTGTATTCCTTAATAAAATTAAACCTCTGAGTAAAAGCGTTACTTCCGGTCCGAATTTTGAAATTTTTTATACAGAAATTATACCAAATAAAGCTCAAAGTACTTTTATTCTCTTAATAAATCTCTATAGTAACATAATTTGAGAAATATTTCCAGAAAAACTGCTATTTGATAACAGTAAAAGTGTCACTTTCGGTCTGAATTTGAAATTTTTTATATATAAAAATTGTTCCAACTTGTACTCTAAATACTTTTGGGTTCTTAATATACATGGGCGAGATAGGGGAAGTGGATCCGCTTCACTCAGACTAGACCGACTCGTGCATTTCAATTACTAAATATATTACGTTATAGTTACTGAATTGTGAATATTTTTTTTTTTGGTTATATCAAATGTCACTGACAGAAATAAAAATAGGTCCGGCAACATAAACAAGACGAGTCGTCATGGATCTAGTATGACGTAAAATTGAATGTAACGCGTTTTCTCTACAGGTATATATTATATGATTCAGTCAATTTGCACTTTCCGTTAGATATAATTTTTCTGTATTGTATATGAATGCTTTTAGGATGATCCCGTTATACTTAGAAACATAATTATCAAAATTAATACATTTTCGATTAACATTTGAAAAATTCAAAAAAAAAGCATGGAAATTTAATTGTACCAAATTAAAATAAACTTAATGAACAAGATTCGCTTAAAATTT
Source organism: Amphimallon solstitiale (assembly GCA_963170755.1). NCBI lineage: Eukaryota > Metazoa > Arthropoda > Insecta > Coleoptera > Scarabaeidae > Amphimallon > Amphimallon solstitiale. The sequence continues at coordinate 105,911,221 of OY720683.1, read as the reverse complement.
TAATCATATACTAATATTATTACATTCCGTACACTATTCTAAGTATCATTAATTTAAGTGTTGCAGGAAGTACAGCAAATTGATTCTTTTATTTATGAGGTTAAATATGTAAAATGTGTTTTATACCGGTGAAAAAATACCATCAACATACTTATAGACATATATTAGAGACTTAAGACATTAAACATTTGAAGAAAATGAATGTATGTAATATACTCGCACAGTTTTCACAGTTGTTAATTTCCTTTTCAACGAAAAACATTCCGATATCGTGAGAATTGTAAAATAACGGAAAATAGAAAGGAAGGAGAAAGAAACGTACGGCACCTATGTATATCATTAAGAAAACGATCCAAATTAGGAATTTCGACGTATATATTATATCTGTATTTAGTAGGAAATTAAAGTAGTATAATAAATCTCACTCTTATTGGTATTTTTATAAAAAATAAATAAAAATATTTCTCTTATTTGCAGTAATAAATATGAAAATGTTAGATAAGCAATGAAATGTTGTTCTTTAATTTAAAAGACTATATTTACAATTACAATAAAAATGTTCAACTTGTCATTTATGATTTATTTAATACAATCATTTGCTTTTTTCGTGGATTTATAACAAATATGCAAAGATATTGCAGTTACCATGGAAATATACATATCACTAGGCACATGTTACTTTTGTGTAACAAGACTGTAATAGTTATTTTTGTACTCACCGCCTGTAAAGTGACATTTGGCGCATGTGTAGCTTGACTGGGAAATAAGTTTTCCCGGTTGAGGCGACTGTAAAAATTGAAAAAAACACTGGCACTTTGGGACATTTAAAAAAAAATCTAACTTGGTAGTAATAAAATTCAGTCTATAAGATACTACTTCCCTCCACTATTCTTCACTAAAACTTGGGGAAATAGGAGAAATAATTAAAAATTCTTCCAAAAAAATTGTGCCGCCATCTATTTGACGATATTTTAAGCGACATCTTAAGCAAGATTCAAGCGCCATCTATTTGAACCACATCGACATTCATATTGGCAGTTCGGAATTGTTTGTATTTAAACCAAAAAACGCAATAAATGTACTATAAATTTATAAATATAAGAATAAATACCTCATGTTTGCCATGTGTAAGAATATAATAACTTAATTTTAGGGAAAGGTGAGTAATAGTTACGTACATGAAATGCTTAAATTAATTAGGTAATCTATTTTAGGTTAGGTATGATACTAATGACATTGATTATTTAATGTTCGTACAAAAAATATTGTACAAACTACTTGCGTGAAGACATCTTCCACGCATTCGCGCAATTAAAAGCACTCGCTTCCTGCGGTCGCTCGTGCTTACAATGTGCGCTCATGCAGGAAAACAGTCTTCCCGCACTTGGTTCGTAAATAACTATTACGAACCAAGTGGGGGAAGACTATTTTCCCGCATGAGCGCACATTGTAAGCACGAGCGACCGCAGGAATTGCGCGAATGCGTGGAAGATGTCTTCACGCAAGTGGTTTGTACAATATTTTTTGTACGAACATTAAATTAAGAAAATATCATTAATTAATGTCATTAGTATCATACCTAACCTAAGATATATTACGTAATTAATTTAAGTATTTCATGTACGTGTACTCACCTTTCCCCTCGCCTTTCCCTAAAATTAAGTTATTATATTCTTACACATGGCAAACATGAGGTATTTATTCTTATATTTATAAATTTATAGTACATTTATTGCGTTTTCTTTGGTTCAATTACAATATTATATGAACTGCTAATATGAATGTCAATAATAGATGGCGCCAAAAAGTTATTGTCAATTTTTAATTATTACTCCTATTTCCCCAATTTTTAGTGAAGAATAGTCGAGAGAAGTAGTATTTTATAAACTAAATTTTATTACTATCAAGTTAGATTTTTTTTTAAATGTCCCAAAGTGCCAGTGTTTTTTTTTCAATTTTTATAGTCGCCTCGACCGGGAATAGTAGATTGTTGTATTAGGATTAAAAATGTCTCTTTTTTCGACGAGTACAATTTTACATTTGCGAGGCGGAGCGTAGCGTAGCCAAGCGAATGTAAAATTGTACGAGGATATAAAGAAGGGTATTGATATGAGTAAATATTCAAAGTTGCGTGCTTTTCTCAAGAGACAGAGTGAGGGATATTTACCAAAAAAGTCGCGTGTATTTACAAAGGAGCAAGTGGATAACTTTTTGAACAATGCACCTGATAATTTATATTTGATGCAGAAGGTAAGTACTTTCAAAATAAAAGAATAACATTTTTAAAGAGTTTCTTTATAGGTTGTCTTAGTATTGGGGGTTGCAGGAGCAATGAGGTGTGATAAAATCGTGAAATTAAGAATTGATAATGTTGAAGATGTGAAATCCGCCTTAATTATAAAAATTCCCGATACCAAATCGAAGAGGTCACGTTCCTTTACTGTGTTGGGAGAAAATTATTTAAGTGTTTATCGAAAATATATTGCTTTACGTCCACCCAGATTGGTAGAACGTCGATTATTTCTCAGATATGTTAATGGAAAGTGTCATCGAATGGTGGTTGGTATTCACAAGATCAGTGCCGTCGCGCAAGAAGTAGCAAAATTTTTGAAGCTGGACAACTGGAAAGAGTATACCGGACACGCATTACGACGAACGTCTGCTACTCTTTGGTTGACGGCGGTGGTGACTTAACATGTCTTAAAAGACACGGAGGTTGGAGATCAAGCACTGTGGCGGAATCCTACATTGAAGAGTCACGTTTGAACAAAGAAAACATTGCGAAAAGGATATTGGGAGATGTAGATGACAGTGGTAGTACTGGACGAAGCGCCGATATCATTTCTGATATCACATCTGAAAATAATATCACAATTGCAGAAAACGTGTTGGACCGCTTAGATCGCTCTAAGAATGGGGCTACTGATGGCAGTGGTTTATTTAATTTTAACAAGTGCTTAAATTGTACATTCAACATTAATGTGAATAAATAAAAATCGTTAAATAATAAATTAAAACTATGAATACTTTTTTATCCTAGGATTAAAAATAACCACTTTTACTACTAGGATTAAAAGTGAATATTTTTGTTGCTTAGATACCACTTTCTTGGATCAGTATGGAAAATGACAACCTTAAATACTCCTGACAGTCAAAATATGTCATACTTTTTTTACGGTTGGAGAAAAATACCCTTTCCTGGTCGAGCGACACATGCGCCAAATGTCACTTTACAGGCGATGAATACAAAAAGTTGATTTTCGATGTGGATATTAGTTGCCGAGACAAATAGCCACTATGAGTGATGAACAATAACTTTACTGCCTAGTTGCACACTATATTTTATCGAAAATCGTTCGTAATAAGACAAAGCAAATCTTTATTTTATTTTTCAAAGTTAATTGTGATGGTACAATTATTATTATAAAGAAACAGTTGATTTTAATATGGGAGTTGCTAGTTGATACTAAGAATACTGCCAAAAACACACACAAAAAAAGGGAAAAAAGCACTGCAGAAACCGTTTGAAACGATATTTTACAAACTACAATTTTAAATCACAGTAATGGTAAATGGTGAGGCATTGTAATGGTGAGTTGCCCCCTGCTACCTATGTACTTTTTGTTTTAGTAAAAATTAGAAATAAAAAATTATTAACCCTCAAATGTGTTCATATTTTTAATATATAAATAGGTTTGTTAATTTTTTAAAATACGTATGCATCCCATTACTAGCTACCCTTGTGTATTTCTAACATGGTATATATTATTTTTGATAAAAACAATAAACATTGTCGAAACGTCAAACTTTAGTTTTATTTCCTTAAATAGTACCACATTTACATAATTGCTAAGTTTTCTAGGATACGAATATTATTTAGCTGTAGGTACTAAATATGGCTAAAAAGAAAACGTATTTTAATATATAGTTTAATCATTGAGTTTATAGATATATATATTGGGAACAAAATACTCATGTATGAAAACCCAATAATCTTTTCACTGTTATTAATTACGATTTGTATTTCTTATTTTTACTAATTCAAATATACTCTATAGCGTTAGCAAATATTTATGTGAATAAAATTTGGACAGATTGTATAACGGTAAAACCACAGGTAAAACCATCAGAAGGAAACGTAAATTTACGTACTTAGTAAATATTTTAGACACATATTACATATCTAAATACATATTGAGAAATCTGGAGATATTGCGGAACCGACAAAGCGGTAAGTAAATGTATGTACATTAATTTTCTTGATAAAACTTTTAGTTCTTTTTTGTGTAGTATTGTCGTTCGGAATGATTAATATCTGCGATATTCATTTAAATTCCCTCAACAGAAGTACAAAACGTTTTAAGAGACACAAAGATTTCTTTATAAATAAGCTATAAATAAAATATACAAATTACGCTCATAGTTATTATGTTATGCTGTTTTTAAAATTCTTAGTAATTTAGATTTATTAATATCTAATAAATACATATTTATCATAAAAATGAGGTATGCACCACATTCCTTTCTTTTAAGTATGTACATGCGTTATTAATTTTTGCACCATATCTGTGTCGATTGCAACATTTGCAAGATATCTGCAAAAAACTGGTTTTTAGTCAGAGTGAAAATGTCACTACCGGTCCGAATTTTGAAAATATTGGTATACAAAACGAGTTGTAAATTAATGCCTCCACATATTCAAAAAAAAAAAAAATCTTCTAAGAGTAAAAGTTTTACTTGATACTCCTTTACAAAAAAATATTCCAAATCAAGCACCACGTAACATTTTTCGAATTCGTGGATATTTTAATATGGTTAGGAAAACAATCAGATAGAATATAGGTAAGCTAATTCACATTTTATTGTGAAATTACAAGACAAACCATGTACCTAAGCAGTGAGATACCAGCGAGTACTACTCTATATGCTATTCTATTGGGACCACTGCAAACTTAAGACACCCGTGAAATTTGAAAAGTGTTACACGGGGCTTTAAATACTATTGTACTAATAAAACTGTAAAGAATGTAGAATTTGCGAAATATTTTGAGAAATCTTCTTTCAAAAAAAGTAAAATGCAAACGAATTTCTAAATATGTTCATGCTCTCAGAAAATTTGTGTTAATTGTATAACTGTGAGGTATTCTCAAAATACTATTTGTCGATAAGAATAAAAGACCTACAACTCCGGTAGGAATTTTCAAAACTCTCATTAGATCTTGAGAAAAAGATTATATAAAATTGGTATTGATTAAGCGTCTTTGTTTATTTACAATATCTGTGGCTAAGACGGCAGGTTAAGTTTACTCCCAACTCAGTAAGTAAAATTAATATAAACTATATGTTACGTATCATATATTTAACTGCATAAGAAAATGATGCGAAATATGGTGGAAACGCGTTACATTCAGTTGCACGTCATCGACTCGCCTTGTATATATTGCCGGATCTATTTTCATTTCTGTCAGTGACATTTGATATAACAAAAGAAAAAAATATTCACAATACAATAACTATAACGTAATATATTTAGTAATTGAAATGCTCTAAGACTTCAGTCTTTCTCAACTTATTTATTATATTGATTTAGATTGTCGAAAAACCTTAAATGTTTCATTACGTATCCATAATATAATCTAAAATAAGCAATACTTACGCTATTCACATTAAATTTAACACATGATTATAGAAGAGTTTGTAAAGCCTCGACTGTTTACAGAAACCTTTTGGCATTATATTCAATGGACGCAAATAAATAATAAATACACTTCTAAGAAGCACTATTTTTAAACAATTTATATCAAAGCAAAAATAAACTTGAAAAATTTAACAGGAAGAATATACACAATTACACAACGCACGTCTTTTTGACATATATCTGTCAACAGCGAATTGAACTATTAGTCTATTAAAAATATGTAATAAAGAAATTTAATATTGAAACGGAAATTATGTGTTTATTTGCCATGAATGCGTATATTACGATCAATTTATAAATCTTCTAATTAAGCTAATGAAATAAATGCCCTCAAGTATAATTTAACAAAGTAACTTTTTTAGTTTCTCTAATACAGTTATGACAACATGTAAACGTCATCTATCACGTGCAATTGAACTTAACGCAGTATATAAACGTCACACTTTATTTCTAGTAAATTTACAACTATTGTGCAAAAAACTATATAAGAATCACAAACGTTACGAGTTGTACTGGTCTCCAACAAAATTGGATAAAAGCTCCTTACAGTTCTTGATACTTACTATACTATTTCGTTTTTAGGTAACTTCTAAAGCAAAGACTCCTTAAATAAATAAATGTGGAATAGAGAAAATTATGGTTGAAGAACAACAGGATGTTAAAATAGGAAGCTATAGTATCCAAGAAATCAAAGGGATAGGTAAGTGGCGGAGAAAAATGAGTTAAATCCAAGAAAAATTCAAACAGCTAATAAAGTCTAGTATGGACAAATAGATTACATACACATTAATCACGTCAAACGGAAAATAAAAATTTATAAACCCATAACGTGACGTGTAATGAATTATACCGCAGAGACTATGGCGCAAAGCTAGAACAACAAGAAAAACTGGAGCTGATGATCAGAAAGTAATGGGATAAGCAATGAAGGGAGAAAATTGCGAAAGAATGAAAATGAATTATGAAATAGGATACTAATGGGACAGAAGCCAAACAGCAGACAAAGAAGAAGGTAACATAGAATAACATACTGGAAATAAAAAGGAAAAAATCAGAAATATTAGAAAATTACATCAGAGAAAAAAGGAAGAATTATAAATAAGTAGTTCTTAAGAGTTAATGACTTATCACATAGCTGAAGATTTCAATGACTTCAGTACGGAACTGAGCTCGCAGTCTGCAGTGCTATAGTAAATTACTCCGATTTATAAATTATTAAAAATTAAATGCTTTAGCTATAAGATACATTTCTTATACCTAATTGTATACCATGCTTGAAATAGAATATGCTTAATAAATAAATCAGTTTAGGAAATATTGTTTGGAAATATATGTAAGCTTTAGTGGCACAAGTCGCCTGCATTTTTATAAATCTAAGGATAAATAAAGTTGCTTACAAAAACTGCAGTAAAACAGTCATATATTAAACTCTGGCAAACGATCTAAAGTTAACAGAAAAATTAATTAATTCAGTTCCAAGAAAATTACAGGAAGTCGTACACTAGGGAAATCACTCCCTTACTGACATTTATTTACTATTGAATAGTTGAAAAAACGCGTACATGTTTACTTCTTTTGTTAATAGAATGTATATATAACTTAAATTGACATGCAAGGAATGGGTAATAACAAAAGCTGTTTTTGTTTTTTCATAAGGTACAAAATTGATAATAATATATTACTCAAATTTTTATTATAGGTAGAAAATTAAACAAGGATTGTTGTAAGCGAACACGATCAAAACAGTTATTCCGTGAAGTATAAATCAATTTTGACGAGTATTTTCTGATTGTGGCAACTTCCGAAAAATATTGCAACAAAAATGTAAAGATAAGAATAATAATTCTGTTTCATTGTGTATCTTAAAATTCGGAAGATTCAAATAGAACATTTCCACTAAAAGCTATACATATATTTAAATTTGCCCGTCTGACCATTAAATAATTCCCAGTCTGTTATTTAATAGTTGTGACTCATCGTTCCAACACTGTAAAACATGGAAATTTATTCAGTAAGTACATGCCATACGTGTGCCTTACCTTATTTTAACAGTTTAACAGTTTTTGAGCATACCTATGCAACGACACATGTCAGCAATGCTGAATGATCCCGATATGTAAATGAGGACATAACATTTGTTGCAACCGTCGGCGGCACGTATGACAAAATGAATATGTAAATAAGGTATGCAACATAATGCGCTTCCTCCGTCGGATCGTTTAACTTAAGCCATGTAAAATCTAATCAGTACTTTCCACTCAGATTGGATATTTAAAACGAAATTTATCGTTATATTATTTTCATATAAGACTAATCGGGGAATATTAAAATTAGGAATAATACAATTAGAAAACTATACACGCTGTCTTCAAGGTCCATAACTCCCTTATTTACCGGAAGATATTAATTTTTTATACACCAAAATAAATATGTAGTTGCAAAAATGCTATTAAAAGGCCTAATAAAATCAGGTATATCCCTAAGGACTTTAAGGCTAAAATGTTAAAACATTTTTTTCCTAATTCGAACATATACTTCTTGTAGTTTTCTAAGAGATTTTTATTCTGAAAACAATATACATACCACAGACATACAAAACAAAAATATAAAAACGTAAAGAATAACTACTATCGTCTATGCTAAAACCTGCACTCCATTTTGCTCTAAACATTTGTGACATCTCTGGGCAACTCTATATGTTGCATTGGACAACGTTTTAGGATGTAATCGACAAGCCTCGATAATGTTATTTCTTAATTGAGCCTCGTTTTCTGGAGGCGGCACGGAACATCTTTGAACATATCATTGAAGATATGCTCAAAAGAAAATATCTACTGGGTAATATTTGGCGAGCGTGCTCGCCAAAGTACGGGTTCATATGTTCCAATGTAAAAATCTCCGCAGCTTCCTGTTAAAAACTCTATTCAAAATAGCGCTGTGAGGGGTAGCACCATTCTGTTACAATATTTAGTCTAGCTTACCAGCAATGAAAATTGGACCAATGAGTCTATAACGTAAAATTTAGCGAATATCTACATTGAAAATTTCGTACTAGTTACCACCACACGCGGATTTTCTCAAGCCCATCACTGATGATGTTTCGATTGAATACACTGTTGTTGGAAAAACTGCACTTATCTGACCACAAAATTATTTGATAAAATGACATATCATCTTGAATTTTGGGCAAATAGAAACATCCAAATGTCAAACGGCGTTCAGGATCACCAGCATGTATTGGTTTCACCTTATGTTTTTAAAAATATTATGCACAGTATACTATGAAGTTTCTAAATTATTAGACATATCTTTGGTGAAAGGCTACTGTTTTTCCTCAACACTAAGAAGTACGTTAAGTTCTACATTGTCATCCATAAGTTGACGTTGGGTTCGTTACGGTTCTTAGAAAGGCCCATATCTCCGTAAATTGTCTGCTATCCCCTGAAAATAGCACTGACTTCCAGAATCTTTGCTCGGGTAGCTTTGCTGATAATGTTGTAAAGTTTGGTAAGTATTAGCACCACACCCAAATAAACTCGAATGTCTGAATATTATCATTTTAGAATTTTTTGAAGTTTGACTTGACAAGTTATGCGATTATTATTTGTCATTTGTTTTCTCACCCAATTTAATTTAATTATTACATTGTAATGCAAGGTATTTTTAGTACCACGCGATCATTTAAATTCTAAATTATAGCAGGCGGGATTTTTTTTATTAGGTTGTCCAGCATGTCAATTATTGATTAATTAACATTTAGAAACGTCACTTTGACAATTCAAATTTTAAATTAGTACTTATATACCAACTTAATTTAAATTTCACAGCCTGCTCTAATTTAGAATTTAAATGATCGCGCCGTATTATTTTTATACACACGCGTTTAATATTTTGTTTGTATTATTGTTATGTAAACGTATACTTGTTGATAGCAACTGAGTCAGAATCTGTATTTAAGTGTAAAGTGGAACTGTTGGGTATTCAATCACTCGATATGAAGAAATCTGTAGAATTATTGATTCTGAAAGATCTACATGACTACGAACGGGACCTACAGCATTGGCAGTTAAACCAGCGCAACCACAGTTCTTCAAAACCCTTCAACGAAAACGGTGTTACATATCAATCCGGACTTGGGGCGTTTTGCCGTTCGAAGAGACAAATCAAAATGGCTATTAGCAATATAAACATATCATGTTAATGAATGAGAAACCTTTTACGACTGAAAAACATTTTAATCTACAAAATGACAAGGAGTATGTTGTAAAAGCTCCAAAAGCTTCCCGCGTTGCTCTCAATGTTCAACATATCATCCCGCGTCAGTGATAGGTTGGTGGGGAGTATCACTTTGGAAGGACACTTCCAACGAAACCATCACGACACAAAAAGTAGTGAAAACGTCAACCGGAGTTTACCAAGACACAGTTCTAGACAGCATGGTTAAGCTCTTGGGTAAAATATTGTTCAAACATCAACACTGTATATTTCAACAAGATTCTGCTACAGATCATAAGCCAAAATCATACTGGATCCGTTAAAAAAACAATGTGCCCGAATTTATAGCTGATAAAGATTAGTCATCATTCAGTCCCGGTTTTAGCAGCAGACTTCGGTCTTTGTAGTAGTCTATAACTCTTAAAGTTGCAGTTTTATAAGATATTCTCTTTAAATGATTGTATAATTAGCTTACAAAAGTTTAACAAGATACATAGTAATATTCTACTCTGGATAAATTTGGATGGAATGCATAATTTTTGCAAAAAACTGTATTCCCGTAGGAATTTCGAAAAACTTTTTCATAAATCTTTCTGAACTCAACTTCTTACCACTTTAAGCTTAGTAGTTTGTGAGATACTGCTAAATTTTGATTATATTTAGCACTCACAAGAAGGGAGTTGTAATTAGCAGATCATTTTTGTATATGTCAGGGTTTGTTTTTTCTGCTGAAATAATAATACACAGAAGATATCATTCTTCTTCTTCTTTGTGGCACTACAGTCCCATTCGGACCTGAGCCTTCGATATTTTCTGCCTCCAGACATCTCGCTGCCTTGCTGTTGCCTTCCAATTGCGCACTTTCAGTAATTGTTTAGAAGATATGATTACTAAGCAAAAATATAAATCATAAACAATAAATCATAATAAACAGAAAAAATATATAAAACCATTTCTCGACTTATATCCATGTTGTACAACTCTAAAATATTGTGTTTAATTAATTTGTTTTACGTTTACCTTTTTGATTCCTATCGTAATTATTAGTACTATTTACCGAAACAGATTAATTTTCAAATGAAAAAATTCCGCCCGGCAATTATACAATAAGCTTATTTCCTATAATTATGTCGAAAGGAAAATCTGTATTACTTGTCTCTGTACTGTGTTATTGTACGTGTATCGTAAATATATGCAATACTTAAATTATAAGGATACATAAACAGGTGAGTATAAAGGAAAGATTTGCTCAGAATTTTGTAAGCGAGCTGTTTGATTTTGAATGCTCGCGTTTTTTAATTATGTTAACAAACGCTTTTGGCAATTTGTTTTACGCGTGCGTATATCCGTTCTTCATTATTATTATTACTATTATGCGACTAGATTATGGACGTTAATTATTTTTACTGGTTGAGCATACCATAATTTAGGCTAATGCGATATTTAAATCCAGTTGTCGAAAACTGTAATTTAATTTTCGAAATGTTCTTATAAGAAATCCTGCGTAATTTATTTAAATAACTAAATTACATGTTTAGTCCTGCATTCATATATGAAATAGTAGCAGGCGTATACTTTATCGTAATATAAATTACATAGTGAGTAGTAAGCGCAATATAGTAGATACGCTAAAACAACCATACAAGATATTATAAGTGATCTCATTGAGTACAACTAATTATGTTATCATTACTTATCATCAACATTTGATAACGTTAGGTATCGAAAAAATATTTATGTCTATTTCTTGGTGTTTATTGTACAAAAGACGAATATATTATGTCATTAGTTTTCTTCTGTGTTTATTCTTCTCGATATTTTAATGTTTTTGTAACAATCTAACAAATTTGTAGATCCAAACTTTTAATGAGCGATATGTTTGCGGTGCTTTTAGAACGGTAGTGCAAGAACAGTTTATGAACAATACAATAAGTGAGTATTGATTATTATTATTATTATTATTATTAAAATAGTACGCGCAGAAGGGTCAAAAACATAATGAAGAATGGCCATTTTGATGTATAATTTTAATAACACCATTATTATATGAAAATTAAGTATTAAAAAATTGAAAAATTCATTATTACATTAAAAATGTTGACATTGAATAACAACTATTTTTAAATTCATAACTATCATTACCAAATTAGCAATAACCACTAAAAAATAAGCTAAATAAAAAATTGTTACGTAGTGTAATTGGCTAACTACTTTAGGTACTCTAGATTGAAATTTACACAGGTCAAAAATACCTTAATGTTAGTTTGAAAACAAACGTACACAAATATGATGTAAATATTTAATGCTTTACGAAAGACGCTTCTGTAGCGTCGAGACGGTTACCTGGAGAAGAAAACATATTTTAAATCATACATTTTTAAAATAAACAAATTCATATTTGGGAATAAACATACATTGACGAGAGAATCGAATTTGCCAAGCATATGGGATGTATGACATATAAATATTTTGGGATAATCAACATATTACCAAGATTCGGACAAGGTACACCATTTATTATGGGGCAAATTTTCTAATACATGAATTCTACTACAAACTAAGGTGTTAACAAGGAGATATGACCAAAAGAGTACAAAGCAGAATGCATTCTGCATACTCGTTAGTTTAAAAAAAAGCACATTTAAAATTACCGATTATTACCTATTAATAAATAAATAAAGAATAATGAAAGGCATCTTTGAATGTGACAAAGAAACAAGAGGTCAACCGAAATATGGAAACCAGGAAGTGGGCGGCAGATTGGTTTAATACTACCAAAAACGTAAAATATTAAAGACATTCTTCCAACAATATTGATACCTAGATTTAATATTTATATTTGTACATACTCATACCTACTCGTTAGTGCGTCCACTTTAAAATATGATAAATGATCATGCCAGAAAAGAGATATTCTACGCATACCTGAACAGCCTTTCAACATTTGTTATAAATTTTATCACCTTGTGCGATAATTTTCATAAGGATTAAAATACAGGCCATAGTTTAGGTTTTGTAAAGATTTGGGTTTCATATGAAAGCTATCATAACACTTTAAATTTTATGCAAGCTGAAAATAGAATTGTTCAAGTACGCTGAAAGGTTGGAATTGGTGTGTCTACAATCTATCTCTATATGCAGTAAAGAGGCATAGCTTAAGTTTGGCTATAAATGCCAATATAGTTCACTTCGAGTATACAGAACTATTACAGTTGTTACTTTTCTTACACAACTAACATAAATGATAATTTATTTATTCTCTTTAAAATATTATGAAATTTCATACGGTTATTATTGTCTTCTCACAATGGCAGCTAGAGAATTGAGAACTGAACAAATTTTTTAGTCATATGGATATATATATAATTTAACATACTCTCAACAAATGAATTTCATATAACAACTAATTAAAGCATGCATAAATATTAGCTTTTTTTCTTCTTCCTCTTTTTCTTGATATCATAGTTTGTCGAATAATTACTGTGTGTGCGAATGGTTATTAAGATTATTAGCCTTAGTCTTACGTAGATTTAACAGTATTTCTAACAAGATTTATGTTCCTGGTGGTCAATGTATCCCAGCGGAGCGGCAAAAAGTCCATTACTGGTATCTAATAATGTAAATAAATAGCAAATCATTTTGAACACAAAAATTGTAGATAATCATGAGCTATACAATTTAAAAATATTTTCAATTATAACTTTTGAAAAGTTGCTATGAAATACGATTACTGATGAAAGACCTATAATGGGCTCAATTAGTAGAGATATCTTTTCAGCACCTGAAATTAATGTTTATTTCAACATTTCAACGCATCTTCTTATAATTGCATACGTTTCGCAAAAGTTGAAAATTCTAAAAAAAAAATAAATGCCATTGAAAGCTTCTAAAAAAATACTATTTAAGAACATCTATCAGTGATATTGCAAAAGTTACAGAATATTATAACTGAGTAAATCCCATTACGACTTATTAATTTAAAAATATGAGTTGCCATCAATTGCATTACATGTAGCCTAGCTAAAATTAATCGAAAGACGTTACTTCTGTACTTTCGTTTTCCAAATAAGTAATTTTTATTAAAATATTTGAAACTTCCGAAAAGAAAAGTTTGGAAGTACATGAATTACGAGGTAGGCGCTATAAATTCTCGGCCTGATATACAAAAAAGAAACTCGGAACTATATAAGAATTTTTATTTTTCAATGTAATCTCTCCTAACTTCTATACATTTATTACAACGATTAATTAATAATTCGATACCCTTGTAAAAATAATCTGCAGTTTTTCCGTCAAAATGTTCTATAACAGCTGCTTGCAACTCACTGTCGTCCTTAAAACTAAGTTCCCTTAAGGTCTTTTTTTAAATTAGAAAACAAAAAAATCACATGATCCATGATCCAATTCTTAAAAGCCGTATTCGCGGATGGCAGCTCGTGAAATGGTGGCAGTATGGACGGAAGCATTGTCGTGCAATAATCGCACACATTTTGTCAATTTTCCACGACGTTTTGCACGAATACTGTCCCTTAATTTATGCAATAAAAACGCATAATATGTGCCGTTCACACTTGTATTGCGCTTTTTAAAATCAATTAGCAAAATGCCCCCACAATCCCAGAATATTGTGGCCATCACCTTTTTCGTTGATTGAACGACTTTGGCCTTTCTGGGACGAAGTTCATCAGGTCGCCGCCATTCCATGGAGTCCCTTTTCGATAGAAGATCGTAAAACAGAACGAGTGTTTCATCCCCTGTGACAATGGACTCCAAAATCGGTTTTGCGTCGTCTCCGCACATGTTTAAAAACGACTGCGCACATTCGACTCGACGTTCACGTTGGAGAGCAGAATGAAGTCGCGATACCCATCTAGTACCAATTATATTCATACCCAAGTGATCATGGAGAATTCGGCGAACACTTATTTCGGAAATGTTTGTTATCACTGCTAATTCCTTCACCTTCAAACGGCGATCTTCTAGCACTAAATGTTCAATAATTGAAATTTGTTGAGGCGTTATCACTTCAATTGGTTGACACGACCGATCAGCATCTTCCAGGGATTCTTGTCCCAAAGGGAAACATTTTGCCCACTTTTTACAATTGAATACGAATGAGGTGAATGACCGTAAACGCCGTCTAAACGTTGTTTAATGTGATGCGGTGAGGGCATACACCGTATCACATTAATGTTAAAAAATTAATGACCGCGTGGTACTCAATTTTGGTTACTTCTTGCGCTATTCACGTTGGTTGGCTGGTTACTAAAAACTACTAGGTTTCGAACCGTCATATTTATAGTGTACACCTCGCGTATGTGTATGATGTGACGGGAGTTTGAACACGTTTGAACCTGTATAAGCCTGTCAAGCCGAGAATTTATGGCGCCTACCTCGTAGCAGTAGCTGTGTGTCAAAAAATTGCTTCCAATAATGGTCTTTGCCGTTCCTCTCGGACACCCGGTGTAATACAAAACTATACTCCTATCATTGAAATTACAAAATCTCCGAAATACAAGTAATACATAGAAGAATTTGTTGTTACAGATTGAGACTAAATTCCTAAAATAAGCATATGATATATTTAATTTTGTTGGAGCAATGCTTCACTAATTTTCCGCATTCTCTTTTTTCTCTTAATAGAAAAGTTATAATACTAAAGCACGAAAACATGAAAAATAAGTTATCTATTTTTACTCCTGACAGAAATCCATTTGAACTTATATTGCGGTCACCAACACAAAGATCGGTTACGTTAAATATTACATGACAGAGGTGAAGCAAGCCGTGACATAACATATTAATTAACGTTCGTAATGTCAGTAATATCAAAATCATCATTAAGCGAGCACCTCATATTAAATATAGGTGTACAACGCCTATTTGTTCTGGACATATTTGTATATGCCATTTACCTTGGCTTACTAACACCCATATGATTTATAGTTCTTAGAATTGCCTGCCTTTGAAAAGGAAGGAAGTACGTTTTTAGCAGCACGCGATATTTTCATTAACGAATGTGTTATTCAAAAATATATATATAATGGGGAAAAAAACAATTTATATGTGTTCTCAAGCATCTAATTGTCACATAAAATTTGAAGTAGTTCGGACGGTTTAAAAGATTAAATGTCATAATTTGTTTTGGTAAGTTCGTATAAGCTAAATATAATTTTAGTTGATGTGTCAAAATCTGCAGGATTTATTTACGTTTTGAAGTGTTAATATTATATTAATTCAAATATATGTATATATGTATCATTGAATGTTAATTCATACTCAATCATAACAATAATAAGCTCTTTCTCTCACCGATGTCGTCTATTGCGAATATACACACGATGTTTACATTTATCTACTATTTTAATATTAGATGTATGTGCCCTGCTATTTGATCGAAAACACTGTGCCAATGGATCATTCAGTTACGCATCGCTACAGGGACTATGTTTATTTTTGCCTACACACGATCTTTGAATTGTTGAATAATCACTGGAAAATCGAGTCAGATTTTACTTAAGTATTCCCACATAAGAAGTCAAAAAAAAATGTCCGATATGCATGTAGATCAGGGAAGACATGCGTTTTGAGTCAGGGTGTGATTTCATTTGTTAAAAACATATTAAAGGCTGTGCAATTTATGTATATGCCGACGACATCCAAATTTACTACTCTTTCCCCAAGAAGTGTATACAAGCATTGAATTTCATCCAGCAAGACTTGGATACCTAATATTTTGCTTGATTGTCACAGTATTCACTTAAAAATCCTGAAACATTGCAGGTCAAACTTAGCTATAAATAGAAAATTCATGAAACGTAATTTTTCGGTGCTGTCTAATTTTAAGTATTGCTCGTCTGTGTATGGCTCATATACTACTGATATTTGTTATCAAACTAGAACACTATGGGTGTAACATTCCTGATTGTAAGGTTTGTATACGGCATTAGAAGATACACCAGGAGAAATAATTTTCCGTACACTTCGCGGAGATATAAGATTGTATGGGCGTGTTTATTATGCATTAGTATACGGCGAACGGACACGGGCCATCTCGGCACTTTTAATCCCCGGATTAATTTTTGGACCTAGGCGACTAGCCAACTCGTCACCGGAGGTAGAATCATGAGCGGTAATCTCGTCACCGGAGACTAGCCATCTCGGCACTTTTAGTCCGCGGCTTAATTTTTGGACTCAGGCGATTAGCGAAAACATATACCTTCATAACCATAACAGATCTGAGAAAGTAGTGTAGAAAAATAAAAAAGCATAGTAGAATAAAAATACTTTTATTGTTTTCTTCAACACATCACATGTTTATAAACTACATTTAGATCTGAAATTTATTTACAAATTTTTTTGAAGTGAAAACTTCTATGGGCGCGTTGTATGTGGGCACTGAACGAGACTGTAACGCTTGTTCGGGTAAAGTCGGCTCGAGTCGATTAAGGCAGCGAGAGAGATATAGTTAACGCGTCTCTGCTGGTCTCTTCTATACTCTCTCGGCAACCGTTTCACGCTCGGCGCTATTATTAACCTCGCCTTGATGAAGTTTTCACTTCTGCCGTGTGGTCTTAAGCACACCCATTTTTTTCTTCAACACATCACATGTTTATAAACTACATTTAGATCTGAAATTTATTTACAACTTACATATACCTTCATAACTATAATAGATTCTACAAAGTCCTGTACAAAAATAAATAAACATGGTAGGATAGCAATACATATATAATTCTATAAAATCGTGGGTCATTAAAAAAGCATAAATACCTTCAATAAACATAACTGATTTTACAAAATCGTTGGTTATTAAAAAAACATCTATGCGCAACTAATTTAATAAATTCATATTCATCAATTTTTCCTATATCTAAATCATGCAGCTTTTGTTGCACAAATAATTCTGCTTGACGCACAGCTTTTTTCTTAGTTGGTGGATTAGCATTTAAACTTTGAATTTTTATATAAACAATGTAACAAGTTATAGCAAACAAATGCAATCGTTTTACAAGAGAGTCAATTTATATCAAATTTCAAAATATTTTACCCAAGGTTTCATGATAATAAAGATAATCCTATTAGTGGTTGCCAATAGCTATTTAAGTGAAAGTGACGAGATCACCGGTTTCAAAGGGGTACCTTCAAAGTTACCTGACTTTCTTTGGTGACCAGTTGGCTAGTTTAAAAGGGTAGGGATTAAAAATAGTGACGAGTTCACCGGTGCCCCGGCGAACATGCCCATACCCACTTCGTATCTCCGCGTAGTGTACGGGAAATTATTTAGACATATCCTTTCCTATTGCAAATAGCTGAAAATGCAAAATAGATTTTATTTAAGGGTAACACGTCTTTTGTCACGCTTTAGTCATTATGGGTTCTTACATACCATCACAGATATTTTTTTGATCCGTCTACGTGGAATTAATTTGTTACATAATCCGTTTCCTCAAAAGCTTTAACGATATTTAATTATAATTTAATGACTGATCCACTCTGTGTTGAGCAAGTGCAGGCACCATCACGCGCAACAATCGGGTACAATCATTAAGGCCGTAATAATAATGTAATAGTCCCTACCACAACCAAATTACTAACAAAAACACCGTCAAGTGGGAGAAGATATCGTTTTAGACCACTTTCTCACACATGTTCCTACATTTTCCTATTGCACAACGTGTAAGAATGAAAGGGCATCCAGTATGCCGAGTAATTTATCGTTCTCCCACCATATAGTCTTTAAGTCTTTAGTTATATTGCGACCTCTATGGGAACAACGTTCATGTTCGGAAACACGAAAGCCCATCAATTGCTTCGTCTCGCCGATGCATTATACTGCCGAACAATCATAGAATCCTAAACGAATCCTAGGACTCATGGCTAGATAAAGATGTAGATCGGCCAGTTTAGAGTGTGATTGGAATATCGTTTTAATACTGTTTAGTGAGGATTATGATGATGTAATTTAGGGTTTCCGATCTCAATTTGATATTATCGGAGATCGATCATTTTAAATCACCACGAATTGAAAAGATTGAAAATCAATCTCTACTAGTATTTCTATAACGATTCGTTTCAAATAACGTCCGATCCGGATACTAAAAATACGTGCAGTATCTGAAAATTTCATATGCAATTAATACCAGAGCACTATCAAGATGTTGAAGCTAGTGATAGGGGAGAAATGCAACTAGATCTCACAAGTTATATGCTAGAATCAGTTTCAGACGTGAAATTTACCGATCCCATTAAATTTTGGATTTGGGTTGGACAGCAAGCACTTTATGAGAAATTACGCAAACTAGCGCAACGTTCACTATGCGTAGTGGGGACTTTAGACCCTTTGAAAGACTATTTTCTCGTACGGGCAATATTCTAACCCACGAAAAAAAGCTTAAGTGGAGAACGAGTTATTCGATTAGGTTTTTATGAATTCTTTAGAAAATTGAAATATTTAATATTTAATTTAATTATTAATAAGAAACAGATCTTGCAAGAAAACCTTTGTCATCGGAAAAATTTTCGAAAACACTGTATATAAGTATTATACTAAATACTGTCATTATATAATCGTGTCTAATACAAAAACAATATTTTCCAATAATAGCCCGAATATGTCCAATGAAAAAAGTTTTTGTGCACGATAATTTATCCTGTAAAAAGCCATCCCAGAAGAAATCGATTTCCAAAAGATCGATATTTTGCTTTCAATTTTTTTCCTAGATCGACTTTAAGGACAACGATTTGAATCGATGAATAATGTGATCTCTTACCACGTTGATATAGGGTAAGGAAGCGGATGAAGATGGGGCTGTCTAAGTCGTTGATATATTGCTAGTTGTTTTGGATTGAGTTTTCTGTTTGGAAAAGTTCTTGGGGTAGTACGTTGAGTTCAGACAGCACAATCCTTATATTTATTAAGAGTTAATAACAAAATTGATTTTGGAAATGCGAGTGCTGAGCCTGGACATTACGATATCTCTCAATGTTTTAGTTTTGGGGCATTCACTTTCTAGTGAAATCGCAAACTTGAACACCTATCCTCAATTAGTTCGCGTAAAAGATAACTCTGCTGCTATATGTGCTCAATGCCAGGTTGTTTCGTGTTATTTCTGATATGAGGCAAACAATATAGCCTAGATACATGAAGTAGTTATTTTACTTAAACATTGTATATAAAAATATAAACAATTTATCAGTTATTAAATGAACACAAACGGGAAATAATAAAACCTTGTTAGCTAAAATATTTTTTATTTTGCAAAGTAGAACATTTTAATGGATGAATCAACGGGCAAGAAAATGACATTTCCAAATATGACCCCACCACATCCTTTACTTTCAGCAGATAATTGGATTCTCCAGTACGCATATTTGATTAAAGTTAGTTGCTATTTAATGAAAATGATTAAGATGAAAAGTCAACATAGTATATACATATAAATATGAAATATTGAAACATAAAAAGTAATTTCATTCATATTGTAAGTAATAAGGAAAAAATAAAACGGTTTGTAAACCAATAAATAACTGTAATACGTCCATTATGTACTATGTACATATAATTAACAAATACATTTGATCCGTGTAAAGCAAGCGAGAAGTGAGTAACCACGACAATGTTTTTTTCAACTTCATTATCTCTCTTTTTTTCTGATAAAAGAAATCACTGGTCGCTTTAAAAGTACTTTATTATACATATAATACGCAAGTCTAATTATAGTGTGAAACATAACTTATTAACAAACAAGGGTTTACAAAAAATATTCAAACTGATGGGAAACATACCTGTAAATAATTTAATAAACATTTTCTCATATGTATAAAAGAAAAAGCGTGCGCATATGTCTGCAAGAACATAGGAAAAAAATGAGCTAATGTAGGAATTCTCAGACCAATTTAATGATATGACGTTATCTGCCAAATAATAATTTTATAATTATATCATTTGTATGCAGGTCTGGCTTCCTCGAAACGTAAATCAGATAAACTTCTTAATTTAAGAGGTAGAAGTGTATGTCTTTTATAACATAATAAATAAAGCAGTCATAATTATACAAGAATTATTACTTGTTTAATACAACGGTAAATGTAGTATGTTCAACATTCAACCTTGTTCCTGCCCATGCTAAAACCAATGTGCTTAAACGTAGGTGTTGCATGTATGTATTGTATATGTGATAGTTCGCAATAGACGAAACGGTAGCTGAATATATATGTATGTAAACTTATGAATGAGCATTATATATTGGACTTGCTATATTCTATATACTCGCAGCATACTTTCAATTGAAATTAGTAAAATACTGGCAAACTCATATAAATGTGAAGAAATTTATATAACAGCTAATAAGATTGCAATAATAATATGAAATTTACATTTTTCCTTTTAAATCTAAGTCGAAACTATTCTTTTACCATTCATTATTCAAATTTCGTGGTGCAATTCTTTAGATGACTTAAATTTGATATATCGTTTCCAGTAATTTATCCTATAAAACTTAAATATCTTGTAATAAAAAGAGATACATTAATAACACATAATTGACATGCATCTAAACATACACATTGGTAACAAGCAAGCAATGAATGCCACAACTTACTAGTTACAATAAATTTTTCGAATTAAAATTTACCTAATCAATTACTCATTGCAAAGCAGAAAAATAATATCAGACATTTCTACGCCGAAGAAAACTGCAAATTTTAATTTATTCAAAATGTATACATTTGTCCGTACTGTCGGCAAAATATATAATTACATCTGTTTCTAGAGATGTTTCAGGCAGCGAAGTGGTAGCGCACCTGACTAACAATTGGGAGGAGTGAGTTCGAGGCTCAACCTGGGTCAATTTTTCCAATTAAAATTTACCTAATTAATTACTCAGTGCAAAGCAGAAAAATCATATTAGATCTTACTATACGCTAAAAAGTACATTTTTAAATTGAGAAAAACAAATTGTCAAAAAAATTATATTCAAACGAAATATAAATTGCTTCAAACGAATTACCTATATTATCCTTATGTTAAGTATAGTCTGGCTCAAGTGAATGCAATTTTTCTTAAATTAAAACTAAATTTACTTCCCTATATACAAAACAGAGAATTCTTGATTTAAAACAGATTTACTCAATTCAAAATAATACTTTTTAGTGTGTAGATCCTATTTTGTTTTACGTCATCTTGGGAAGCTTTTCGCGGTCTTGCCAATAACTATTTGGCTTAGAGGGTCTTTTATATATTGAAAATGCTACTATTCCCTCTCTTTCAGTGAATTATAGACCCAAAGGCAGCGATAGTACATCTACATGCAATATAAGACATTCATAACGTGTCACAACTATATCCTTCGTAATTTAGGTGGAATATACCAAACAACAGTACACCGTCTCTAAAATTTAAGTCGTACAATCTACATCTTATGACAACGTGACGAATTTACATTCCGCTACCGTCCCTATATTAGAATGTTAATTCCTACGCTGTGCTATTAACCATGCCTGCATAACATTAATGATGATTGAACAAATACTGAAAAATATATAATTATAATAATAATGTTTATTTCCAATAAGATTACAATAAGAAAAGAAGAAAAAAACTCACACTAAATTAAATAAGTAGTGGATGGAAAGCGGATGCAACCTAAACCATGTTTGTTCTACCAATGCATTCCATCACCAAAAAAAAACGAAGCACACAACACCATATATATTGTTCAATAAATTACACATTATTCAAAATATATATTCAAATCCATAAACCAAATTACGAAACTTAAGGATGTATAGGTAAGACTCAAATGAAGTAAATATATAAAAGTAAGAATATAAAAAACAATATATATATATATATATATATGATATTCCTGATGTTTTCGCGGTCGTATGATGAAACAATGGTTTCTCGGGTTCTTGGCCGCGTGTGAGATGTGTCCTGAGAAGGACTGTTGTCTCGACGTTTCGACGAGATCGCACTCGTCATTTTCTAGAGATAGTCTTCTGCTGGTTACAGTTGAGAGTCAACTGTAACCAGCAGAATTAGAGAAGGACTGTTGTCTCGACGTTTCGACGAGATCGCACTCGTCATTTTCTAGAGATAGTCTTCTGCTGGTTACAGTTGAGAGTCAACTGTAACCAGCAGAAGACTATCTCTAGAAAATGACGAGTGCGATCTCGTCGAAACGTCGAGACAACAGTCCTTCTCAGGACACATCTCACACGCGGCCAAGAACCCGAGAAACCATTGTTTCATATATATATATATATATATATATATATATATATATATATTAATAAAATACAACCGCTTATGATTGTATTAATATCCCTTTTAAAATACGTCTTCCGGCTAACTCCAAATTTAAATTATAAATGTTAATAACTTCTACTTTTAATAACTAAGAACATGAGACTTTTCTTTTAAATCAACTTCAAATATTTCCCTGTAGTTTATACCACCAGTCATACATTAACTCTAGTAATTTCTTATTTACGGTTGGTATAACATTCTATTATTCGATATTCGTTGATGTTGAATTTTAAGAAACTATTTTTAATTAAATAATGGTTAGTATTTCTCAGGTCATGTAATGTAGTCCGTTTATTGAAATATGATATTTAATAAATTCAATCACTATCTTCTACATATGAATTGGGTAAGTAATCTATAAATTTCCAATATTCTTAGATAATTTTACGTGTCACTTTTGTCCTTTCAAGGTTATCGACTGTGTCAATGGATTATAACTCCATAGATATAATGAGATGTTATTAATGAACTCCAATAAAAGAAACTATTCAAATCTGATGCAATTTAATAAATGTAATGGATATCAATATAAAAACGTCTTATTTATATGACAAGGAAAATAAACTCCAATTTCGTAAATATTATAAACAGATTTACTTGACGTTTAAAAGGATAATAATATGTCTCTATGTCGATGCAATTTCTTAAACAGTTACTAAGGTAAATATTTTATTATACTAATAAAATACCTTTAAGGTGGCCATCTAATAGAAAGAGAATCGCCACATTGCTCTGTCCTCTTCTAACCATTAGGCGTGTATTATGTGTTGCATACGTGACTGCATTTATATTAGCCATCTGGTTGAAAGTAGCAGCGATATAATTTGTAAAATAAATTTATTGGATAAAAGATGACACTACTAACGCAACGTATGTCTTACATTCAACCAAATTATATAGAGACTGATAGACCAGACCGTTTTTTTTGTATGAGACAAAAAAGAGAGTTTTTGTCTGATACATACACGATTTAATAGAATATGTGTCTATTTTGAAATCCTTGATATTTACCCTAAATTGTAAAAATGCAAATAACGTCCTTACAAGAATAATAGGAACATACTTACATATAATGTTTGTTTTGTAAATACCTATGTAGTTCTATGTCCTTTACCTATTTGATTTAGATAATAAACAGGTATTTTTAGTGATTATTGCATTTCTGATAAAGGAATATATAGGCTGATTCAATTTAGACGGTCACCATGTATTTATTCAAATTCGTTTTTGACCATTAATAATAAAAAGAACAGAACTCTGCTCAAGAAAACCCGTAAGTAGTGAACCTGTCAGTGTAAGAAACACAAGGCCTATAATGTGTGTAAAAGTAAGAAAAAGAGAAACAATCAATATATATCACATACCTACAACAGTCTAATTAAATAAGTTAAATATACATGTGTGCTCAGACAGTTGTCTTGGATATTATAAAATGCCTTCCTTGTCATCAAGTGTTTTATTAAGTTCTGATACCGTATCAACTATTAGAATGACCAATTCAATTGGAAAAAAATTTCAAAGACCGCCATGAAATTTATCCGACAGTGTGCATTTCGCACGTTAATAATAAATTACTAAATATAATTAAAAACAAGATCTGAAGAATATTAAAAAAATTAAATTTCTTACATGCCTATGTAAGTAATTTTTATTACAGAATTAAAGAAAATAGTTTAAAAATTTTGTATAAGTACCTAAATAACTTGCTAATAATTAATACCAGTGGTCGATCAGTGGCCGAAATTCGACTTTGATTCATTAATTTTTTAAGTTTGAGTTATTCAGGTTCTTTTCTCAAAAAGTATACTTCTATAACCGTTGCACATAATTTTTTTTGAATTTTCTATTACGTTAGCTGCGAACGTGTAGAAATACGTCGTTATCCATTAATTTTCGAGTTAATTAATAATAATAATAATAATAATAATAATAATCTTTATTCATTTCAAACAAAGTACAAAATACCCTGGAACACAGCAGTATTTGTACTGGAAATATGTCACAAAGAGAAAGAACAATGGAGTTACAATAAAATCATCAATCATAAAATATACATATATATCATAAATTAAAAAAATACTATTATATTATTAAAATATTTGAAAACTACATTAATTAAAATTTAGTATCACTGCGACATATATTCATTAATAGAATAACAAGACAACGTTAACAAATACGCCCTAACAGTATACTTAAATTTACAATAAGTTTTACAAGATTTTATGCTGTTTGGCAGTTTATTATACAACTTACATCCCATGAAACCTAAGTTCTTTTGAAACAGAGTGGTTTTGTGGGTCGGAGGCAGCAAATAATCCGTTTGACGCATGTTGTAATTATGCGGAGTATCAGTCGAAAATCGACATTTAAATTTATAAACATAGCACAAGACTTCAAGGATATACACGTCATATACAGTAAGAATATTGTGTCTACCAAAGATTGTTCTACAAGATTCACGAGAAGAAAGATTGAAAATGGTACGAATCGCGCGTTTCTGCAATATAAGAAGACGCTCCGTTCCAAGACCAGATCCCCAATGAATTATTCCAAACCTCAGCCTGGAATGGAAATTGGCGTAGTAATAAGTTTTAAGAACATGAGCACTGCAAGACCTTCTCAGGTTGTACAAAGCATAACATGTTCTAGATAGTTCATTACAGATATTATCTATATGGGTAATCCACCTAAGATCCTCATCAATGGTGACACCAAGAAGTCTGGCAGACCTGCTCAATTTCACATCATTCCCACCCAGAGAAAAACTATCCACATTATATCCACGCCGGTTGCGGAACAAAATACATTTGGTTTTTTGGGTGTTAACAACCAAACCATTAGCACAAAGCCATTCACACAATCTTTCATAAAGACAATTAGCACTCTCAAACAAACCAGCCAAATTGCTAGATCGAATTATTATATTAATATCATCAGCATATAATACAAGATCAGAATCCATCCCGAGAAATGAAGAAAGGTCATTGATATAAATTAAGAAAAGAGTGGGTCCAAGGACCGACCCCTGTGGAACCCCCCTACACGAAACTCTGGTATCAGACGAAAGTCGATCAATCACCACCCTCTGTCTGCGATTTAACAGGTAACTCTCAAACCAACAGTAAGCCTCACCCCTAATACCATAACTTTGTAATTTAATTAATTAATGTATTTATTTGTAACACATATTATACATAAATTTTATCTTTCTGCACTCCTTATTCATATGAACTTTAACTATCTATGCCAGAGTACAAAGCTTTTTCGTCATGTATTAATATATACCTAGACAGTTGTATTATTTATTCATTTCAATTTTATTAGGGTTTCACAAAAATGAAATAGTATGCTAGTTTTCATATACAAACTAAAGAATATATTTTGTCATATTAAGATGGCTACCTCACCAATTTCAATTACATTGCAAACATGCTGCTAACATATATGCCACAATCCGTTGATAACCAAAAAAATTCCGGCTTATCCGCACACTTGTCTCCAACTGAAGTTTGTCCGAATAATATGGGAAAAATTGTTAAAAAACAGGAAGTTTTTGTACTAAAAATGTGCTTACTTCGAATATATAAATACTTGTAAGATATTAGTAGCTTAGCCTATAGAGAAATAAATTCTCTTTCTTTTGATGCTTGATCCAAAGCAATTAAGAGTATTCCTTCGCTGCCTTTTACATCTAAGTGTCTCCACCCAGCATTCTGATTTAACAAGGAATGGTTTTAGCAGAAAATCAGATTCTGCCCCTCACATTCTGGATAATTCCGCTAGTGTACGATATAATATAAAAAATAACCCCTGTGATCTCACTATTTCCTCTAATTTAATTCTACAGGAAAAGGTAATCAAAGAATTTCCAAATTTTTCCAATTTTTATTAAGGAAACGCTAAGAAAGAAATAATGAAAAATTATCATTACCCTCTGTCAGAACATTCTGTAAAACACAACAATATACAGATCAGGGCATAAATTTTCAAAATACATATATACATGCACAACAAATATTAAAAAAAATTGTAAATGAGATACACTTTAACATGTATTCGCAAATTTAACCCAAAATTGTCTAGACTTATTTTAGGTAATTTTTATTTCATAAATAAAATTCCTTTTTGACTTTCTTATACCTACGTAGTAAAAGGAAGTATTTTGATGACAAAAATTCTTGACCTCGAGATTTTGCAGATTTCCACGTTTACAAAAAGTCTCTCGCGCGTTCTCTCTCTCTCTGTCCTTCTCTTTGTGACCACGATAGCGGCCAACCGGTAAAGTCCATCAATACCGAAATGTATATTTAGGAATATAATCTCTCTCGGAAATCTAATTAGATTTTCAGTGAAATCGATAAATCGGGAGTAGTACTTTATTTCAGTGAAGAAATCAAATAATAGCAATATCTCGTCAACTACTAATTTTAGAATGTAAAGTATACCAAAGCGATCAAGACTAAATTAGAAAACAATTTTTAAAAAAAAAATTTTGAAATTCCTACTGGTACATACTCTTATCGTAAAACAGGTTTTTGCGAATATATCGCAAGTCATGCATTTTAAATAGATATATCACGGGTATGGACATATTTAAAGCTCGATTTTGAATAATTTTTGTATAAAAAAAATTCCAATATTCGGACTGAGATAAATAATAAAATTCCTTTTACCTCCTTATACGTAGTATAAGGAAGTATAGTGATGATGAAAATTTTCGTCCTCGAGCTTTTGCAGATGTCCACGTTTTGAAGTCCCCTGATACCGAAAAAGTGGTTTTTAAAAAATGTCTGTGTGTGTCAGTGTGAGTCTGGCTGTGTGTGACCACGATAGCGGTCAAACCGCTACAACGATCAATTCCAAATTTTGTATTTACGTGTATAATCTGCCTCTTGAGATCTGATTAGATTTTCAGTAAAATCGGCAGACCGAAAGTAATAGTTTACTTCAGTAAAAAGATTTAGGCAATTTAGGCAATATTTCGTCAACTACTAAGTTTAAACAATTTTAAAAAGAATTCATATGTACTCAAAATAAAATTTGAAAAGAATTTTATTAAAAAAGTTCCACCGCAAATGCGTGAAACTTAATTTTTTTAAGTAACTGATCCTATATATTTTTGGATTTTCTAGTACTGCTTTAAATTATCTGTTCAACTGTTTTTTCTTTTTCAAAATTGAGCCAATAGTTTTTGAGTTATTTATTTTTTTTGAAAATATTTGACCAAAACACTTGTTTAGAAGTAGAACTTGTACAGTATGCGAATCTGGAAATACTTTCTCATTTAGTTTCCATAGATTTGCATTTAATTTGAAATATAAGTCGAAAATCTGTTGCAATATATGTACATTAGGGTGACCATTATGTGTTAGGAAAAATTGTTTTTTCAGCATTCTCTTTGGCTACTAATGTTTTGTCGAAAGACGAATGACAAAAGCAATATATTCTACAAGTAGTTAGTCAATACCGTAAAGAATTTCCGGACGCATACAAATCGACTGTTGTTAGGACAACTACTGAGCCATAGCTAAACCTAAGGCTGGGAATTTGTCAAACGTTTTACTCATTAGCTATTGCTATTCTAGAAAAAATCAAGGTATGTACTTTTTTACATTGAATTTCAAATCTATCTATTCATGTATAATAAGTTGCACTTTAATTCAACAGAAGAAAAAGCGAAAAAGTTGATTTTTTCCAGAATGGGGGAGGGAACATTAACCCCTCTGCGGTACCCCTTAATATGAATCAAATAAGTAGACATTTTATGTGGTATATTTTTACATTTAACGAAAAAAAAATAGGGGGGTACCCGAAAGAAATCTCAAATTTGAAAAATAACGACCACCCTAATGTAGACTATGTTGCAAATTATTTGCCAATTAAATGAGAACATATTTTCAGATTTGCATTTAATTTGAAACATAGTGTTACGCTGTGTTTCAAAGTAAATGCGAATCTGAAAATGTTTTCTCATTTCATTTTTATTTAATTTACACATAATTTGCAACATAGTGTAGATATGTTACAAATTAAATGGAAATTAAATCCAAAAGTATTTTCAGATTCGCTTTAATTTGTAAGACTCTGTGTATGATCACTTTGATCACCAAAACATAAATACTTTTTGTAAAATACTCTGTGGGCTAGATATTTTCGGTAGATATATTACTAAATAAGAATACGAGATGCATCAGTTCTATTTTCGGCTTTTTGTACGAATAGTATTATATCAGTTCAATTTAATGTTATTTGTATATATGCGATTGCGATTTCTTTCTTTAAACGTTACTCTTTTGGTGTCTGACAGAAAGACATATATAACGTCATTGTATGACTGAGTAAGATATACAATAAGTTTGTCTGCTCTTCGTGCGGACACTATATTTCCAGAATAATTTTAAAAACTAATATTATTGTCGACAGCGCCCTCTGTTTAAGAATTACTGCACCCATCACTCTGATTATGATATATGGAATCTACTTTTCTTAATAAAGATTGTCCAGATATGTCCGAATCAATCCGAATGCCGTGTAAAAACAATTAAAAGCACAAGACAGCTATAAAATACGCTTAATTGCTTTGTATCAAGCATCAAAAGAAAGAGAATTTATTTCTCTAGGGGGTAAGCTACCTAATATCTGGCAATTATCTATATATTCCAAGTAAATACGAAACAAACTAGCAGATTTTTGGTATAAAAACTTCCTGTTTTTTAACATTTTTTTCCACATTAATCGAACAAACTTCCGTTATTAAAATTACCCAGTCCCCTGGAGATAAGTTTGTAGATTATGCTCGTATTTTTTAATTTTTAATTTATTGCGTACTAACGGTTTCTGGTGCGATATGTTCGCAACATGTTTGCAATGTAATTGAGATGGGCGAGATGGCCACCTTAAGTATACCAATACAATATGTTAAAAATGTATTGGTATAATTCTACGCATGAAAAATATTTATTAAGTATGGAAAATTTCATAAATTATAATTCAATGGCTCTGTTAATTTGAAATTTAAATGTTAATATTTAAAGATGAACCAACCTTATTTAAAACATTAACAAACTAACTATAATAGCTATTATGAACTTTTATAAACTTCAATAAAGTTCTTCCTAAAAAAACAATAATACATACAACCTTGTTTAAAATTAATGCATGTAAGCTTCTTGTCTCCAATAACGTTATAATAATTCTTTCGATTTTAGAACTCTCCTATTCTGTATGGTCTTCAAAAATTAGATATCCTACTGGATACTTCAGTTAGAAAATAGCCAATCTCTTCGGAATACTGACAACTGCTACGAAAAATAGGCCTATGACTGCTACTACTTGCAGGACAAACACTCTCTTGAATTCCACTGCCTTCCCTGAATGTATGGACCCTGGATTTCCAATTAATATCGCAACTCAGGAACTGGATCGTCCAATGGAACTTCTGTACCTCGTAATTAATTCTTCTCGGTGTGCTTCAATTTAAATTATTCTTACTGAAATAAAACACTAACTTCTGGATACTGGATTTAAATGGAACTTCTGTAACTTCTAGATATACACTCTTCTTTGCAATAGATTCTTCTATTATCGATGAACGACTTTCACAATCGTAAGTATTCTTTAATTAATATTAATTTATATCAGCTTAAATTCTTCTTAGAAACTTTACAATTCACTATTTACAATCTCATTCACTATTTATTTGCTTGTATGCATAATAAATATGCTATGCAAATTAATTCTGATTTATTTTAACCAGTTATATTTATAAAATTGATAATTTTCTTTAATACACACACGCGTCTCTTCAAGATCATAAAAATTCTCTCTATCTACTGTTTCAACAAATCTCCTTAGTGATCTTTTAAAATTTTCAAATCAGCCAATCAATTTCTTTTCTTACTTTGCCCAGACAATATAATTTTTAAATTTGTTCGACTATTTCTTTATACTAACTGACTTTATAAATTTCATTATTTTAAAACATTTTGAATTTTAATTAAACCTTCCCATACTTTTAATATTCAAAAATGAAACACTTTCAGTAAAATTATATATCAGATGTCACTTTTGACATTTTACTCTCCATCCGGTTGTACGATATTTAAACTGTACTTTTAATTCAATATCAATTATTTACCTTTCAATATTTAATTTTAATCATCTTTTACCTCCTTAAACGTCACTTAAATGAGTTTTTACAAAATAATAATATTTCTTATAGTACAATAATTAGCATTTAAATCTCTTCTTTACAGATATGGTAAATTCTAATGAAAAGAAGAAAATAGTCATTCAGAAAATATACTGGTCGGTTCACCAAGTAACGTACCATACTTAACAAATATTTCTGTACAACAAATTAATAAATTTATACGTCTAATTCAATTACATATGTCCATATTATTATCATATACTTCTTCAATAACTAATTAAATTATTATATAAATATTTTTTAGAAAAATATTGTTAGAGTCAATAATAGACCTTTAACAATATATATATATAAGTAAAACTGTGTGTATCTGTTTGTATGCGGTTCCATGACCAAGATTAATTGTCAATTTGCCCAGTATAGAGATATTTATGTTCTTCCTAAAGGCAGGCATGGGGAAAAACTAGAACTCATCAAGAAGGAAATATTACAACACAGAAATTGTATAGCAGACATTTCCTGTAAAAAGAAATGTTTCTATGGAATGGAATAGAAATAATGTTTTTGAATCTGACATTAATATTATAAACATCAGATCAGTCCAATATATAATTTTGTACGTGAAGTATGCTGGTTTGTTTAAAGAAATAACCTAATGGCACTTCTGATAAATTTTGTATTAATAGCCGTCACTTTAATTATATCACCTCTCAAAATGTAGGATATATCTAAGGGTCACCTGTAATCTGTATACATATATGTGATATTTGCAGGTACGTAAACAGTTCATTATAATGCAGGTGTAAATTCTGAATAAGTAACGGACCGAGAATAGAGCCCTGGGGAACATCAGCTCCCAAAAGCATAAAGTCTGAAATTTGATCTGATAGTGGTGCCGACCCCCCAAATAATCTCTACAGAATTTTATGGGTATATCCTCTAATCCTATAATCTGGAGAAATAACAGCACCTCACGATCTATATACTCTATAGTACCAAAAATTTTGCTCAAGTAAAGTAATTACAAATATAATGTCATCGGTATCGATAGCAAAGCATGCACAAACTGTAATTAGGACTGACACTTTATTCGGGCAGAATATTATTAATTTATAAATATTGGGCATATCTGCCTCTCTAGGCTTAAAGAACAACAAAAATAAGTTTTTCTTAAATCTTAGAAAGCACAGGCAGGCGTATTTCGTTTACAATTTGCATATTACACAACTTGTATTATATACAGCAGATAAAATACTTAAGTAGGTACTCATTTTACTTTCTTATACGTAGTATAAGGAAGTATTGTGATGATGAAAATTTTCGACCTCGAGATTTTTGCAGATGTCCACGTTTTGAAGGCCCCTGATACCAAAAAAGTGGGTTTTAAAAAATGTCTCTGTGTATGTGTGTGTGTGTGTGAGTCCGTGTGTGTGTGACCACGATAGCGCTCAAACCGCTGTAGATATCTGTTCCAAATTTTGCATTTAGTAGTATAATCTCCCTCTTGAGAACTGATTAGATTTTCAGCAAAATCGGCCGACCGGAAGTAGTAGTTTACTTCAGTGAAAAAATCGAATTTTGCCAATATTTTGTCAACTACTAAGTTTAGACAAATTTATAAAGAATTCATATGTACTTAAAATTGAAATTTCGAACAATTTTATTAAAAAAGTTTTTCGAAATGCCTACCGGAAGTAGGTCATTTACTCTTATCGAAAATCAGTTTTTTGCAAATATTTTGCAAGTCATGCTTTTTAGACAGGTACGTTACGAGTATAAAAGTATTTAGAACTTAATTTTCAATACCTTTTGTATAAAAAAAAATCAAAATTCGGACTGGAACTAACACTTTTACTCTTACCGAATAACGATTTTTTGCAAATATGTCGTAAATTATGCAATCTATATATATTTATGAAGAGTTCAAAAGTATTTAGAGTTGCATTTGGAATATGTTTTGTATAAATGAAATTTCAAAATCGGACCGGAAGTAACACTTTCATACGTATAAGAAGGTCGTGTGGTGGCCACACCTCATTTTTTCACCAAAGATTACTCATCATAAATTATGTCATTATTTTATGTCAATAGTAGGATACAAGATTTAGGAAACAATACACACAAATATAGATTTTTGTCCTTATATTTTAAATTTAGTTTCCCAGACTCATTAAAAAATCTGTCACTGTTTATAGTCCAAGAGCTAGCTACAAAAAACAGCATCGATTTGGTACACGGCGTTTGAGTTCGTGAACTGTAAGAAAATACTTACTACAACCCCGAATGGCATTTCTGGCTGTTCGTTCAGGCCGCAAAAGAAAATTACAGCCAGTTTTCCACGACGAAAAATGTGCCGGAAAAACTGATGAGGTACACGCGTGAAAATAGATGCATGCTAATGTGAGAACCTCAACTAAGAGCGGTACACTAATGCCAGAAATGAAAAAGGTTGGGAAACCCTCGCCAGACGCGACTCAGAGATTCGGAAAATCCCTACGAAAAAACCGACAAGGTACACGCGTAAAATTTTTTTCACATGAATTTGGGGACCTTCACTAAGAGCGGTGCATTAATGCCAGAAACGGGATCGGTCGGAAAACCCTCGCCAGAAGCGATCCAAAGTTCGGGAAAATCAGTCAAAAAAAACGACATGGTACACGCGTGAAAAATTTTTTTTGCGCTTCTAGGGACCTCAACTAAGAACGGCAAAACAGTGCCAGAAATGTATCTGGTCGGAAAACCTTTTAAAAAAATTAAATAAGGTCGACGTAAATGTAAAATCGATAGCATTCGAAGTCGTTATCATCCAGAGCTTTTTCATTGACACCACTAGAAATATTGTTTTTTTCTACCCCAAATCAAAAAAAAAATCATCGCGATACGCTGAAAATTCGCTGAGTTATTTCATTTTTCGTAGCGCGTCCGATTTCAAGCCGCTTTCCCAGTTTCTGGCGTACCGCGCGGCCGGCCGCAACTCGTCTTTACAGCGCGATAACGCGCGTATTTAATTTTCAATTTCTTACATGTCTTAAATGAATGTATGTTTGTATAAAATCAAATTTTAAACTGCGTATGTATATTAAAAATAAAATAGAAGATTATATACTAAACACTCAGCATGGAAAGAAAAGATTTATGAATTTTCTCGGTTGATAATAAATTATAGCTATAGATACAGGAGAATCATAAATCAAATAAATAATGCTTTTCAATACCAAAAATATATACTTAATTATAAAAATCCTAAATATACAACTATAATACAGAATGAATATTCCTGCTTCATTTTCTTTACAGAATCGCTGGTTTTTGCGCATTGATAGTAAAAATTACGCAATCGGTATGACATCACTTTAATTCATTCATCTGCCTCACTCTCCACGTCACATTCGCTGTCATCAGTATCACTCTCCGCATCAAATTCGTTGTCGGTTTCTTCATCTTGTACGTTACTTTTATTTGTCTCTTCATCTGCACCCTCAGATGTCTCATCTATAAATGAAAAATACCTTGAATAACGCGTTAAAAAAAAAAGTAGAATGAAGTGATAGAAAAAGTTATGTACCATTACTTTCTGCAACTTTTTCTATAATAATATCTTTGATACGTGCTGGCCATTGGTCACCTTCAAACCAACAAAAATCGTAGGTGAAGTTTTCTTTCTTCCAGCCACATTCATCAGGTTTCAGCTCTGTCGGAATTTTTTTTTCGACATTTCCCCATACAGCAGCAATATAATGTGACCGTAGGAATTGCTGGTATAGTTCTCTTTGGCAAGGTGGCATCATCGTTGAATCAATGTTTTTAGCATTTAATTTTGCAAAACATTCATCAGTATTTTTAAAATCGAATTTTTTCATAAATATTGCATGTCGAGCTGAATCAACTGTAATTGAGCTCTTTGGCTGAGAGTACATGCAACATATAAATTTCTCAATTTCAGAAAACACGTTTTTACGGTCCATAGATTCGTCAGTCATATTACCAAAAGCAACTTGAAATGATTCTGATTTGTACAAAAGAGAATAAGGCCGTATCTTTGCTTTTTTGTAAAACGACGGATTATAGTCGCAACCCGTGAAAGCATGGAAAGCCGGAAGTGCTTTACATAATTTTTCTCCTAATTCAGCGTACATACGAGTCACGTCAATAAATCTCATATTATCGGAAACGCCAAATAACAAACTAATTTCTAATTCAAATTTCAATTTGTGCATATTTCCAAGCAAAATAATAAAGATATCGGTGTCATCGCATTTAACTATTACTTTTCCACTTTCATCGAGATTGCAAACCGTGTGAACTATTCTAGTATCAGCTTCTTCATGTCTAGGTGCCGTGAACAAAGCGTTAATAGAATGTTTAACCGACTGTAGACCATCATTTCCAGTTTCTTGCTTAAACTCGTGACATTCATCGTAATTTATGAAAACTGTTTTATTTTCGAAAAAGACTGCCATTTTGGCCTGTTGCCAATGTCGTATTAAAAATTGTACAAAAGCTTTCTTGAAGTTAGTTTCGCGCAGTTCTGTCGACAGAGCGGATTTTAATCTCATGTCCCCTGTTATTAAGTATTGTCGGTCTGATGAAATACCTCTTTTGTTTCTTTCATAGTCTTTAATTGATGGCGATAAATATTGATCAAATACCAGATGAATTTTATGAGCTTTTATGGCGACGAGCTTTTTCAAAATACTTGTTGATATTTTAGCATATGTAATGTCAGTCTCTCGTAGAGTATACAGATAAAAAAATCCGTCAATAATCATAACATCACATCTATAATTAGTTATAGTACTTGAATCGTCTGGTCCTACAATACGATGTAAAAGCGCGCTTTTTGCTGTTGAGTAAATCGATCCGTCCAAATGACAAAAACAAGTTGGCAGTGGAGTCAATGGAAATGTCATAATTTTAGGAACGTCCGGTTCATGTTTCAAGGAAATCACTAATATTCTACCGAATAAATCTCTCTGCATTTTTATAGACTTTTCTTTATCAGTAACTTTCACAGTCTGTTTCTTATTTCCAGATACGAAATTTAAAATTTTATTCAATTTGATTGCTTTTTCAAAACGATCCGGTGACTCAGAACATTCCTTAATGAATTCATTTTTTAAATTAGTACCCAAAACATTTACATTTGACAGAAAATTAGCTATCTCGGCCGAAGCTGGTCTCCCTGTACTGATGTTATAAAGTAAAGTTTTGTCGATTTCAGGATCGAAAGGATTCATATAATTCTTTTTTATAGTATCAACTAACTTTTTTACCCTGGCAGTGCTTTTGATAATGTTATGAGGTTCTAAATCGGCTGTCGTATCTTGATTTTTTTTAAGACCAGCTTCAGTATGAACATGCGTAGTCAATGTTGATCGAAAACAATGAGATTTAGACCATTTTTGTCGAGCGCTTATCGAATTTGTAAAGCAATTGATTCCTGTTAGCCGTCTACCTGCATCAGCATTGTAAGTTTGCTCGAGAGTTAAATCAATAGGCATTCGTGAAAATGACTTATCGGTACGTTTAATACCAAAAAAGCCTTTTCGCAGTTGGTAGGCTATATAAGGATGAGTTTGTGAAACTTTCAAAAGTTGATCGATGTACCAAAGAATCCATCGACAATAATTAACTTGGTTGAACACAAAAAATAAATCAGCGAGTTTGTTAATCATAATTTTGTACATATCAAAATCACCCATACGAATACTTCGCGAAAATGTTTGGTAGTTATTTATATATTCCACGTACATTAAATAAAATTTTGGAGTTAAACCGTATTTACCGTCGAGAGTTTCTTGTACGTACTGTTCATACTGATTTATCAAGTCAATTAATTCAGCGTGTGCTGTATTAACAAAGAAGTTTTTGTCTATTTTTTTAGATTTCAAGCTGACGATTAATATCATAAGCTGATCGCTAATTTGCATGTCATGTAGTTTAATGAAACTCTCAAAATGTAAAATTTGAATTGCCAAAGCAGCAATCGGATGCAGCTTTTTGCAACGATTGAAGTGTTTCCCGCTCAAAAATCCACTCACAGACCCAGAAGCTAACAATTCGCTTTCTACCATGACATGCGTTAAGCCACAGTCATCGATAAATTTTCCGGTAGCCTTGAAATAAGCACACTGTATGTGAAATGCACCAAGATGAATAAATAACTTTTGGTACTTTGGGGTTCTTTGAGTTAGTAAAATTGATTTAAATTTTTCATCAGCTTGAATTTGAAAAGCCACTTTAGCTATTGCCAAATCGTACGAAACTTGAATTTCCGGTTGTTTACATTCTCTAGCTATTTGTTCACTCATTTTGAGCGTTGCTGCAACGACCCTTCGTTGTGTTGGTGACTCGTTGATTGGCGTTAAATAGGATACTCTCTGTTTGATGGTGTCATCAATAACAACTAGACTATTAAATCCAACCCACATGGGCGTTCTAGGTACTTCATAAAATTTTGAAATAACCCAGCATTTATCTAGCATACGTGCAAATTTGTAAGATGTATCATTGACCGTTCTCAACTCATCGTCAACCGGTAACAAATTAGCTCGTATTTTTGGTTTTCCTATATAATCATCGATTAGGGTATCTACACCCTCAAACCGACGTCTTTTCATAAGAGGCGATGTCACTGGTTCAAGGTCAATGGTGTTAGTGTCACTATTATTCAAATTAACGGCCGAATTATCGCAATAGCTATCAAAATCTGGATAAAATTCTAGCATTAATTGGTTAATGTCGTTGCTCAACAATTCCCTTATTTCGGAGTTGTTATTATCGAAAATATTTTGATATATTATTCCTACTGTATCGTGCAAAGTATCTTTTCCACTACTAGTTTCTGTAAAGCGATCGAAATTATCAAATGACACCCCAGTGAAACATTCTATTAGCAATTCGATATCATCCGGGCAAATGACAGATCGATTAGTTGAAGCATACGTTGCTTCGGTTTCTAGTTGCTCCACAATGTGATAGCTACTGCAATGTCCAAATTTATTTAACAGATCTACAACATTACGACTACTTGTCATACTTTTTAAGGCTATTCCTAAACATAAATGTTTCCAGGGTTTAATCCCTCCATGGGTTGCATTATAAATTAAATCATAGCACACCGACTTGACTTTCCTTTTCAAATTTTCGCTTTTGACGGATCTGGGATCGCTACCACAAATCATGCCTTGTACTAATTGATACAATCCAGGCGGAATAGTTAGGCACTCACCGTTGATAACATCAGTAGCTGAGATATCTTTTGGGAGTGTTTTTTTTTCTATGGAATAAATTTCTTTTCTGATTTGTAAACTCAACTCTAAAATACGTTCAGATTTAACTAACTGTGTTACTTGTTCATTAGTTATTTCAATTCTATCTGCACTCGTAATTATTTTCAGTTTTTCTTTAGCAACGGTAAATATTTTGATTTCAGATCCAAACTGTGCAACTAATTTACTTTCCAATTTGTAAGCGGTGAAAATTTGATGAAATGTTCCGAAAGCAGACTTGTATTCTGTCTCAAGCAATGTCCGAGCGCAATTGACTAAATATGGTAATAAAATGAGTCCTCTATTCTTAATAACTTTTTCCGAAACCAACAAAAAAATTTCATCATAAACTCGCGCATAAATTTCTCGAGAAACGTGCCATTCGCCATACGAAGCTTTTGTTGGCGCAAGAGAATGCGATTTATAATATGCAGTTCTGCACGTTACGTGAAAAAATATGGGATCATCATCATTTAGACCATTTACGTATTCTATCATTTTTTTATCGTTAATTTCCTTGGCATTTGCTTTGATTTTATCTTTGAATGCTTGGGTCTGTGACACACTAATCTTAACGCGTTTACCGTGCACTTGCTTTCGCAATTTACCGCAAAATACGCACTCATGTTCTACGACTTTTCCATCCTCGCCAATGAGAACATCACCTTGCGGCTCATTATCATCTTTGTCATTGCTAAAATACAAAAAAGATTTAGCGTACACTTTTTTCACAATAAAAGCTCATTTGATAAATTCATTAAATAGCATAAAACAAAAAGCATGACAGCAAATGAACTGTTCAAGTACCCACTTGGTAATGTAAACAAGCTGTGTCTTTCTAGACAGTTTTGCTACCTGCGTCCCCAATCGCTCTCAGAAAATTTCCATCGTTGGTACAATATTTTGGCAAACGTATCAAATGTTCTGCTACTGTAAATCATCGGATTTCCCACATAATTGATATTTCGATTACAAATTATTAATCGAAGTATCAAATAAATTTCATACGATTAAAATTGTGCATTTTACAAAAAATGTCAGCATATAACTCGGATTGAATACTTTTTTTTGGGAAATTTGTACTATTAGGCAAATAAAAAAATCTTCAATTACCTGTCAGTCGTAGACGTTGAGGATTTACTAGTTCCTGCTTCAGCTTGATCATAATCCACCATAGGGGAGTTTGAGCGGGAAGCTAATTGAGAACTTCTCCGGCGATACGGCCTCACTTTTTCACTTTTTTCATACTGACTACTCGATAGAGCAGTAACATTTTTGTAGCAAATACTGTGATAACCGTAAGTGTCTACGTGAGCCGACGTCAAATCTATACTTTTATACTTTAACTGTAACACGTTTCTAACGTGTAATGCTTTACGGCATTTTTCTAAAGATTCAACCGTGAATTTTATAATTGGAGAGTTATTTTTATCCCTCATACTTTTCACTTCACAATCATTAATTAAAAAACACTTTAATTTCTTTGGAGAATTACTCGAAATCATGATGGAAGAAATAAAACGAACGAAAGATACAACACTCTACTCCGACCGTTAGTCACCGACTAACAGCGCCGGAGTTAAGCAGCATCTGCTCTCCCTCCAAGGTCATAGTGTAAGGCCCGTGCCGAAAAATGTTACCTGCTCGGACCCACATTTTTCGGGAGGGTAGTATACAATTATATACCTGCGAGAGAGCACGAAAAATCCGTGAGAATTTTACTTCAAAGTATCGTCTTATGTTGAAATCAACAACGTACTTTTTTATTCAAATTGCAGCGTTGTCAAAAAAAAAAAAAAAAAATAAGGTTAAAAATGTTCCTATAACGGCTGCTAATAATCTCGCTTTTTCATATGGCTTCATTTTAATTATTAGCTTACATACTTGCCCCAGCCACAGTTGAAATTAAAAACACGCGCGTTATCGCGCTGTAAAGACGAGTTGCGGCCGGCCGCGCGGTACGCCAGAAACTGGGAAAGCGGCTTGAAATCGGACGCGCTACGAAAAATGAAATAACTCAGCGAATTTTCAGCGTATCGCGATGATTTTTTTTTTGATTTGGGGTAGAAAAAAACAATATTTCTAGTGGTGTCAATGAAAAAGCTCTGGATGATAACGACTTCGAATGCTATCGATTTTACATTTACGTCGACCTTATTTAATTTTTTTAAAAGGTTTTCCGACCAGATACATTTCTGGCACTGTTTTGCCGTTCTTAGTTGAGGTCCCTAGAAGCGCAAAAAAAATTTTTCACGCGTGTACCATGTCGTTTTTTTTGACTGATTTTCCCGAACTTTGGATCGCTTCTGGCGAGGGTTTTCCGACCGATCCCGTTTCTGGCATTAATGCACCGCTCTTAGTGAAGGTCCCCAAATTCATGTGAAAAAAATTTTACGCGTGTACCTTGTCGGTTTTTTCGTAGGGATTTTCCGAATCTCTGAGTCGCGTCTGGCGAGGGTTTCCCAACCTTTTTCATTTCTGGCATTAGTGTACCGCTCTTAGTTGAGGTTCTCACATTAGCATGCATCAATTTTCACGCGTGTACCTCATCAGTTTTTCCGGCACATTTTTCGTCGTGGAAAACTGGCTGTAATTTTCTTTTGCGGCCTGAACGAACAGCCAGAAATGCCATTCGGGGTTGTAGTAAGTATTTTCTTACAGTTCACGAACTCAAACGCCGTGTACCAAATCGATGCTGTTTTTTGTAGCTAGCTCTCCGTCTATTAGCATTTATTTTGTTATGATGCTCCTCGGTCATGAGCACCTGAGCTTGTCCGGAGCTACTTGAACCCTTTGTGTAGTTATGTCTATATAGTCTTCACTTCCTTTCGAAATACGTCCTTTCGCCATTTGAGGAGAATAACTGGTGAATAAATTGTATTTTCAAAAATAGGGTCAGCGAGAAAGATGCCAACTTACAAGCCATTACTTTTTGTTATTCCAGCCATGTTTAACCGCCTATTTCAACACGCACCTCTATAAGAGATCTATTATTATTGCATTATTTTAAGCAAATTTCAGGAATGTGTTTTATTAATAAATTTGTTGATTCAATTAATTCATAAATATAATAATTCCTACATTTCTGCATTTAAATGAATAATATTTGATTGTGCCCTGTAGATGAACCTCTACTTTTGTATTTAGAAAATCTATTGTCATTTTTACTTTAATACTATATAGGTACTCATACTTTTATATGTAATTTTGTTTTAGAACATTAAAACCATCAAGTAGAAAAAGTTTTAAAGTTCTTGACAAAAAATACTTCATATAAAATAAATTAAGAATTTTGAACTTAATAAATTTTATTGTAACTCTTCTTTTATATGGTAATTAATAATTCTATTTTAACTGTTACCTCTCAATAATTTATTGACACAAAAAAATATTAGGACTTATTTAATAAATTAAGACATTTCCCTAAGGAAATGCATACTAATATTCAAATTTAGGCTTTAAACAATGGGACCTTGCCTTAATATTATAGGTATATTATTATGTTTGTTGAAAATCAACAGGCATACGTAAACTACCTATAACGTTACTTTATAACATCTCTAATATTTTCACAAATACATATATGGTGGATCTGCTTTTATGAAAACCCACTTATAATGGAAAAAGAAATCTGTCCTACAAGATTCCATTATAA
The DNA here is from genome assembly GCA_963170755.1 of Amphimallon solstitiale. Lineage (NCBI taxonomy): Eukaryota > Metazoa > Arthropoda > Insecta > Coleoptera > Scarabaeidae > Amphimallon > Amphimallon solstitiale. The sequence goes on along the minus strand of OY720683.1, from coordinate 105,868,915 downwards.
GCAAGTTTTACCTTAGTTGGAAATAATTATTCTAAACTGATTATGTTTATTTTTTATCATTTGGTATTAAAAACTTGTTTTAAAAACACCAGCAAATACTTTCATACGTAAAACATTAAAAAAATAATCGGCAATGCATGATAAAAATAAGTATACGTAATTCAAAACCCACTGTTTCCTTCCTTACCACAACGAAAAGATAATTTTTAACGGCAAAATTATATTCTTTGTATGTATTTAATAAAACACTGGAACATGCAGAAACATAGTGATTCATATTTATTTCATTTATTATTTGTATCATAATTTTAGATCACTCTCTTCTTAATGTAGGTACAGATTTTTTTAAAATCTTAATTAGTTTTAAATCACTTTATGTGGGATCATTTATCTCATTTACTCTACTTTAGTTTATACGAGTATATATATATGAAACGCCACTTTTCACACCCACTCGAGAACCAAAATAATATTAATTAGCATATGTTTACAATTATATTATGTCGCAGCCTACGTGTTTTATGAATTATTTATGTTTCATTAAGATACCTGTTTCATTGATATATTTAAACTTAAAATATCTACCAAGGGAAAGTCTGCAATAAAAATATAACAAAATAACACGATCATAACAGATAATTGCAGTCCTTGATGATTACGATCAAAACTTCTTGTCGGGCTTAACAACAAATTGGTAGTCATGAACTCTACCAGGTGTTTGCAACTGTCTTTAACGAGTATAAACCTAAATAGAATATCCTCCTGTATGTCTCAGATTCAAGTAAGTCACATGAATTGTTCGTAAGAACAAAAAAGTTATTAAATGCTTTTAAATTTACAAAATTCACGAACAGTTTGAGTTAGTATTCCGGCTATATCCATAGTTTATTAGATTTTTACTCTACGACGTTTCGGCAGGTATTCCTCTGTCGTCTTCGGAGTAGCCTTGGGGAGGGCTGTTTTTGGCCAAACTCATATTTGAATTTTAATTTCGCAACTGTTTCCTTAATATCTTAGTGCCAGATCTAAGGATAGAACACATGTTATCTGAACTAGATTTTCACTGTTCAAGCGTAGTAACCACTAAGCTATTATAGGTTAAGACTATACTCCTTTAAAACCCGTATATACGGAATCTCTAGTTTGGTGGTTAGTACGCTTGAACAGTGAAAATCTATTTCAGATAACACGGGTTCTATTCTCATAGCTGGCACTAAGCAAATGAGGAAAGACTTGCAAAATTAAAAATTCAAATATGAGTTTGCCCCCAAGGTTAACCTGAAGACGGCAGAAGAATATCTGCCGAAACGTCGGATATTCAAAATCCAGTAAACGATAGACATAGCCCAATCACCAACTCAAACTACGTTCCATCGTAAACAATCACACGTTTAGATCTCAACAGTTATCAAAAAAGATTTTTTTTTTGTTAATCTTGGTGGTGTAATAATTACATCATTAGTACATAGTTAAACAAACAAACAAAAATTTTAAGAAAAGTAATGTTAAACAAAAATTAATACATGTATTAAAAGAATAGTGATTATAAAATTCTTCGTTTGCTAATTTTAGATTTCTGGTTAATATGGGAAATTAACGATATAGTCTATTGCTACCAAAATTACTCTATATTCTGGGCTGATCAAGATATATTCATCATGCAAAATTTCTCATTATTTTTAATATATAGATCTCTGTTTTCCTTAAATATGTCATTTCGGTTGTGTCTATGAAACTTCTATTTATTTTGTAGGTTGTCCATGTTTGGCTTCCATGTCTTAGGTCTACTGGAAGACTACCTTTTGACATTTATCTCCCTTACTCATAAAATTTCCTTTAAGAATACGTATTGAACATCATCAACAACTCGGAATCTCACAAGTTAGGTCATGTACATACGATATAACGAGTTTGAGCACTCTATAATACGCAAAATAACATAAACATTAGTTTAATATGGACATGGATTAATAACAAAATATGTCCGAATAAGATTTTAGGTTATACGCCAACAAGGAGATCAATACAGGTAGATCATATTAATTCTGAAAGCAGAGAATCGAATATGCCATGAGGGTATGCGGAATGGAAGAAAAAGAATGACTGAATTGATGAGTGTGAAGAATGAAGTACGGAAAATAATCATAATAATCATAGGATGCAGTCTGGATAATACTACTATGTCATACAAAAAGAGAAATTTATTTATTCCAAAACGTACTTGGCGTTACATAAGTAAAGAAATTGACATTTTTCTTTTCTACTAGTACATGCAAATATTTGTACTTGTCCTCTACTTAAACCAAAACATAATTACTGAATAAGAGAGATTGCATAGACATATGAACATAAGAGGGCATTAACAAACTATCTATTATTAGTAAATGCAAAACACATAATCACGTTAATATAACTTCATTTTAGTGCTGCCATCATCCAATATTAATTTTCTTGGCAAAATTATTTTTAAGCTGATATGAAATATTTATGTCGGACTGATATTTCCTTAACAAGCCTAGAATTTAATTCAATAAGATTTCATGATCTAGGAACATATTCAAAATAATTTCAATTCGTTTGTGAATGACAGTAGGATGTTGCTAGTTGTAAATTTAAATGAATCTACAAGGAGTGGATATGTTACGAGCATCATTAAGAAGTAGATATATTTTGTGTTTAATTCATATATTAAACAATGGGTATAGTATTATCATATTAAATATTTCTTTTGTTTTCAACAGAATTTTTCTTTTTGACGAGTCAGTTCTAGATTCGATTCAGAACCTACCTCAATCTCATGTTAGTACGAAAATGCCGAAATATGAAACTTAGTGTGACAATAAGTGGTATATACTAAGTGGCATTGTATGGCCTTTATTATAAATACAATACAAGGTAGTCAAGTATAGAGAGGTAAAATTCCAAAGTATTAATGAATGATAATTTAATATTTTATCTTCACAAAGCATAATAAATAATTTATTAGCCTATGCAATAGGAAACGGTGATATAGATGGGATATATTTTTTGCATCTTGGCGATACTGTAAAGCACGCCTTCATGTAAAAGTATTTTTTCTTTGTAGTAATATGGTCTTCATTAATTTACTTATTTCAGTGATATTTGCAAAAGATATTGTTTCGAGATGAGAACAAAAACACTTTTTGTATATTATGCCACACAAAATTTTTTCGAAATTAACATTTGAAAGCGTTTATATTCTTTACATAAATTCTCAAAATATGATATTTGCGGTGATACGTTTACTTCTGATTAACTTTTTAACTTTCGGAATTGTCTCAATAGCAGTAGCCACTTAGAGATAATTCTTCAAATACAAATATAGAGAGGTATCAGAAAAATAACCACGCTTGGCGCCCACAATAGTCTGATTATGAAAACAAAATAAATACAAATTACCTTTTGAATACATCCTATTTTTTTATATTATCCTTTAAAATTTGCAAAGTATGTGCGCAGTGACAAAATTAAATGCATTGGTCAGCTTTAAGAGTATCTATGGTTGAAAACTACAAAAAAAAAACTAGGGCAAAAGATAAATAGATCCAGTTTAAGGTTGACACAAAAGATGAATTATTTAGTAGTGGAACATAAAATTCAAATAATTTTATTTGATTTATATATATCGAGACCGGCAAGGGAAGTGTCAACTACTCTCTAGAGAACTGCCATGCTTATGTGATACAGTTATTAACACGCAAACGGAATTTTATATTCATATTCGTTTAGAGCTCTTTTCATAGTTTCAAAAAATTTTCGTTTCTATGTCTTATTGGAAAATCACACATTTATGAACATATTATTTGCATACAGATAGCTCTCTTATAACGTATTTATTTATTTTTTTTCTGTTACTATAGAAAAATAGTCAAAGTGGTCGATAGTTATCATAATTTTTTCTTCTTCAGTTTGGCATTTGCTTGTGCAAACTGAGGGCTGTACAGCCAAAATCAGAAAACGCCGTTTTTAATACATCACTTAATCGAGGTAATTAGTACTATCGATAGTCAAAATGGTCGATAGTTATCATACTTTCTTGTTGTGTTGGTTGGCATTATACACACAGAATAATCAACAGAAATGTATACTTAGAGAAGCAAACTCCCTGCTTATGGTGTTCTAATTTTTATTAATAATACCATAAAGAATTGCATTTCATATACATATCTGGATATTAATTGTGGAATGACTAAGTTGTTCAATTTAAGTATGTAACACAGAAATAATGTTATCATTTCGTGAGGACCATTATAATTTTATATTTAATTGATTGCGTTTTTCAAATGTACTATAACGAGGGACAAGCTGAAATTATTGAGAATAATAAACACGGGCGATATTTTCCAGGATTTTACTTTAAATATGCTGAAAGTAATTCCCTTCAGCAATGATACACTTGATCATTCTTTCTTTCCACTGTTTAAAAGCTCCCAATAAATCTTTTTTCGGAATTTCTTCAAAATAAGCGTGAACTGCGGTATATATATCTCTTCTTCCAACGAAAACCGTCTACTCTGCAAATTGTGTTTAAGCCCAAGAAATAGCCAAAAGTTACACATTGCTAAATTAGGTGAGTACGGCGGATGTTCTATTACTTTTATTTTCTTTTCCAGTCAAAAATTGGAGATTTAAAACATTATCATACTGGAGCATAATTCCGATGTCTGAAACTCTATTGAACATTTCAGGCAAACATTTTTCAGTGTACCACTTAGCTGCAACTGTCTTTTGTCCATCTAGCTTAATTGCATTTACTAAGCCCGTACTTCTGAAGAATACCGCATACATAACCTTCATAGCTCGCTGCATCTTAGTCATTGTTAGAGTTTCTTCACCTTCGCGAATCCATACACGACCCTGTTGGCGGGTAGGAAGGTCGAAAAAGCGAATATAAGTTTCATCACATGTTACTACTTTGGAGAAAGTTTGGTGCCCGCCATTATTTAAGAAATTTTAAAGTTTCATGACAAATTCTCACACGCACTACTTTTTGGAAGTCAGAAAGGAGATGCGGCACAAAGCGACTTATCACTTTTTTAAAATGCAGGTGGATCGTGTATAGGATTCAATCTTGAGTTGATGCTGTATTACCGCATAAGTGGCTTTATTGTCCTTCGCGATTATTTTTTTAACAGTAGTAATGTTTTTGTCGGTAAGAGGCATAGGAGGACGCCCTGCACCTTTTTGATGCTGAAGAGATTTCGTGGCGCGTTCAAATTCCTTATACCATCAGTAAATTGTACCCAAGGAAGGCGCTTCTTCACTAAAAACTGAATCTAAACTTTCTTTGCACTCATAAGCGCTAAACGTCTTTAAAATCTTAGTAAATTATGATTCGAATGTGCTCTCGGTAGTCTACTAGATTTGTTTATTCGCAATAAATTCAGTTTATCTCTCGTACAATACCGAATCTCCAGATAAAGATTTATCATATACCTACAGAATTTTAAAGATCGAGTAAATAAATATTAACTGCTTAATCTATCAATAGTCCAATAGTCAATAATCCCAGCCGTAACTGCACGATCTTTTGTGGAACAGCAACACACAAATATTTAAAAAGTTCTTTATTTATTAACAATTATTTATTTGTTTGCGTATACCAAGTATACATATCTACGTATGTTTTAAACTTTTATTTATTATATCAATTCACCATATAATAATTTAAATTTAAAATAGGTATTTATACAGTTCTGTAATTTCGTAACTTTTCTTTTTATTAAAATACTGCAAATGCATACAACTATAAATGTGGAATATGTAATATTAAATCTCTAAATACCAATTATATATATAAATCCAAATTATTCATGTCCGTTGAAATATTTAATTAGGTACCTATATGAGTACTAAGATAAAATTGAATACTTGACAGGATACATATCATGCATCTGGCATGGAACTTCCAACAAGAAAAAGCACAGCAAAGGTTGATAAACCTGCAGGTAATCATTTTCATTCCCCGTGTGTAAATTCGATCTGTTTTGAATGTAAACAACTATAAAATACAATTTCCAGTAAATGGATAACTTATAAAAGTGATTAATATTACTTCTACTTTATTAGCTCTGGAAATAAAAATAGTAATAGCAAATTAATAAATTAATTAATCATTAAATAAATGATAGTGTCTCTTTTGTAAAATTTTAACAATTTGTAAAAATAGATGAAGGGAAAATCAGAAAGAAACTTACAGCATCTTCTTCATATATCTTTTTCTGGCAATTAACGTATAAGATTCCCTGTGTCCAGCGCTGAAGTACTTCATTTTCATGTTATTCCTATTGCACTATTAATATACATAAAATATTCTTTAACACTTAAAATAAACGATATCACACACGAGCTCTTGCACAAGATACAAATTAAAACAATTCAGTATTGCACAGTAAGGACTTAATTACTACACTAATAATTAAACATTCACCAACGATCAGAGACTAGGAACATAAAACTTTTCACTTTTTAATGTGTACCGTTATTGCAATAAAATCCTCTGAATTTCACAGTTCTTAGATGTTTACTTAATTCGATTTGAGTGCAACCAAGTTTAACGATTTCACTTTCATTAGATTTGTAAATTGTTTCTCTTTAATTTGCACTCACACACCGTTGTTTCACTTCACTCCAAAAAGAGAATTGCAATCCCGATCTAGCTTTGCAGTTCAGTGAGATGTTAAGAACTATGCGAATATTTGCAAACATAGCGTTATTTATTTAAGTCTTCACTTTACAACCCCTGCGAAGATTGCAAACTGGTTTTCAAGATATAATAGGGCAAGTGCAACGATTACCATATCGTTGAAAATCGGTTAAGTTTTGCGAGGAGAGGTGAATAGATTTTATTAAAACTCGTATAGTTTTTATTCGCTCGACAAGAAATCGGAAGAACACGTGTATATTTTACGAGACAACGGACAGAAAAACCTCCCCTCTCGAACACATAACGTTGACTACTTTCCGAGAATAACACTAGGAAAATATAGGCTCGTTCATACCGAAGAGATATTCAGTGGTCTGTGTCGAGATCCCCTCTCTTCCTATTCAATACGCTGTCTCCTTTTTATGCGCGCTGCTCTATCATCTATTATCTCTATCGATTGTAGCAAAACAATTTGAAATGATTATCATTATTTTTTGTAATTTTAAACACGAAAGTTTTCTTTTTCTGTTAACAGGTGTATGTATATATGTTCTATGTGTGTATTGCAGCAAAAACGCTAGAAAAAGTTGGATTTTTTGACACCGTGTGCAATTGAATTTGTCTTCCTACTTCCTCCACTTATTTGCGTATAGGAAGTCACTAACTTTTACTAATTTATATAAATGACATCAAATACGTAATTAACCCATATTATCCCAAAGGTAGAAATTTCAGTAAAACGAACACTACAGATAGAAAATATTTATTTTGGAACACTTAAGGCGGTTCACCCAGTCCATGGGCAACCCGCAAAATCTTGAGGGTGGAAGCGGGAGGTAGGCTGTAGGCTTCTTAAAAGAAGACGGAGCTAGATTTTTGTCCAGACACAATCCAGGTCTGGCCGAAAGTTAAAATCATGTAAACGAGGTTGAAACGATTCAAGCACGATTCAGTTAAACTAAGATTTTTCTCACTTCACGAACAATCAAAAACTAGGAAATATATAGGAAAATCGACTGAATAGGGCATATAATTAATTTTGCTATAAAGTAATTGTTTAAATAATTTCTAAAAACTGCTAAACTTGTGAAAGTTACTCATTTTTAGACGTTATATCTCTTCCGCCCTGAAAACGAAGATAGATAGATAGAGCAAAATTGTATAGTACCTTTTTTGTAAAACATGAAATTCTCTACAAAAAAGTTCGCGACGACCCCATAGTGAAGTTGATAGTTTAGACGTGGAAGGTAAAAAAAAGGAAATATAAGGAAGTTCGTTTTGTAGTGGTCTGGACCAGTCACTTGTAGAGCAGTGACCGGTCGAATACAATTATACCCTAGTAGCGACATCACTATATGCACACTTGTTCTACATTAGCAAATATATATTTTCATCCTCCTCTAAAATTGTGATTTTGCTGCTTGGGAAAAATTAATAACGTCACGGGTCATCTGGTACCTTTTGGTAATTTCCCTAGTAGTAGAATCACTATATGCCACACTTGTTCTGCATTAGCAAATATATATTTTCATTCTTCTCTAAAATTGTGATTTTGCAAATTCTTATCGTGAGCACGGTCATTGACTGTCATTTATTTGGTACATATACTTATCTCAAGCAGCAAAATCACAATTTTAGAGAAGGATGAAAATATGTATTTGCTAATGTGAATATAATAAAAGTCAGGAAGACTAATTTTTTTGATAGCAACTCCTTTTTCCTTTTATTAAAGTAGATTACGTTATATCAACTACATAAGGTATAATGTGTATGATATATAAGTATAATGTGAGTTATAGGTATAATAATATATTTTTAAAAAAATATTCTGTCAAACCAAGAGAGGGAAAGGTCTAACAGATTCGGAATCAAAATAAAAAAGATGGAATTTAAATTGTTGTGATGTACTATATATTGGATGTACACATAAATATTTAACAACTTTGTCTAAAAATGTATAAACGGTTAATTTGATTGATATTCCATACAAATATGTTTAATTAGGAAACTACAATACATAATTCCTCACGACACAAGTGCCACAAACAAACAAACTTCAGGCTAGTTTTGTACCACGGTCTTGTTTGTTATCTACGAGATACATCCCGACGGACATTATGTCTACCTATTTTGAATAAAAAAATGAGGTGTGGCCACCACACGACTTTCTTATATGTATGAGCGTTTCAAACTATACAATTCTTAAAAAAAATTATACAAAAGTTATTCAAAATACTATTCTAAGTACTTGCATTGTCTTAATAATACGAATTTTGAAATTTCATGTATACAAAGAATATTGCAAATCCAGTTCTAAATACTTTTATACTTGTAAAATATTGGTAAAAAACTGAATTTCGATAAGAGTAACAGACCTACTTCCGGTAGGAATTTTGAAAAACTTTCATAATAAAATTCTTCTTAAACTTAATTTTGAGTATAGGTACATGAATTATTTATAAAATTGTTTAAAATTAGTAGTTGACGGAATATTGGAAAAATTTGATTTTTTTACTGAAGTAAACTACTACTTCCGGTCTGCCGATTTTACTGAAAATTTAATCAGTTCTCAACAGGGAGATTATACTCGTCAATTCAAAATTTGGAATTGCTAGCTATAGCGGTTTGACTGCTATCGTGGTCACACACACACGGACATACACACACACACACACACAGACACATACATTTTTTAAAAACCACTTTTTCGGTATCAGGGGAGTTCAAAACCTAGACATCTGCAAAAATCTTGAGGTCGAGAATTTTCATCATCACAATACTTCCTTGTACTACATATAAAAAATGAGGTGTGGCCACCACACGACTTTCTTATACGCATGAGCGTTTCAAATAATAGAATTTTAGGAATTTTTTTATACAAAAATTATTCAAAATCCTATTCTAAGTATGTACTTCTATTCTCTTAATAAATCTCTATAGAATGCATACTTTGCAAGATATTATCAAAAAAGTGCTACTCGCTAAGAGTAAAAGTGCTACTTCCGGTCGGAATTTTGAAATTTCACATATACAAAAAATATTGCAAATTCAGTTCTAAATACTTTTGTACTCTTGATAAATATATATGTAATGCATAACTTACGACATATTTGCAAAAAATCGTTATTTGATAAGAGTAAAAGTGGTACTTCCGGTCTGAATTTTGAAATTTCTTTTATACAAAAGATATTGAAAATTATGTTTTAAATACTTCTAAACCCGTAACGTACTTGTCTAAAAAGCATGACTTGCGAAATATTCGCAAAAAACTGATTTTCGATACGTGTAAAAGACCTACTTCCGGTAGGAATTTCGAAAAACTTTTTAAATAAAATTATTTTCAATTTCAATTTTAAGTATATATGAATTCTTTATAAATTTGTTTAAACTTAATAGTTGACGAAATATTGTCAAAATTCGATTTTTTCGCTGAAGTAAACTGCTACTTCCGGTCTACCGATTTTACTGAAAAACTAATCAGATCTCAAGAGGGAGATTATACACGTAAATACAAAATTTGGAATTGATATCTACAGCGGTTTGACCGCTATCGTGGTCACACACACAGAGAGAGACACACACACAGAGAGAGAGAGACACACAGACATTTTTTAAAAACCACTTTTTTGGTATCAGGGGACTTCAAAACGTGGACATCTGCAAAAATCTCGAGGTCGAAAATTTTCATCATCACAATACTTCCTTATACTACGTATAAGAAAGTAAAAAATGAGGTGTGGCCACCACACGACTTTCTTATACGTATGAAAGTGTTACTTCCGGTCCGAATTTTGAAATTTCAGTTATACAAAAAATATTCCAAATCCAACTCTAAATACTTTTGTACTCTTCATAAATATACATAGAATGCATAATTTACGACATATTTACAAAAAATCGTTATTCGGTAAGAGTAAAAGTGATACTTCCGGTCCGAATTTTGAAATTTTTTTTATACAAAAGATATTGGAAATTAAGTTCTAAATACTTTTATATTCGTAGCGTACCTGTCTAAAAAGCATGACTTGCGAAATATTCGCAAAAAACTGATTTTCGATAAGAGTAAAGGACCTACTTCCGGTAGGAATTTCGAAAAACTTTTTAAATAAAATTTTTCTCAATTTTAATTTTAAGTATATATGAATTCTTTATAAATTTGTTTAAACTTAGTAGTTGACGAAATATTGGCAAAATTCGATTTTTTCGCTGAAGTAAACTGCTACTTCCGGTCTACTGATTTTACTGAGAAACTAATCAGACCTCAAGAGGGAGATTAGACACGTAAATACAAAATTTGGAAGTGATATCTAAAGCGGTTTGACCGCTATCGTGGTCACACACACACACACAGAGAGAGAGACAGACAGACAGGCACACAGACACACAGACATTTTTTAAAAACCACTTTTTTGGTATCAGGGGACCTCAAAACGTGGACATCTGCAAAAATCTCGAGGTCGAAAATTTTCATCATCACAATACTTCCTTATACTACGTATAAGAAAGTAAAAGTCAGCGTTATCGCGTGTAATGTAATCTCGGGGTCAGATTAAGTGTTACGCTAAGCGAAAAAAGTTGTAAAGATTAAAGTAAATTATCCAATAAAGAATGGATAAAGAAAATAGTGAGCCGAGTGTTGAAAATGATTTTTTCTTTGAAAAAGACAGTTAAGTTCTTTATTTAATGCAATAACAGTAGCCCACAGTTTTAATTTTTTTTTTTATAACTGTTTTAAAAATGGGTGTACAGTTCTTACAGTTTTTAACTCAAGCCATAACCAACAACCAAATCTTTTCACCACATCTAGTTTTAGAATTATAATCATACTCCCTCCGCTAGTAGATAAACAATAATATTATATTTAGAAAATTTGTTATACAGACGTTATAAAAAGAAATAGAGAAGTACAAAAATCTTGACATAAAAAATACTTGAATATTTAATTAGTATCAAGAATACAAAAACACTTAACTACACACAAAGAAAAATTGCTCATATATCAAACTATTGTATAAATAGAGTTATTTCTGCCTTTTATGTTACCTGTTGCATTGTCTAATGACAAACCAGCAAAAATCTCCCATCATGATGGGATCCCACCTTCCTTGATATCGTTTCTTCATTTCTGCAATATCTTGATGGAACTTTTCCCCCTGTTCATTACTCGTCTTTCCTAAATTAACAGGAAATAAATGCAAATGGGAATACAAAAAATGAACTTTGAGCGACATCCGACACCCTAAATTTTTATAATTTTCTAGCAAATTAGCCACGATATCTGGGTAGTTTTAACTCTTTTGATTTCCCAGAAAATATTTGCAAGCATTTTTAAAAGAAGTCCATGCTGCTAGCTCTAGTGCTTTGACAAACTATTTAATCAATCCTAATTTAATGTGTAGAGGGGTTAGTAGAATTACCAAATTAGAGTCCACTAACGGCTCAAATTCTATATTAAATTCTCCAGAAACTATGTTGGTCCGTGGCTGCCATTCTTTTATTTGGTAATGATGCTGACTGAACTGCTCGGCTTCCCACAGACACAACAAACAATAATATTTGGTAAACCGTCCTTGCAGTCTAAGTAATAAGGAAATAACCTTCAACACAGATTTGCCAAAAATTATTTGAATATTGAATGAGATTTAATATAGTTGACATAGTGTCATACGTTTCTTTTGTATTTGTAAAATGAGCCATTAGAATTGATGGCTTCGAGTTATCATTATAAAGTAAAACGGCTTTGAGACATGTTTTCGATGAGTCGATAAACAATCGCCATTCTGCAAGGTTATATTTAATACTCATTTCACAAAAATGTTGATTTACAGTAACAGGAATGTCTTTCAACTTTGTAAAATGAACTGAATTTTTCGTGACGATTCTTCAATACAGCGATTCTTGTAGTGGGATGTAAAAGATTCCATTATTATATATCCCAAAATTTGTGAGTTTTTTTGGTTAAACCCAAATCCCGTATCAAATCATTCATATCTGATTGACTAACGGGATGTGGTTCGTCAGAAGGAACATACGTCAGATCACTTAAAAATGACAAAAGTTGCAGAAGAATATGAATGTATTGGAGTTGGAAGCTCACAATCAGTTCTTTTCAACGGTTTGCTTACAGATGGAATCTGGATATATTACTTTGTGTTTATTTCTTTTTAAAAACCCTGCAATTTTTACAAGACAGAAGTAACTGTCCGTAGCGTGATCTACTAATTCACGCCAAATCATTAGCCTTTCTGACAGGACTTCAGAAGAATTCTTGTTTTTGTTTCACTGAGTTAATTTGACATAACACGAAGTACAGCATATATGTGCTACCCGTGTTTTGTTGTGATTATTAATTTTGAAGCCAAAATACTGTTCATAACATCTTTGAATTAATTCACTTAGAGGCTTTTTTGCGATTTTGTAACATATAATGCACAAACATAACAAAAACCGTCCGGAAATTTTTTACAGCCTCTTTCACGGTTTTCCATTCTTGGAAATCACACGCAACACAACGTGTGGAACACTGCTTCAAAATTTCTTAACTAAGTGGCAATTCAGTGACATTTCGTTTGCCTCTTGCCAGACCGCCACAGCAACTAATCAATAAATGAATCACTAGCTCGGCTGCAACCTTCATATATGCACGTATCAATTAGTTTCCATTTTAGTATATTGCGCGTTGACTAATATATTAGAATTTGCTAATTATCTCTGAAATGTGTGACGTCGTATCCTTTGTAGTGTCGCTGTTCTTCACGGTATAGCCGCGACAATGCTCGTGCTTGTTGCAATTTTAAATTTTACGTTAATCTTAGTGAAAACAGATAAAAATTTGATTTTGAAAATGTCACTTGTACCCTATATTAGAATACAGTTTTTATATTTAAAACAATGCAAAATACTAAAATTTTAGACTGATTTATAATATACCTATACATTTCCGAAAATATGTATTCATATTTTTCATAATGAATTTTGATCACGAAATGGAGTGTTTCGTGCGTTTTAGTATACTAAAACGCACGAAACAATCCACTTCGTGATCAAAATTCATTATGATCGATGACAAAAATTTACGAATTCTGAAGTTTACTTTGAGTAAATTAACTAGATTTTTGTCAAAAATAAAACAGTATTTTCTGTGGGTAGGCATCGTTAGTTGGAAAAAGAACTTTTAGTGATAATTAGGGCGCGGAATCGAGCGAGCCATGACTCATCACCCATGGGCGCACTATTGAAATGTTGTATTTTTAAAGAGGTTTTTTTTTTATATAATTGGATAACAATTGGCTGGTAATCTATAAAATACAAAATACCTTATTATTTGTTCATTTTATCTTCTGTAAGACTTGTTCTCTTTGAATTAAGTACCTACATCCTTGTAGATAGAAAACGTCTACATCGCAACTTGTTATATATATGTGCGCACTGGAAATATTCTTTTATTTCAGCGTATTTAGCATACACAATTGCCGCAATGTTATTAAATCTGGATTTCTATTAAAAACTACGTCTAACTTTTGCCGAAGGCCGCATCCAAAGTCACTTGGAATACTTTTGAAATTATTAATAGCCACATCTAATGTGGTTAATCCATTTTACTTTCTTATACGTAGTATAAGGAAGTATTGTGATGATGAAAATTTTAGACCTCGAGATTTTTGCAGATATCCACGTTTTGAGGTCCCCTGATACCAAAAAAGTGGTTTTTAAAAAATGTCTGTGTGTCTGTGTCTGTGTGTGTCTGTGTGTGTGTGACCACGATAGCGGTCAAACCGCTACAGATATCTATTCCAAATTTTGTATTTACGAATATAATCTCCCTCTTGAGAACTGATTAGATTTTGAGCAAAATCGGCAGACCGGAAGTAGTGGTTTACTTCAGTGAAAAAATCGAATTTTGCAAATATTTCGTCAATTACTAAGTTTAAACGAATTTATAAAGAATTCAAATGTACTCAAAATTAAATTTGAGAAAAATTGTATTAATGAAGTTTTTCGAAATTCCTACCGGAAGTAGGTCTTTTACTCTTATCAAAAATCAGTTTTTTGCGAATATCTCGCAAGTCATGCTTTCTAGGCAGGTACATTACCAGTATAAAGGTATTTAGAACGTACTTTTAAATATATTTTGTATAAAAAAAATTTCAAAATTCAGACCGGAAGTACCACTTTTACTCTTATCGAATAGCGATTTTTTGGAAATATGTCGTAAGTTATGCATTCTATATATATTTATCAAGAGCACAAGAGTATTTAAAACTATATTTGCAATATTTTTTCTATATATGAAATTTCAAAATTCGGACCGGAAGTAGCTATTTTACTCTTAGCGAGGTATGCATTCTATAGCGATTTATTAAGAGAATGAAAGTACTTAGAATAGGATTTTGAATGTATGTAGATATCAATTCCAAATTTTGTATTTACGTGTACAATCTCCCTCTTGAGAGCTGATTAGTTTTTCAGTAAAATCGGTAGACCGGAAGTAGCAGTTTACTTCAGTAAAAAAATCGAATTTTGCCAATATTTCGTCAATTACTAAGTTTAAACAAATTTATAAAGAATTGAAATGTACTCAAAATTAATTTGACACAAATTATCTTAAAAAAGTTTTTCGAAATTCCAACCGGAAGTAGGTCTTTTACTGTTATCGAAAATCAGTTTTTTGCGAATATCTCGCAAGTCATGCTTTCTAGTCAGGTACATTACGAGTATAAAAGTATTTAAATTATAATTTTAAATATCTTTTGTATAAAAAAAATTCAAAATTCGGACCGGAAGTACCACTTTTACTCTTACCGAATATCGATTTTTTGCAGATATGTCGTAAATTTTGCATTCTATATATATTTATTAAGAGTACAAAAATATTTAGAGTTGAATTTGCAATATTTTTTGTGTACATGAAATTTCAAAATTCGGACCGGAAGTGGCACTTTTACTCTTAGCGAGTAGCACTTTTTTTCGAATATCTTGCAAAGTATGCATTCTATAGCGATTTATTAAGAGAATGAAAGTACTTAGAATAGGATTTTGAATAAGTTTTGTATAAAAAAATTCTTAAAATTGTATAGTTTGAAACGCTCATACGTATAAGAAAGTCGTGTGGTGGCCACACCTCATTTTTTAAATGGAATACGCGATATTTTATTATGGCATTTTTTTCCATTTTTTATACTCTTTTGTTTTTGTTAACAATGTCCTATACCTATCTTTTGTAATTTCTGAGATAATCACGATAGGAGCAATTACCGGTCAAATAAGGAACTACGAGCGCTGTTATATGCACTCAAATATTCGTCCAATAAATGCTGGAATGTGACCGATTGCCTGAGTCAACTATTAAAGAAAGTCGGTAAATATTTATGTCAAATTTATAAAAGCGTCGCTAATAGTTATCAACGAAATAAATTATTGTTATGCTGAATTAATAGATATGATTGACGTTGTGAATCTGAAAGAAACTCTTTGCTAGCATCCAGACTTTATGCACAGCGATCCCTGGTAGAAGTCAACCGAAGCCAGAAACCTTCGAAACTATAAAGGAAAGGTTCGAGTGAACAGAAAGTATTAAATATTGTAACGTTTTCGGGTTCGCAATAAACAACTCGTGCAATTTATTTATTTAAAACAGTCTGTATATTCACAAACGTAAAATTAATTACAATATAAAAATGTAAAACTAATGTACCACACTTAAACTATAGTCGGATCGTTTTCGCAACCGACACGGCAAAAGTACGAACTAAAAACGCTGATTAAATACCACTACAAATTGCAATCAACCGGAACAATTTTAGAACAATAAAATTCAACCAACTAATTAATATTTTAGGATAAATAGCTACTGCTAGTAAAATACTATTACATGAAAGTGAGTTTGAAATTAAATATTATAGATAAAAGTATTAAATATTACTTTTCTATATCAATATTTTTTTTAATACATGGCTATTCTGAGCATTGTTGTCAGATTTTTATTTTCACGTAGGTAGCGGATGACACTTGACAAGCGTAGCGTATGACAAGCAGGTGACTAGTATTCAGTATAGCGTTTTTCGAGCAATTACACATGAGACTTGGGCTACCATCACTCAACAAGAAATAAAGACGTGGTGGGATAGGGAAATAGAAATAGATAAAACAGACATTAATCCAGTAATATTTTGTATTAATGATAGCAGTAGTAGCGATTGTGAAAGTTATTATTAATGTTAATGAATGTCACACTGTGGTCATCTTTACTATTCTAGTTGACAGCGCGGAAGAACTGGTAATTTGTGATGGTAACCAGATAGCGATGCGAGTTTGTGAATTGATTGCATGTTTATTTGCAAATGATTTGCAAAGCGTATATAAGATTATGTATAAGACAGTGAACGAAGAACTTTTATTTCACATAATTAAATGATCTTGCTATTAATAGTGTTTGAAATTTTACTGGCACATAAATATTTTGCAGTTTGATATACCTACGAAAAATGTTTCAAACAAGTTGCTTTTAGTACACCAGTGATAATGGTAATAATCATAGTGAACAGTAAGAATCTGGCAAACAAATGTTTTTATAATTAGTGTAATACTTTTCTGACCTTCTCGCTGTTGCATGTAAAAATACTTTAATTTTGATGCATTTAATGGAAAAGCAATATAGCACTATTGGTAAAGATACTGCTGTACAGCTGTCTTTGCTACTACATATCTTTATTGTCTGTAGTAAAACTAACTCGAAAATAATTATTAAATACATTCCTGAATGTTTAACTGAATTTCAAAAGTTCAATTTTCTCTGAAAATCTAACCTTTTTTATATTTATATGTAATTACTAACAGCACACAAGTTCATACAAATATAAAATAATCATTATATTCTGCTTTTCAATAGTACTTAGCAAAATTATTATCAAATTAATAGTTACATATTAGAATTATTGTCGGTAGTGCTAAAACCACAAGTCTAATTGATCATTTAGGGTTATAGTGTCAAAATTAATATTACTTGACAGATCAAATTTTGCAACGTCTCAAATTTGACGCCATTTTAATTTTGGTGGCGTATGTCGGTTGCGGGAGCGATTCTAGTATACTACGATTTAAATTAACACAGGTATTTATTTACCAGTACTATTTATATGTATGTGATATTGCACTATAATAAAAACTGCACCGTATTTATATCACTTCTATTTATATAAAACTCTAATATTTATGCATTTTCTTCGGCTACCACTCAAGGAACTATTTATTTATTTCTTATATTTATTTCCACTTTGGTCTGTTCCGCGCGTCGACTACTTAAGGAACTTCTTATTCCGGAATTGACTCATCTCCGTGACCCAGCCGCCTTATATACACATACGAAACATCTGGAAGCATTCGCGTAAACTCCATCTGCCTCTCGATGTTTGTAGAACATTCGACAGACATTCTGTCTCTTCGCAGTACAGAAGATCCAGAGGATACGGGAATTTTTCTTCATAAATCGAGAGACGTTCCAGTCTTTTCGCTTGCTACGCCGTACGGCGTGCATGATTTACGACCAAATAACAAAAATTTCAAAATTCAGACCGGAAGTACCACTTTTACTCTTATCGAATAGCGATTTTTTGCAAATATGTCGTAAGTTATGCATTCTATATATATTTATCAAGAGTACAACAGTATTTAGAACTGGATTTGCAATATTTTTTGTATATATGAAATTTCAAAATTCGGACCGGAAGTAGCACTTTTACTCTTAGCGAGTAGCACTTTTTTGATAATATCTTGCAAAGTATGCATTCTATAGAGATTTATTAAGAGAATACAAGTACTTAGAATAGGATTTTGAATAATTTTTGTATAAAAAAATTCTTAAAATTCCATAATTTGAAACGCTCATACGTATAAGAAAGTCGTGTGGTGGACACACCTTATTTTTTGTTTATAACATCGAAAAAGTGTCTAACTTTTGCATATTTATCACTTTTATCCAACATATTCTCAGATAAATTTTAGTTTTGCTTGATAGATTGAAATTTATTTCGGCTCATAACATTCCTTGATAATATCGATTCCTTTGTCTTCATCAGTAGACTAGTAATGTTTAATATGTGGTAATGAATGATAACCGGAAAACAGTAAAATTGCTATAAAATTTAAAAGTCCGTTTTTTGATAATGAAAATACATGGCGGTTATTGTCTTGAGCATATTTTAGTGAAAATTTTAAAATCAAGTAAATCACTTCGTCATCGGAAAACGCGAAAAATGTTCAATGCTTGATTTTCCCGAAAGCTTATTTTTGAGATCCTCGCATGATCGGAACTCTTCGGATATAGGTGTGTGAGTATATTCAATCTGACCCTTTTTCCATTTGACTTCAGAGGCTAAGTGGTCTTTTGCAGGCAACACACGTCTTCTTTTGGATTCCAATATTTCATCATCTGATGAGTCAGTCAGGTGTACTTGCGGCAGTAGACAAAGTGCTGGGTTGCCCGAGGCACTCTGTACATTTCGGTGCATGCAACTCAAAAGTTCCGACTATATCATGTGGTTCCTGAACTGTTTGTAGATTGTTTTCCTCATCTGTTACCACGCACTATTCGTTGGTGTCAGAGCCGCGGCGGAGACTCTTAGGGCGATAGTAACAACAATAAAACAGGGGTTGAACACAAGTAAAACCATATATTAACGTATTTTACAAATATTACAGGTTATACATATACAGGGCGATGAATAAGAACTTAGTGTCTGCATATCACTGGGAGGGGGAAACTCGAACGTGCACTAGTCACTGTTGTGGCGTTCACTAGACACGGGGGGGGATCAAACGTTCACTAGACACTGGGGTGGCGTTCACTAGACACGGGGGGGGGGAGTCACGTGTTCACTTGCACAGGGGGGGGGGGAAGGTACTCACTCACTTGCGGTCCGCACTCACGAGCACTATGTTCGGTTCACGACGTGGTGGGCCTGGTGATGTGGTGGTCCGTTGCCGAAGGCCTGGTGCCGTTGAAGGCCTGGAGTTGGAAGGCCCGTAGTCACAGAAGGCCTGTAGTTGCAGAAGGCCTGTAGTCGCAGAAAGCCTGTAGTTGCAGAAGGCCTGGGGCCGTTGGGCCTGGTGACGTCAAAGGCCTGGCGTCGGAAGGCCCGTAGTTGCAGAAGGCCTGTGGTCGCAGAAGGCCTGTAGTTGCAGAAGGCCTGTAGTCGCAGAAGGCCTGGGGCCGTTGGGCCTGGTGACGTCAAAGGCCTGGAGTCGGAAGGCCCGTAGTTGCAGAAGGCCTGTGGTCGCAGAAGGCCTGTAGTTGCAGAAGGCCTGTAGTCGCAGAAGGCCTGGGGCCGTTGGGCCTGGTGACGTCAAAGGCCTGGAGTCGGAAGGCCCGTAGTTGCAGAAGGCCTGTGGTCGCAGAAGGCCTGTAGTTGCAGAAGGCCTGTAGTCGCAGAAGGCCTGGGGCCGTTGGGCCTGGTGACGTCAAAGGCCTGGAGTCGGAAGGCCCGTAGTCGCAGGCCTGTGGTCGCAGAAGGCCTGTAGTCGCAGAAGGCCTGTAGTTGCAGAAGGCCTGGGGCCGTTGGGACTGGTGACGTCAAAGGCCTGGAGTCGGAAGGCCCGTAGTTGCAGAAGGCCTGTGGTTGCAGAAGGCCTGTAGTTGCGGAAGGCCTGTAGTCGCAGAAGGCCTGGGGCCGTTGGGCCTGGTGACGTCAAAGGCCTGGAGTCGGAAGGCCCGTAATTGTCGAAGGCCTGGATGCCTCTGGGCCTGGTGTCGTTACGGCCTGGTAATACTGAAGGCCGAGATGCGATTGGGCCTCTTATCGTAGGTAGACCGTGATGTGATGTCTTCTGATGCTAGCTTTGTAGTTCTAATAGTAGAAGTAGTAGTTCTTCTGGAAGTTGCTGGTAGTAGTAGCTGCTAGTTCTATCGGAGGTCGAATGAATGCTTTCTGATTTCTCCCCCGGCTTATATAGGGAGCCGTCGTTCTCCCATTGGTGCCTATTTCGTGGGGGAGGAGCCTGTAAGATGTTTATTACCGGATGATGTCATGGTACACGGCGTCACTATGTCGGCGGGGGTAACAAATGCCTCCCCCTCGAAAAGCCGTGTATCCATGACATCTCCGGCATTTAATGGTCTGAGCGGCTCGTTCCCGGCTGCGGCTCTTGGTGTAGGTTTGCCTCCTGATTCGGTGGAGGCGCCGGTCCGGGATCTCCATTTGGCTGAACTGGGCGTTGTGTGTTTGGGCGCCTGGCGATGCGCACCTGATCTAAGTGGTATTTAGCGCGCTGGGCCCCTGGTCGCTCCACCCAGATCGCTGCTGGTCCTGCTTGTTCCAGCACTGGGTACGGGCCCGCCCATTTTGGCCCAAAAGGCTGTCCCGGCGGAAGATGTGTCCTTACCATTACCAAATCGCCCGGGTTTGGTCGAATGGGCATTGGTGCGTCTGGTCTAACGTATCGCCGCTCTCTATATCGTAGTTCGTTAGCGTGCACCCTCTGAGTGCGTTGTGGTCTGGGTTCGGGCTCACCCTCCACCGGATCCCTCCATTCGCCTGGTCTGCGTAGCTCATACCCAAAGAGGGCTCGGGCCGGTGAATAATTGGTGGCCGCATTTCGCCTGGATCGTAGGTTAAAGAGTGCTTGGCCGAGTTTTTCGTCCCAGCGTTCTGGTGTTTGGCCCTCAAGCTGGAGCCTCAGGACCTTTTTCAATTCTTGGTTCCGTCGCTCAACCGGGTTTGCCCTCGGGTGGTATATTGGGGTCGTCTAATGAAGGCATTGCCACTTACGCAACGCGGCGTCCCAAGCGACGGAAGTGAATTGTGGTCCATTGTCGGTAAGTATGGCCATCGGGTATCCAAAACGCTGGAACACCTCTTCCAGGCAGTCCGTGACGGCGGTGGTCGTAGTGGTTCGGGCTGCCCTAACCTCGATCCACCTCGTGTGGATATCCATTACTACAATGCCAAATCGATTGCCCCTACGTGATTCGGTTAACGGGCCCACAATGTCTACGGAGAGCACCTCAAATGGTTGTCTGGGTGCATGTGGTCGCAGAGGCGCCTTGGCTTGAATCGGTCCCCGCTTAAAGGCGTTGCAAAGGCGACAGCCGTGCACATAATCAATGACCTGTGCCCGCACCCCTGGCCAGTGGAAGCGCCTAGTGATTGCTTCATAGGTCTCGTCCGCCCCAGGGTGACCAGCGGTGGGGTCATCATGGTACTGTTGGATTACTTGAGTCCGGATAGCGTCGGGCACCAATATTGGTCGATGTGCCCCCTCTTTGTAGCGTAGGAATCCATTGGTGAATACGAAGTCAGGATGCTGTTCTGCCTCGGGCCCGTTTTGTTGGAGTTGTAGGGCTAATTCCCGGATGGCTGGGTCTGCTTGTTGGGCGTCTTGGATTAGGTGGTATAGTGGTTCGCCTGTCTCCAAGAGGCATACCCGCTCCTCAACGGGTGGTAGTAATGATCGTCGGGCTTCGGGGATTAGTCTTTCCGGATCCTCCAAGCTGGGGTCGGTTTCTTCGGTATCAGGATGCCGTGACAAGGCATCGGGGAGCTCATTGTGTTTGCCCGGCACGTGCTCTACCGTATATGTAAATTCTTGGAGTAAGAGGGACCAGCGCATCAACTTTGATCTAGCTTCCCTGAATTGGTTCAACCAGGTAAGGGCCTTACTGTCGGTTCTCAGGACGAATGGTTTGTCCATGGCCAGGCCAGGCCAGGCATTCCTGCTCGTTCACATGGTATCTCCGTTCTGTCTGGTTGAACCGTAGGCTAGCGTAGTTGACTATCTGTCGCTGGTCATCTTTTTCCTGGTAGAGCACGGCAGCGGCGCCGATTCCACTAGCATCGGTCTGCAGGATGAAGGGGCGTTGAAAGTCCGGTCGATGTAGGAACAATGGTTTAGCTGCGGCGGCCTTGATAGCGTGGAAAGCTCCATGGGCGGCTTCCGTCCATTTGTACGTGGTGCCTGTCTTCAAGAGGTCAGTCAAAGGAGCCATAATTCGAGAGGCGTCCGGGATATAATCCCGGAGCCAATTTACAGTACCCAAAAACTGACGGAGAGCCTTCCTGGTTTTTGGGGCCTCCGCAGCCTGGATCGCCTGGATGTGGGTGGTTTGGGGCCGATTTCCCTTATCAGTGACCACGTGTCCCAAGTAGTTGAGGCTCGGGCTGGCAAAGTGGCACTTTTTGATGTTCAATTTGAGGCCATGTTGCTCCAGTCGCTCAAACACCATCCTGATGTGGCATAAGTGCTCGTTGAGATTCTGGGAATATATTATTATGTCGTCCAGGTAGGCTAGGGCGAATTCCTGAATATATCCCACGAGCACATCTTGGGCCATGAGCTTCTGGAACGTCGTTGGGGCCCCTTTCAGGCCGAAGGGCATCACATTAAACTCGTAGCTCGAGCCATCGGGGGTGGTGAAAGCGGTTAGGTGCCTAGACTCCTCAGCCATCGCAATCTGCCAGTATCCACTGCGCAGATCCAGAGTGGTAAAGATTTTCGCATCGCCCAGGTCTCCCAGGGACTCCTGGATGGGCGGCAGTGGGCTGGCTTCGTCGTGGGTTTTATCGTTCAAGCGTCTAAAGTCAACGCAGAATCTAGGCCCGCCATCCTTCTTAGTGACAATAACCACAGGGGATGAATATTCACTGTGGCTGGGCCGGATGACTCGGGCTGCCAGCATTTCTTCCACCTGTTCGGCAATCAGCCTCTTCTTGTGTGGCGTGTATTTGTATGCAGGGACCTTCACTGGTATGTCATCCCTAAGTCTGATGACGTGTTGTGTAGTGGCTGTCGTGGTGATGGGTCCTCCCTCCTGGAATAGGCCATCAAAGTTTTGCAGGCTGGCCAGGAAAGTGTCCTGCTGGGCCCCCGTCCAGCCTGCCATATCTACTGGGATATTTTCTGGTGCCAGCCCAGGGGTCACCCGTCCGGGTTGAGCCCTGTCGAAATATAATGTCTGGCGCTGTCGAGTTCCCACGTGAAGGCATCCCCTTTGGTAGTCCAGGATGGCGTGGTTTTCCTGCAGCCAGGGGTGGCCCAGAATTATGTCCGTCTGGAGGTCGTCCACCACTAATACTTCACAGCTGAAGGCGTAGTTATCAGAGGCTGCCTTCAAGGTCCCGACATGGCCAGCCGTAAGGATGTGATTCTCCAATGCCATGCACAGGTTAATTTGTTTTGACGGGATGATAGGTCCAGTTAGCCACCTTGATTTGGCCAGATTTCTACTAGCGGCGCTATCGATTCGGGCCAGGACGTGCTGCTTGTTGATTTGCAGCCGAATCGTAGCCGTCTGCCATTGAGGTATGGATGTGATTAGGGCCGTCCCTGTGTGGTCTGTGGGGCGGCCCCTTGATCTTCCCCCGAACCTTTTGATGGTGCTGGGTGACGGTCGGCAAAGCTCCTTGGTTGTTGCGGACAGTCCCGGTTGTAATGGCGACCGGGACAGAACCAGCACTTAGGGAGCGATTTTTCTTGCTGCCGTTCTGGATGGGGTGCCGTGGGGAGCGTCTTGACCTCCTTCTTGAGTGGAGGTGATTTGTTAGTGAAGTTGTTAAAAATTTCTGCCCATTTCTCGACCGCTTCCCGAAGTTCTCCGACTGTTGTGGGATTAGTTTGGGCCACCTGGACGCAGTATTTTTCTGTCAACAACATAGTGATGTGTTGAGTCAGATTTTCTTCCGGCCAATGCGGATCCAATCGTAGACACAAACGCCTTATTCTAGTGATGAAAGCCTTTTGCCGGACTTCGCAGGCGCTCTGCAGTTCGCGCCTGCGTTGGGGGCTGAGGAATTCTCTGCGAAAGCGTTGGCAAAATTCGCTCAGAGTATCGAAGCCCCCCTGATTCTTACGCGCCCAAGCGGCCGCTCCATCAATTAAAAATGGCCGCACGGCGTCGTCGATATCTTCTGGTACCTCGACTACTGCTGTCGATAGGTGGGCCTGTAACCGGATCAAGAAGACCTCAGGATCCTCTATAAGGTGGCCTCCATAAGGCCTTGGTGGCACCGGTGTAACTGGTGTGTTTGGACAGCCGTGACAGCAAGCCGTGCATTGTATTGGTTGCGGATGGGCCATTGGTGTTTTGGCAGGCGTGTTGCCTGAAATGGTGATGATTTCGGTAGTGGCTGCTATTGGGTCAGGAGTGATTGCCAGTGGTGCGTCTTTATTGATTTCTAGGCTGGTGGCTTGTGCTGCTTGTTTTAGTTCCACAGCCTGCAGACGTTTCCCCACTAGCTTTAATTCTTCGATCAAGATGGCCATTTGGATTGTTGGATCCGCAGTTCTGGGGGTGACTGCCCTAGGTGTAGACTGTTGTGGTGGAGTGCTGGGCTCGGACTCGTCCGGGACACTCCTGCTTCGCCTATCCTTCCGACCTTTTCCTTTCGGCATCTTGTTGTGGTGGGGGGGTTGGTGTTGGTGGTGTGGGTCCTAGGTAGACGTCCGTCTTCCTTATCACGCACTTTAGTTGGGCGCCACTATTGTTACCACGCACTATTCGTTGGTGTCAGAGCCGCGGCGGAGACTCTTAGGGCGATAGTAACAACAATAAAACAGGGGTTGAACACAAGTAAAACCATATATTAACGTATTTTACAAATATTACAGGTTATACATATACAGGGCGATGAATAAGAACTTAGTGTCTGCTTATCACTGGGAGGGGGAAACTCGAACGTGCACTAGTCACTGTTGTGGCGTTCACTAGACACGGGGGGATCAAACGTTCACTAGTCACTGGGGTGGCGTTCACTAGACACGGGGGGAGTCACGTGTTCACTTGCACAGGGGGGGGAAGGTACTCACTCACTTGCGGTCCGCACTCACGAGCACTATGTTCGGTTCACGACGTGGTGGGCCTGGTGATGTGGTGGTCCGTTGCCGAAGGCCTGGTGCCGTTGAAGGCCTGGAGTTGGAAGGCCCGTAGTCACAGAAGGCCTGTAGTTGCAGAAGGCCTGTAGTCGCAGAAGGCCTGTAGTTGCAGAAGGCCTGGGGCCGTTGGGCCTGGTGACGTCAAAGGCCTGGCGTCGGAAGGCCCGTAGTTGCAGAAGGCCTGTGGTCGCAGAAGGCCTGTAGTTGCAGAAGGCCTGTAGTCGCAGAAGGCCTGGGGCCGTTGGGCCTGGTGACGTCAAAGGCCTGGAGTCGGAAGGCCCGTAGTTGCAGAAGGCCTGTGGTCGCAGAAGGCCTGTAGTTGCAGAAGGCCTGTAGTCGCAGAAGGCCTGGGGCCGTTGGGCCTGGTGACGTCAAAGGCCTGGAGTCGGAAGGCCCGTAGTCACAGAAGGCCTGTAGTTGCAGAAGGCCTGTAGTCGCAGAAGGCCTGTAGTTGCAGAAGGCCTGGGGCCGTTGGGCCTGGTGACGTCAAAGGCCTGGAGTCGGAAGGCCCGTAGTCGCAGAAGGCCTGTGGTCGCAGAAGGCCTGTAGTTGCAGAAGGCCTGTAGTCGCAGAAGGCCTGTGGCCGTTGGGCCTGGTGACGTCAAAGGCCTGGAGTCGGAAGGCCCGTAATTGTCGAAGGCCTGGATGCCTCTGGGCCTGGTGTCGTTACGGCCTGGTAATACTGAAGGCCGAGATGCGTTGGGCCTCTTATCGTAGGTAGACCGTGATGTGATGTCTTCTGATGCTAGCTTTGTAGTTCTAATAGTAGAAGTAGTAGTTCTTCTGGAAGTTGCTGGTAGTAGTAGCTGCTAGTTCTATCGGAGGTCGAATGAATGCTTTCTGATTTCTCCCCCGGCTTATATAGGGAGCCGTCGTTCTCCCATTGGTGCCTATTTCGTGGGGGAGGAGCCTGTAAGATGTTTATTACCGGATGATGTCATGGTACACGGCGTCACTATGTCGGCGGGGGTAACACATCTGTTACCTTTGCCGTATCCTGGATACGAATTAAACGACGTGCTTGCGATAAATTTGAGCTAATAAACATTACATATTGTTGTTATTAATATTTACTAAGATTGTGCGGACTTAAAAATCATTTCGATCCGTGAATGAAATTGTTATAAACAAACATAACAGACGATGCACATTTCCCATAAATTCCCATATATTTCTAACAGTATTAATAAATATAATAATACTGAAAATCTTTAACCAACCCAAACAGTCGTTATTGTGACCAATGATGAACTTACCGATCACAGGCTCCACCTACCAATTTTTCACCAATGCACTAAGTGGAGATTACTTGAATACATCTCACAGGCTCCACCCACTATTTTTGTTCGAAAATTTATCAAGTGAAAAATATTTTACACGAGAAGCAAGGGCTTCTGCCCAATCAAAAGAGTCGTTATTCTGACGAATAGAATGCGTCTTTTGAAAGAACACCTGCAACAGCGTCATTTGTTTACGTCGTTGAAAATGTTATAAAAGCTAAGAATTTTAGTATTGAGTATCCAGTCGCTCTAAAGACTTAAAGCGACAACAGCCCCTTCTCTGGAGAGAACCGAACTTTCGCCAAGTGACTTCAGAGCTGATACAACGTTTCTACGAGCAAGCCGAAGCGACTCGAAGCAATCCCGAGCGTTTCCGAGGCAAAGCCGAACATACCCGAGGAGAACTAAAGACGTAGGACGACTTCTACGAGCAAGCCGAAGCGACTCGAAGCAATCCCGAGCGTTTCCGAGGCAAAGCCGAACATACCCGAGGAGAACTAAAGACGTAGGACGACTTCTACGAGCAAGCCGAAGCGACTCGAAGCAATCCCGAGCGTTTCCGAGGCAAAGCCGAACATACCCGAGGAGAACTAAAGACGTAGGACGACTTCTACGAGCAAGCCGAAGCGACTCGAAGCAATCCCGAGCGTTTCCGAGGCAAAGCCGAACATACCCGAGGAGAACTAAAGACGTAGGACGACTTCTACGAGCAAGCCGAAGCGACTCGAAGCAATCCCGAGCGTTTCCGAGGCAAAGCCGAACATACCCGAGGAGAACTAAAGACGTAGGACGACTTCTACGAGCAAGCCGAACGCAGCCGAAGCAAACCCGAGCGTTTCCGAGGTGACCCGAAGATACCCGAAGGCGTAGGAAGGCTTCTACGAACGAGACGAAGCAAACCCGAACGTTTCCGAGGTGACCCGAAGATACCCGAAGGCGTAGGAAGGCTTCTGCGAACGAGACGAAGCAAACCCGAACGTTTCCGAGGTGACCCGAAGATACCCGAAGACGTAGGAAGGCTTCTACGAACGAGACGAAGCAAACCCGAACGTTTCCGAGGTGACCCGAAGATACCCGAAGACAAGGAAGGACCTAAAAGGGATAAGCCGAACACTTACGAGGAGGACCAAGAGTCCGAATCAACAGCAGTTGCGTGCTTCAGCCAACATCCAAGGAGCATTCGTGACCTGTTAGTGAGGCTGTGAACAAAGTGACCCAACCAAAGAGAGGTTGTTGAACAAAGTGACCCAACCAAAGAGAGGTTGTTGAACAAAGTGACCCAACCGAAGAGAGGTTGTTGAACAAAGTGACCCAACCAAATACGAGAGGTTGTTGAAGTTGTGAGTGCCACTTAGTGCTCAACAAAGATCCAGACCGCGGATCGTTATTCAAGTGTCAGACCTGTGCCGATACACCATCCCAGTGACTTGTGACGTGTGGCTAAAGTGACCTCACGTCGTACCCATTGTTACAACCGTAAGTACTGAACTGATTCCTAAGCTTGCACGGTTGGCAATCTCAAGATAGCCCCGTCACGTCACTCAGAAGTAGTTAGTTGGTTTGGTACCCGAAGGCAGCCTTACCCATTCTAGGCGTTAATTGACTAGGTACCCCGAAGGGAGCCTTATCCCCTAGAACCCCAACTGAGTGTCTCAAATATCCCTCTCTATTTTAAAACTGCCAGTATCTAGCGACCACCCCCTTTGTCTTATCCCCCTGTGTGTGGGATCATTAGCCCTTTGGTCAAGGTGTCTCAGTAGACAGTGTATATAATATCAATCTATGTAAATGTCTCTTAATATTTAGTGTTGCCTTAAGCCATTTCTTTATAGTCCTGCGTGGCTATTGTTTTTAGTGACCGAGTTGTGGTAATAAATTCATGTGGTTTTATACAACTCTTTCATTAACCTTCGACACTAATATAAGCCCTATCCTGGAACACCCAGTGAATAAGTGTAGTGCCATCCTGAAGGAAGGACGCCACGTCTCCCCGTATTAGAGTACTACAGCTATAAGAGCTCAGGTAATTCGAATAACCGTATCTTGAGTAATTCCTATAAGCTGAAAGGTAACATTTTGGCGCGCCAACGTGAGTGGCAAAGTTTCGTAACCTAAAAACGGAAACTTTCGGTGCAGAAAGCACCGACGAACGTGGGGAGACAATGGCTCCTAGAGGCCCGAAATCTCTGAGGAGAAGAGAATCCCGCAAAAATCAGTCGAGTGGATCTGACCGATCACCTTCCCCTACAAAATCATCACCAAAAACTGACAACCCGACAAGTCAAATGGCCAGCTTGCTAAATGAGTTCAGATTACTGGGAACTCGACTGGAAGTCTTGGAGGGGAGAAAACCCGTTGCACAAGACACCAGTCCTGAGGTCATCGTTGACATGGACTTAGGCCAAGCAGCCGGACTCACGCCAATCAAGCCGGTTAACACCGAAGAACCCATGACAGTAGTTACTCCTGAGGTTGCCGTCAGGCTGAATGACATACCTATCAGAAAGGTAGTTGCCACCCAGGAACCACCACAACCATCGCACAGTCAGCATGCCCAAGGGTGCTGTTATACCTGTCAACATACGACAGTCACCCCCGCACCTCCAAGGCCTTACGGAGGACAGCTGACAGAAGATCCTGAGGTATTCCTGACACGACTGCAGGCTCACCTAGAAACAACCAGGTTTGAAATTCCTGAAGATGTTGACGACGCCGTGCGACCGTTCTTGGTGGACGAGGCCGCCGCATGGGGGCGCAAGAATCAGGGAGGATTTGACACTCTCGATGAGTTTTGCCACCGGTTCCGCCGAGAATTCCTCAGCCAACAACGCAGGCGTAAGCTTCAAAGCGCCTGCGAAGTTCGGCAGAAAGATGATGAGGACCCCGCTACCTTCGTCACCAGAATGCGACGTCTATGTCTGCGGCTCAACCCCCAATGGCCAGAGGACGGTCTCACCCAGCACATAATTCAGTTGCTGACGGAAAAATACTGTATCCAGGCGACACAAACAAACCCTGGGACAGTAAGCGAATTGCGAGAGACAAGGGAACGGTGGGCAGAAATATTTAATAATTTTGCCACCAGAGCACCCACGTCCAAAAAGGAGGCTAACACACGACCCACGACGCAGCGCCCAGCTGAGGTAGCGTCCAGGAACCAAGAGCCTCGTGTAGTTGAGGGACGAACCCTTCCGAGGTGTTGGTTCTGCCCAGGGAGGCACATGAATCGGGACTGCCCGAAGCAGCCTCGAGAGTTTGAGGTACGCCACCCACGCCCCCAACAGAACCAGGAAGGAAGTCTAAGGGACCGTTCCAAAGCAGAAACGGGGACGGCCCTGACCACGATGGATGGCGAAGGATCCACTCCATCCATTAGACTGAAAGTGAATGGCCAAGAGGTAGTGGCACTGATAGACACAGCTGCCACAAAGAACCTCATGAGGCCAGAATATATGACGGGCCGAGCTAGGGAGACACGACCAGTTACATTCAATTGGATCGACGAAGAAGCCACCTTCCAGACTCATCACGAGGGCACACTGAAGCCCTCCTCTCGGGACTATACGTTCGCATGCAATGCGACGTTGGTGCCGAACATGCAAGCCGCCATCATCCTGGGGAGCCCCTGGCTCAAGGAACACCAGGCAGTTATTGATATGGCGCGGAGGTGTATGCATGTGGGCAAGGGGAGAAGCCAAACACTACCCTTCATTACAAGGGGCCCTCAAAAACGCCCCACGAGAACCATGCAGACACACATGGTTGCAACTACTTGGGCGGCAGCGAACAAGCAGACCTTCCAAAGAACCCTGAATGACTTCGGGGAACTCTTCGAGGAAGGAAAAGCTGTCACGACTACTGCTACTACGAAGCACGCAATCCGCCGACATAACGCCGAACCGAACATTTCCGAAGAATACCGAACACTTCCGAAGTCACCCAAAGCCGAACTAAGACTTCCACGGGCGAACCGAAAACTTCCGAAGACACCCAAACGCTTCGAAATGCATCGGCCAGGAGAATGGCGAGACCCGCAGGTGAATCCACCAGAACCAGCCGCCAACCGGACCCGATATATTCCGGTTAATGCACTGAGGCATCGGGAGCGAAGGTATGTCAATGCCAACGCCCCAATGCCACTTGAACTGCGGCCAGGCGAGTGTAACGGTGCAAGCCCACTTACCCCCTGGCCAACATATCGGACCACGTTGGTTGGGACCGTACCCAGTGGTCAAAAACGCCGACCCTACAGCTATTTGGGTCGCGCGTTCAGGCGTACGCCGAGTGAAGCTCACTTAGACCTGGTACGGCCCATGCGACGACCCAACGTGGCCCCAACACACGGGCCACAAGACATAGCCCCACCCCAGGAGCCACCAGACATAGCTCCCCCAACACACGGGCCACGAGACATAGCCCCACCTAATGAGCCCCCTGAAGAGGTTCCTACACAGGACCCAGGCCGCCCACCCGGAGCAACTGGAAGCGCCCAGTGAATCATCCGTACGCCCCTCCCCCAGAACAAATCGCGAACACCCTCCTTCGCGTGTGTAGTTATAAGCGACCGTAAAGACTTTACTTAGGTAATTTAGTGTGTGCTTAAACAGGTTTCGAACAGCGTCTTCCCCGGGAGCGGTCGAATTGTTACTCTACCGTTACCTGGGTGTGAACTAGCGACGTGTTCAAGGCTGAGTTAAAGCCAAAACCATTGTGTATCGTATACCCCCCCCCCCTTTTTAGAACAAATCGCGAAACAACTCTCCTTCGCGTGTGTAGATATAAGCGACCATAGAGACTTTATTTAGGTTAAATTTTAATGTGCTCAAACAAACCTCAAGCAACGTCTTCCCCGGGAGCGGTCGAATTGTTACCTTTGCCGTATCCTGGATACGAATTAAACGACGTGCTTGCGATAAATTTGAGCTAATAAACATTACATATTGTTGTTATTAATATTTACTAAGATTGTGCGGACTTAAAAATCATTTCGATCCGTGAATGAAATTGTTATAAACAAACATAACAGACGATGCACATTTCCCATAAATTCCCATATATTTCTAACAGTATTAATAAATATAATAATACTGAAAATCTTTAACCAACCCAAACAGTCGTTATTGTGACCAATGATGAACTTACCGATCACAGGCTCCACCTACCAATTTTTCACCAATGCACTAAGTGGAGATTACTTGAATACATCTCACAGGCTCCACCCACTATTTTTGTTCGAAAATTTATCAAGTGAAAAATATTTTACACGAGAAGCAAGGGCTTCTGCCCAATCAAAAGAGTCGTTATTCTGACGAATAGAATGCGTCTTTTGAAAGAACACCTGCAACAGCGTCATTTGTTTACGTCGTTGAAAATGTTATAAAAGCTAAGAATTTTAGTATTGAGTATCCAGTCGCTCTAAAGACTTAAAGCGACAACAGCCCCTTCTCTGGAGAGAACCGAACTTTCGCCAAGTGACTTCAGAGCTGATACAACGTTTCTACGAGCAAGCCGAAGCGACTCGAAGCAATCCCGAGCGTTTCCGAGGCAAAGCCGAACATACCCGAGGAGAACTAAAGACGTAGGACGACTTCTACGAGCAAGCCGAAGCGACTCGAAGCAATCCCGAGCGTTTCCGAGGCAAAGCCGAACATACCCGAGGAGAACTAAAGACGTAGGACGACTTCTACGAGCAAGCCGAAGCGACTCGAAGCAATCCCGAGCGTTTCCGAGGCAAAGCCGAACATACCCGAGGAGAACTAAAGACGTAGGACGACTTCTACGAGCAAGCCGAAGCGACTCGAAGCAATCCCGAGCGTTTCCGAGGCAAAGCCGAACATACCCGAGGAGAACTAAAGACGTAGGACGACTTCTACGAGCAAGCCGAAGCGACTCGAAGCAATCCCGAGCGTTTCCGAGGCAAAGCCGAACATACCCGAGGAGAACTAAAGACGTAGGACGACTTCTACGAGCAAGCCGAACGCAGCCGAAGCAAACCCGAGCGTTTCCGAGGTGACCCGAAGATACCCGAAGGCGTAGGAAGGCTTCTACGAACGAGACGAAGCAAACCCGAACGTTTCCGAGGTGACCCGAAGATACCCGAAGGCGTAGGAAGGCTTCTGCGAACGAGACGAAGCAAACCCGAACGTTTCCGAGGTGACCCGAAGATACCCGAAGACGTAGGAAGGCTTCTACGAACGAGACGAAGCAAACCCGAACGTTTCCGAGGTGACCCGAAGATACCCGAAGACAAGGAAGGACCTAAAAGGGATAAGCCGAACACTTACGAGGAGGACCAAGAGTCCGAATCAACAGCAGTTGCGTGCTTCAGCCAACATCCAAGGAGCATTCGTGACCTGTTAGTGAGGCTGTGAACAAAGTGACCCAACCAAAGAGAGGTTGTTGAACAAAGTGACCCAACCAAAGAGAGGTTGTTGAACAAAGTGACCCAACCGAAGAGAGGTTGTTGAACAAAGTGACCCAACCAAATACGAGAGGTTGTTGAAGTTGTGAGTGCCACTTAGTGCTCAACAAAGATCCAGACCGCGGATCGTTATTCAAGTGTCAGACCTGTGCCGATACACCATCCCAGTGACTTGTGACGTGTGGCTAAAGTGACCTCACGTCGTACCCATTGTTACAACCGTAAGTACTGAACTGATTCCTAAGCTTGCACGGTTGGCAATCTCAAGATAGCCCCGTCACGTCACTCAGAAGTAGTTAGTTGGTTTGGTACCCGAAGGCAGCCTTACCCATTCTAGGCGTTAATTGACTAGGTACCCCGAAGGGAGCCTTATCCCCTAGAACCCCAACTGAGTGTCTCAAATATCCCTCTCTATTTTAAAACTGCCAGTATCTAGCGACCACCCCCTTTGTCTTATCCCCCTGTGTGTGGGATCATTAGCCCTTTGGTCAAGGTGTCTCAGTAGACAGTGTATATAATATCAATCTATGTAAATGTCTCTTAATATTTAGTGTTGCCTTAAGCCATTTCTTTATAGTCCTGCGTGGCTATTGTTTTTAGTGACCGAGTTGTGGTAATAAATTCATGTGGTTTTATACAACTCTTTCATTAACCTTCGACACTAATATAAGCCCTATCCTGGAACACCCAGTGAATAAGTGTAGTGCCATCCTGAAGGAAGGACGCCACGTCTCCCCGTATTAGAGTACTACAGCTATAAGAGCTCAGGTAATTCGAATAACCGTATCTTGAGTAATTCCTATAAGCTGAAAGGTAACACATCCATAGTTTCGTCGTCGGTAAGAAAATTCACATCGGATGGAATATAAACGGCGTCGATATGTTGTAAATAAGTATTTTACGTTATTCACACAATAACTTGGGGTTAAACTAAATAGTTCAATTTTTTTACGATATGTTAAAATATCGGGTACTTACAACTTTCATTATAATTCTCCAAGTCCATCACAATCTCCTCCAGGGCAGCTTCTAATTCCTTTTGAGTTAAATATCCCGAAACTGCCATGTTTCACTAACTCTAATCAAATCATAACAGCACTGCACACGAGACAAATAAATAAATAAATACTGCACCTGCGAGTTTTATTCTGTAACTTGTCGAAACCTGCAATAATTGGTTTTGATTCACGCTTACGCACTAGTAAATATTTAAGTAAAATAAAAGATAACACTTACGATAAATCCGTCTATTCTAAAATGTAAACTGCATATTATGGACGTAATAAAAATGGTAATACAGTTTAAAAATAAAATAAACTATTATTTCGTTCTCGCAAAAAATTACGTAGCGTGTGTATTACATTTTCAGGCGTCACAGGATCTTTGATTGGGAATCAAAATCAACAGTGTAGGATATATCGACTTTTCTAATACTAGTAATAATCACACCTGTAAACGGATAGTGAAAATCTTAACTGAGCTTAACAAAAAAAAATCCTAAAATATGCCGTTGGCGCACCACTGGGATATAATGGGTTAACACGGAAGAAGTACCTATAATTTCCAAATTAGACAATATCTAAATCTGAAACGGTCAAAAGACAATTTTTTTACTTATAATAATAATAATAAACATTTATTGATGTAAACACCTTTACAATCTGTTATATACAAAATAGCTGAATACAATATAGAAAATGCAAATATGAATAATAAAAGAGGATCACATACATCTGTATACACGAAACACACATATTGTATCGAAGTTGAACAAAGTAAGATACTCATCCATGGAGTAGCACTCCTTCTCCATTATCATGCCCTTCACCAGCCTATTGAAGGGATCCACGTTCATCGCCTTCCAATCCTGAGGGAATAATATAATTTCGGACCCCAGTGACTCACACTTTGCTGTGTCGATAACAAACGGTGATGTGGAACACCAAATTCTTCCTGTGCCGAGTGTTATATAGGTGGTTATCACCATTAACGGAAAACTGGTGTCGATGTGTGCGAAAATATTTCAACACTTGTAGGATATACATAGATGCCATAGATACCATGGTAAGTATACCCTCCTTCCTAAAATATCCTCTGCAAGATTCTCCTGGTCTCAGATTGCATAGAGATCTTATAACTCGCTTCTGAAGCAGGAAAACCCTATTTGCACCTACCCATTTGTCCTCCCCAGAAAAGTATGCCATAAGCCAAATGGGAATGAAAGGCTGCATGGTAAGTTAATTTCTATGCGTGGTTAGTTGTGACAGATTTTATTCTTTTAATTGCAAAAAGCTAGATGTTAGTCTTTCTAATAATTGGTCGATATGCTGTCTCCATTTCAGGCAGATGATCTAATGTAAGTCCAATGAATTATACACGCATTTCATTGCTTGGTTTAGTTCTGAAGACAAGTTCATGCTTTTTTTCTGTGTTTAAGTTTGTTCGCAGTGAACCATTCCTTTGATCATCTTATTGCCGATATTGATCTTTGTTGCTTCAATTCGTGTCTTTCCATTTGGTAAAATGGAAGTGTCGTCTGCGTAAAAGCATATTTCAGCACTAAAACATTCAGGATTATCATTTATAAATATGATTAACAATAATGGCGTCAGGAACAAAATGCAAAAAGGAAAAATCCCTTACCACAAAAATTAAAAAAATATAAAAAACTATATACATATTTCGGCAACTAAGTTGCCATCTTCAGTAGAAGAGTGTTAACGTAGTATTTTTGGCTAAGGTGTAACCTTAGAAGATTTGCTCTTCACCAAATCACCAGTGGGATAACACTTTCAGGATTGAGCCTTGGGGAACTCCACGGCTTACTGAATGCATTTTCGACCTCTCACCCCTACATTCCATTTTTTAAGTAGAATTTGATAAGATCCAATGACTTTCTCCTAACACCATAACGTTTTAGTTCCTGCAGCAAGATTCATGATCCACCAAATCAAAAGCCGTACTTAACTCCAGCATATTCATTTCTACACACTTTCTCCGGTCAAATGAGACACGTTTATAATTGATAACGTCCATTACACCACTCATTACTGATCTACTTTTACGGTAACCATGTTGCTTTGGAAATAGTAGACCACGCGACTCAAAAAAGCGGGATAGTCTAGTAGCTATTACCTGTTCGTACACGTTTGATGAGATTGACTGATTGGTCTATAGTTGTTGCATATATTTGTGTCACCGTTTTTGATATATTGGTGATACCTCAGCCACTTTTAGAAGTTCAGGAAATACTCCCTCATTCATTGACCCGTTTATACAATCGACGAAGACTTATTTCAGTGGCGGCTTCTTTCAGAGTGTGTGTGTTGAAATATTATAGATATCTTCTGTTTTTTTATTTTTTAGGCTTTTAATTACGCTCAAGATCTCCACTTCTGTTGCTGGGTGGAATGCAGTTATGTAAATATCTAGCAAATTATGCATTTTTCAAATGTTATTGGAAATAAACTGTAGAAATCATTTGTTGTCTTCATAAAACTAATAGTACATAAATTCAGATATATTCATAAAAAATATATCTTTCGTTATTGTGAAGTGTTACGAATTACTTGTATTTTTGTCGTTTATACTTTTAATAAACGAGTGTGGACTTCAGACTTTTTATACATTTTATACATCCATAATTCTATAAGCTTTTCCAGAGCGGTCATAATTTAACAGACAGGAACTGTATTGTGTATATGTATTTCACTGCTTAACAATTAAAATTATCTCTTCTCTAACCAAATACGAATGAATAATTCATATATAATGTTAACAGAAAATTTCCGGTAATTTCTTTAATGGCCTATGAGTTCCTAAAACTATTGATAATGTTTCCTAAACATATAGTTTAGGCGAGACATTCTTACTCGACTAAGATATGGTTTATTTACATTGTAAGTTCTAAGAAATTCAATAATACACAAGTTCTAATATGAAATTGTATTATAAGATAGTAAAAGTAAGAAACTAATTGATTAGTTTTATCATTATCGAAATATTTAGTTTCAAAATTATTAAAATCACGCTTATTTTGAACGATTTGTATAATATTTAAAGAGCGTTTGATAAAATCAAATGCCTTTTTTTTTATTGATGTCATTCATCTAATATTCTGATTGATGCTTTTCTTTACAAACACCTTTATTTTTTATCAATATAATTTGTCCACCCTAGGTTGGTCGAATTTAAACTCTTCGTCTTATTGAGATTTAGTATAAAACGTGATCTAAAATATGATAAATGAAAATAAATATAGAATATTGTGTATATACTGTGTTTTTAATTCGAAAATTAGAGTAAAGTGTAAATTTAGAACATATTTCTCTCTCCTTACCTCTCGCTCTATTGTTATATCCACATAAAAGCACATTCTTAATAAAAACAGCATTATAAAAGAAACATGAGTTATGATGGAATATTGTTTATATGAAACCTGAATTTCCCTAAATTACTAAATATTTTAATAAGACTACTACTACTATCTATTGTTTGTCTAAAATGCAACTACTGTTATTTATGGTGGACTCTTGCCGATATCTATATTTTGAAGCTCCCTGATAATGAATTAAAAAGTGGTTGGTGTCTGTGTGTGTCTTGGTGTGTGTGTGACTACGATAACGGCCGAAAGGTTACATCTATCAAAACCAATTCTCATGTTTAGAGTATATATATAATCTTCACCCAAATCCGATAAGATTTTCAATAAAATCGAAGGCTGGAAGTAGTATTTTACTTCAGTGACAAAATCAAAGTTTTCCAATATCACGTCAACTACTAAGTATACAACTTCTTGAACATACAAAACTACTCAAAAGTAAATTTAAGAACAACTTTATAAAAACAGGCTTTCAACATTTTTAGCGGACGTAGGTCTTTTACTTTTATTGAAAAGAAGTTTTTTGGGAATATCTCATAAATAATACATTTAACACAAATTTACTAGGAGTATGCAAATATTCAAAACTTAATTTAGAACGACTCTTGTATAAAACATATTTTCAAAATTCCAACTGTAAGAAAGACTTTTACCATAAAGCAGTTTTTTGAAGTTATGCATTGTGTTCTTATTTATTAGAGCATGATCAGAAACAATTTCTGTATACAGAAAAATTAAAAATTCTCTTAACTTACTCTTTGTCATTTTTTATTTTGCAAATTATGCATTCTATACACATTTATTAAGAAAAAATGTTCGAAACTTAATTTAGAAAAACTTTTGTATGAAATATTTAGTCCGGGGCGCAAATAGTTATATGAAAGTCGTGTGATGCCCACACCTTCTTTTTTAATTCGTTATGACTTTTTGCGTAGAAATCGTTGATGATGAAGTAATATGATACGTATTTTCCAGTTAAATTTTCAAATTGTATCTTGATTTTGCTGATTATATCGCCCCCTTACAATGCCGCCTGGTGCGGTCGTTTCTATATATCATGGCACGGTACGGGCTTAGGCACTACTTATGTACCAAACGGGAAGGTGTAACGAGATGTATTTTAATTAAACGTAAACGTATATATTAATATATCTAGCACTATATCGATATAAAGAAAACAAAACATATCTATTTTATATCATCATATCTACTTTACGGTTTGTTTGCAATGTATACGCTGCTTGTTTCAGTAATTCAGTTGTCGCTCATGTGTAATTATTTGTCACAAGTGGATGGTTTTCATAAAACAATAATTACAAATGATATAGCACTGTGCTTGTATAGCAAATATAAATGTATTGCATATTGTTA
The DNA here is from genome assembly GCA_963170755.1 of Amphimallon solstitiale. Classification (NCBI taxonomy): domain Eukaryota; kingdom Metazoa; phylum Arthropoda; class Insecta; order Coleoptera; family Scarabaeidae; genus Amphimallon; species Amphimallon solstitiale. Next base: position 105,829,934 of record OY720683.1, on the reverse strand, counting down.
ATACATAACATTATAGTAGTTAAACAATAGATCCGGTATCATTACATATAATAACTTACACTGTAAAAAATGGGTGTATATCTACATGAAAAATTTTGTAAAATTACAACGACATTCTCTGCAATATACCAGTATATTTGTAACAATACAAACCAATCTGTAACTTGGCATGAAATTCGGAGTAAAATTACTATCACTTACTATAGATATGTTATAGAATAGTAAAGTTACAAATTAATTGCCGGAATTATACAAATGCTAATGCAATGTTGTCAATATACTTGCAATAATACAGACCAAAATATTAAGGTTACCTGTTATTTAGTACTTGTACAAAGCAAATATGAATCAACAATGGGGGGGGGGATTGGGTCTTTCATGCACCTATATACCTATGTATATCATCCATTCCTAGACAAGCCAGGCACTTTTTGTATTCGACGTTAGACATTTTTTGCTTTATAAGATGAGGTCACATATGCATATCAAGTTCTTGGTTAGTAAATGTTGGCGCGATACTTTTCAAATTTTATAGGTTTGTCGTAAATAATACGAGGAAGAATACGATTTGGTCCGGGCTTAACTTAGTTTCTTGAAGTAACTTGCACGGCTGTGGTCGTTGTCGGACGCAATTCAAGTTATAGTGTAAAATTCAACGTTTTTTGGGCATTTAATAAAAGGTATATATGTATTATTGCTAAAATATAAAATCGAGTCGTTTGATTTTTTTTTTTTTGTAAATTAGAACGGTAACATACCTTTTATTGGCTTGATTTTGTTGCTAACGATATTTATGTATGTAGTAAGTATATATGTATTTTAATAAGTAATGTTCCTCAACTAATATGAAACTTCTTTAAAATATGAGACTGTCGATGAGCAAAAAGCAGATCTAAATTCATAGTACATCGACGGTTACAGTACAGGATAAAACTTTATCAGATACTTTTGAAGCAGCAAATCCAGTTAATACGAGTATTATAGATAGAGAATATTGAGATGAATTTGAAGTCCCTTGGCAAAGGTTATCTAACAAAGTAATTAGATATTGTGAAAAAGACAACCGTATTGAGTGTTCACTAGATAGTGTTGCAAAGGTAATAGTGGTTGCAGTCAGAGAAATCAAACCACATGTGCTATCCTTTATTCAAGGTGATCGCAGTGAAAGTTATATCGAAATACCTTCTCATGTTTTGAGGATGTGACTATTGGTGACGGTTCTCACACTTTATTTCAAAAACTGTATGACAGAAATGCTTACCTAAATAGACCGCCGAAACAGTTCAAGCTGCAAATAAACAGTACATCTGCGGTAAGTGTGTATTTAATTTTTTTACATTAAGATCTATTTACTATTCCTTAGGGTGTTCTGACTGCGAAACGCATCTATCAAAAGATGATGTGGATATCCTCCAAGAAAAAAAAACTATATTAAACAATGCTGTGGAATTTGCAATAGACACAATTCAATTATTGGAGAACACTTATGCTCTGCAGAGGCATTTTATAAATATATCCGATAGTGTTAACAGCATTAAGAAGGAATAGTCTGTACTATTTTTGCAGGAAGATACTTTCTGCACTTCAAAAAATTAATGGGCAAGAGCGCAGACGAGTTAGAGAGCATGTTTTTCTCGAAAATTGACAAAATTCTTAAATTTACAATTAAGAAAAAATATATTCAACATTTAACTGAAGGCCTAAGAATGAAGATGATGATGTCGTTGAAAACAGTAGCCACATTCTTAGGTGATGATTTGAATATTTTGCTTACGGAATCTGGGAAGGTAGAGAAAAATATTATTTTGAGTAGTAATTATTATTAATGAATTTAATGTTTTCCAGAGCGAAAATTTCAAAACTGATGACGTACCCACAACAGCGCCATGTATAGTCTATTTAAAAGGTATAATAATAATAATATCCAAACTAACAAGCTATGAATATATTTTTTTTCTACATTGCAGAGACAGAGAATTACACATTATACATAGAAAAAGAATAACAACAATAACAGAAAGCTTGATGACAGCAATTAAAATCACATTTGCATATTACTATAATTTAAATTTGGTGTACCCCAAAAGATGTTTGGGCGTATGGAGTTTATTCAGAAATACTTTATGAAAATTCATCTAGACAAAGGATCCCGAAACAAAAACAAAATGTCTGGAAAGATAGGGGAGAGTGGGGTATAATGATCCCTCTAAGACAAAACACGTCGTAGGCGAAGTACGGTACGAGCAAAAAAATTGAATTTATTGTAACACAGAGAGCATACTTTTCTTAGCACTTTGGTATGGTCGTCAAGGTTGAATCATTAAAAACCATTCATAGAAATGGATACAATGTATACTTCGCAAAAGGATCATTTTGCCCCAAGGGTAGAGGTAAAATGATCCCATGAGGCGGGTAAAACGATCCCACCCCCCATTAAAAGCATTTTTGATTGACACAGTTACTATAAGTATAGCAACACATTAGGTAGAGATTTTTAATAAAGTTGTTTTTACTGCAAATACAAAAATAATATATTTTCTCAAAAAAAAACATAACAAAATATTCTTTAGGAACTCAAAAACTTTGGCATAAAATAATGATTAACTAAAATTTAATTTGTTGTTTAACATGGACTACTTGAGTACGGAATACACATCTGGTACATGTATAATCCTCATCATCGTCGCTAACTGCTGCACATTCATCATGTGCCCATCCGCGACACGTAGTGCATTGGATCCAACCTTCTCCACTGATAGACCTTTTAAAACTTCCACCACACAATATGCATTCAGTGTCATCTGAATTGTCACTACTACACCCACTACTCTCCCGGAGCTTTTCTTTTACTTTACTTTTCTTTGGTCTTTTTGAAGTCTTAACTGCTTTAGTTTTACCCAGTCTTGCTTGTTTTTTCTCCTTCCTCCTTTTTTCGGTTTCATACTTTTCCATCTTTTCTTTTTCGAGGTTATCCTTGTATGGAGTGCTCGTGAGAATTACAGTGCCAGTTGACTTGCGTTTATTCCTACTTGTTTTCTTGTCAATTTTCGGAAGAGGATGACAAACGGAGGGAGTAGTAATAGTAAATGAAGAATTATTATTGTGCTGTTGTGATTCGGGTTCCAAAATGACGGAGTCTGGGCGCGAACTTGAAGCTGGAGTAGGACTTTCTAGACGTTTTTCTTCTACGACGTTGTCTAGACGCGAACTTGGACCTGCAACAGGATTTTCTAGACGTCTTTTTTGTAACACATCTAAGTTATCTAAAACCGGAGCATTTCGTTCTTCATTTGGTTCTTCTATGACGTCTGCAGCTATGAAATCGACATCCGTAAACGTTTCTGGATTAAATGGAACAATACCAGTTTTTCGAAACCCATTGATAGCGTTTATCGGTGTAGAAGCTTTCAAGTATGCTTCGCAAAAGACGCTACTTATTTGAAACGTGGTAATAGTCCTTCCAGGGTGATTGTTCATCCATTTTTCTAGAGCTTGGTCCAAGTAGGTATTTAAGGGGAACATAACTCCAACGTCTAACGGCTGGAGTTTATGTGTTGTGTGAGGTGGCAGACACAACAAAGAAACAAAGTTGTCCCTTGCTTTTAAAATTACATCCAAATTTTTGGTATGTGTTAAGTGTCCATCCAAAACAAGTAATACAGGGTCATCTTTAGAGGGCTTAACAAAATTCACAAAATGATCGAACCACTGTTTAAATAAGTCAAGCTTCATCCACCCACTTTCGTTACATGCGAAAATTGTACCTGGAGGGGCCCCGTCCATTAATTCAGCTTTCATACGTTTTCTGCTGAAAATAAGCATGGGTGGTATAAAATTTCCAGCTGCTGAAATACAAATGACCGCTGTTGTAGATATTCCACGTTCAGCTGACGTAATGCGTGCCACTTGCTTTCTTCCTTTCTTCGCAAATGTCTTGGAATTTTTTCCAGGAACTGTGGAAATTGATGTTTCATCTACATCGAATATTCTGTGGGAAGGATAATCATGTCGTTCTCTTAAGTCTTTCAGAAGACCAAAAAACTTCGTCACCACTGGTTTATTGAAAGCTCTTGCGCGAGCGGCAGAAGTAGGCTCTGGACTTCGCAGACTAATATCTGGATGTCTTGTTTGAAAACCAGATAGCCAGTCTTTTCCGGCGGCCATTTTTATCTGTGAAAATGGATGTGGTATATTGTTTTTTTCGGCCAACTGAAAGGCCAAACGACGAAGATCTAGGGTTGTGATGCCATACATTCTTGTTTCCAGATCAAGAATGTGTTGTACCAACTTGTCTTCTTGATCTGGACTAAAGACCGTCTTCTTGCTGCCAAGATGTTTTATACTACTCGTGGCAAATTTGTTTTTATTTTTGGCTCGACGTTTTAATGACATAATAGGAACATTGAAGGTTTTTGCTGCGGTTTTGATAGGCATTCCATTTTTAAACTCATCCAGAGCATTTTGCAAACCCTCTGGATCCCAACTTTGTCTTTGCGTTTTCCCTTGGTAGTGACGTGGCATTCTGAAAAAGTAAAAAATCTAAAGACGAATAACTGAAATAAAACAATAAATGGGGGTAAAATGATCCCAGGATCAGTTTATACGACCCATTAGGGATCGTTTAACCCCAAACGCACATTCTGACTTTCACCTAACCTAACAATTTTCAGTGAGAAAATAGACCCTAACTACTTAAGGATTTTGAAGTCCAACTATACCATTAGAAGTTGTGCACAAACTCGATTCGATAAATAACAATACATAGATTTAATACTGATACTACGAAGCACTTACCTTATATTGGAAAGTCACACAACACAGAACTGCAAACCACGAGTTTTTAAACAGGCTTGAACTGATCGCATGGCGTGTCCGTGAGTACAGAACACTTTAATTTCAATATTCTGTCACTGTAAACTAGATGGCATCATTAGTTTTTGCGAAATGAGGTGTGATCATTTCACCTCCAGGGATCATTATACCCCACTCTCCCCTACTATCCTTAATTAATCAATTACGCAATATGTGAAAATCTTTCCTTTATTGCAATGAAATATAGATATATACTTACATCATCTGCTGAAAGAAAAATGTGCAAATACTTGTAATATTTTGTTTTAGATTTTCTTGCTTTTGTTTTTACCCAACACCTATTGTAGAAGGGAGTCTTGTAAATTTACAATGATAATCGCGGGCAACTTTGTTACCCGCGATTATCATGGTAAAATTACCAGTCCATGTAATATTAAACATTGCTATAATATTACAAAATTTGCATGTAAAGTTAAGATATATGGCTTCAAAGTTACAAGTATTACTTGTAAAAATACAATTGCAATATGTAATTATACTTTTAATTTTACTATCTTTACGTTTTAACACTGTATTGTTACAACCCTTGTTTGTAACAATACAGTGTCATTTTGTAACAATACAAGTAATATTTGTAACTTTAAAACCGTGTATCTTAACTTTACATGTAAATTTTGTAATATTATAGCCATTTCTAATATTACATGGGCTGGTAATTTCACCGTGATAATCGCGGGTAACAAAGTTGCCCGCGATTATCATTGTAAATTTACAAGATTTCTTTTTACAGTGTATGTGAAGTAGTAAGTAATGAAAGAAGAGAATTTAACTGGTTACATTATATTATGGTATTATTATTTTGACATTTATTTATCTGGTATTGCTTTTTAAACAACTTAATATTTATTTAATGAATATTAATATTATTTACTTTTTCATATTCAATACCTTATTACACTCTTAAAAATTGTGTAAGTACTTTAATTCCATAGTCCATAGTAAAGAATATACGAGATTTTGACGTATTACACTAGCCGGCACAGTGATTTTTATAACTGACTTAACAGTCTAAAATTTTCGTATTTTGCATTGTTTTAAACAAAAAAAATGAGGTGTGGCCACCAAACGACTTTCTTATACGTATGAGCGTTTAAAATTACACAATTTCATGATTTTTTTTTATAGAAAAATTATTCAAAATCCTATTCTAAGTACTTCTATTCTCTTAATAAATCTCTATAGAATGCATACTTTGCGAGATATTCGAAAGAAAGTATACTCGCTAAGAGTAAAAGTATTACCTCCGGTCCGAATTTTGAAATTTCATTTATACAAAAAATATTGCAAATCTAGTTCTAAATACGGTACAAATATATATAGAATGCATAATTTACGACATATTTGCAAAAAATGGCTATTCGATACGAGTAAAAGTGTTACTTCCGGTCTGAATTTTAATTTTTTTTTATACAAAAGGTATTGAAAATTAAGTTCTAAATACTTTTATACTCGTAACGTACCTGTCTAAAAAGCATGGCTTGCGAAATATTCGCAAAAAACTCATTTTCGATAAGAGTAAAAGACCTACTTCCGGTACGAATTTCGAAAAATTCTTTTAATCAAATTCTACTGAAAATTAATTTTGAGTACATATGAATTCTTTATAAATTTGTATAAACTTTGTAGTTGACGAAATATTGGCATATTCAATTTTTTTACTGAAGTAAACTACTACTTCCGGTCTGCCGATTTTACTGAAAATCAAATCAGGTATCAAGAGGGAGATTATATTCGTAAGTACCAAATTTGGAGTTGACACCTGTAGCGGTTTGATCGCTATCGTGGTCCCAGACACAGAGACACACAAACATTTTCTAAAAACTACTTTTTCGGTATCAGGGCACTTCAAAACGTGGACATCTGCAAAAATCTCGAGGTCGATAATTTTCATCATAACAATACTTTCTTATACTACGTATAAGAAAGTAATATACTACGTATAAGAAAGTAAAACTGTATTCTAACATAGGGTATCACGTCACATTTACAAAATATCTTTTTTATCTCTTTTCGCTACGATTAACGTAAAATTTAAAATTAAAAAAATTATTGTAACACGCTCGAGCATCATGTTCGCGGCTATACCGTGAAGGGCAGCGGATGGGCCACGGACCAGCCCTGTTCCTGTAGAATTTAATATAAAATTTGAACCGTTAGTGGATTCTAATTTGGAGATTCTACCCAATCTACACATTAAATTAGCATAAACTAATTTGTCAAAGCACTAGAACGCAACCGTTAGAAAGCTGTTCAAAGATGAAAATTTTGAACGTACCATGAATGATTTAGAACTGGCAGCATAGACATCTTTTAAAAATGTTTGCAAATATTTTATGGGAAATCAAAAGAGTGAAAACTACCATTAACTGACATTAAGGGCGTAATCCATATAGATGTCGCACCACATGGTAGGACTGTTAATAATGCCTTTTACCTTGATGCTCTACATCGTTTGTGTGCCAGAATTGCTCGGGCGGGGCCAGAGTTGGACAAGAATACGTGGATTCTTGATCAAGATAACGCCTCTGTCCACACTGCGTTCATTGTGTAGCAATTGTTAGGAAAATAAATATGACCGTGCTCCCCCCATGTCCCGGATTTAACTCCTGTAGACTTTTTCATGCGCCAAATATAAAAACTCAGCGGAAAGGCCACCATTTTGATACGACTGGAGATATCCAGAGACGCACGACGGAAGTTTTGAAGAGGTTTATTACAAATGATTTTCGACGATGCTTCCAGGAATGAGACAACTGCTAGAATAAGTGTATCACATTCGAGAGAGACTATTGTGAAGAGATAAATGCTTAAAGCACCGTAATTTTAAGGAATAAATACTACAGAGAAATATACTCGTTATTTAATTGCCACACTTCGTATATACCAACATATATATACACCTTTAATTGTAAAGTCCTCCAGTCACTTATCAGCTGGTTGCTTTCGTATAAATATATATAAATGTTAAGATTTCTTTTATAGATACACATACATCGTCTTGTCCTAAGGAAGTGTCTAAATGTCTATACACATAGCTAGTCGCAATAATGTTTCTAAAAAGTAAAAGTAACATACAAGACAACATGATGGATTAATTAGTATAAGCATGATTTTTGTTCGATAAACTTTCTTTTTTTTTTAAGCACACATATTTAAATACGTTTATTTTATTAAAACTTACGAGGGGAACACTGAAAATTTTGGGAAAATCATAAATAAAATAAAAAGATAAGAGATTGAAGGACTTTATTGTTTTTCGAAATAATCACCCCTAAGTTCTATACACTTTTCCATTCGTATAAACTACATAATTATAAACGCATTTATCCCACTCAAAACTTGGTATACTTGAAATGTGTGTTTCATATGTCTCAACTGCCTCATCAGATGATGAAAATCTTTGTCCACGCATTTTATATTAAATTTCAGAAACGTATAAAAGTCAATTCAACGTTGTTGTCGGTCAATAGTCGAGTGTTAATTTGCGGTGGGCGAACTCGCATTGTCGTGATGAAGTAGGATGCGACGGTTGCGACTGCTTTTGTGGAACTCTGCAATAATTTTCAGCAAACAAATGGTAGTATACCACTCTGCATTTACGATTTTTCAAAGGAGCCGTTACCACGCGACCAGTCTTAGATACAAAACAAGCAATCATTTGTTTAAAAACACTAAGCGCTCGAACAACTTTTGTCGGTTTTGATTCACTTTGAAATACCCATACAGCAGACTGATTTTACTTTCTTATACCTAGTATATATATACATTGTGATGATGAAAATTTTCGACCTCGAGATTTTTGCAGATGCCCACATTTTGAAGTCCCCTGATACCAAAAAAGTGGTTTTTAAAAAATGTCTCTGTGTGTGTCTGTCTGTGACCACGATAGCGGCCAAACCGCTGTAGATATCTATTCCAAATTTTGTATTTACGTGTATAATCTCCCTCTTGAGATCTGATTAGTTTTTCAGTAAAATCGGTGCACCGGAAGTGGTAGTTTACTTCGGCGAAAAAATCGAATTTTGCAAATATTTCGTCAATTACTAAGTATAAATAAATTTAAAAAGAATTCAAATATACTCAAAATTAATTTGAGACAAATTGTCTTAAAAAAGTGTTTCGAAATTCCAACCGGATGTAGGTCTTTTACTCTTATCGAAAATCAGTTTTTTGCGAATATCTCGCAAGTCATGCTTTCTAGGCAGGTACATTACGAGTATAAAAGTATTTAAATTATAATTTTAAATATCTTTTGTATAAAAAAAATTTCAAAATTCGGACCGGAAGTACCACTTTTGCTCTTACCGAATAGCGATCTTTTGCAAATATGTCGTAAATTATGCATTCTATATATATTTATTAAGAGTACAAAAGTATTTAGAGTTGGATTTGCAATATTTTTTGTATACATGAAATTTCAAAATTCGGACCGGAAGTAGCACTTTTACTCTTAGCGAGTAGCACTTTTTTTTGAATATCTTGCAAAGTATGCATTCTATAGCTATTTATTAAGAGAATGAAAGTACTTAATATAGGATTTTGAATCAGTTTTGTATAAAGAAAATTCTTAAAATTGTAAAATTTGAAACGCTCATACGTATAAGAAAGTCGTGTGGTGGCTACACCTCATTTTTTTTCTGTCAGGTTCATATGTGTAATGTTTGATCGTCACTGACGATGTTAAAAACGAGTTTGGACTTAAACCACTTAAACCACTTCGAAAATCATAATAAATCATCGCACGAAAGTGTTTTGTTGTGTCTTGTTAAATTCATTTTGTTACTCTATCTATGACTATCTTCTAATGGTCATCGTAAAAAAAATATCTGACACATCTTGGTACTGTCGCTTGTTTTCGCTTACAAGTATATTTTACGTGTATAATAATATTATTGTTTTACTTTATCACTAATTTAATCTATTACCCTTCATTAAAGGTCAGTCAAATTGAAAAACCACAAAAAAATTAAGAAAAGTTTGAAGAACTGACAGAGATTTGTGTGTCTTAGCCTACTTATGCACGTCAAAAATCCCGAAACGCTGAACACTGGTTTTTGTTGCTATCTGCGTTTATTCGATACATGATACATTTTTAAGATATAGATACTATAATCCAAGATTATTAAATTATCAAATATAAAAGAACATATTTTTTTGTTGGGATATTAATTTAATCAGAGAATAACGATCAACGAGAAATGCAAAGATGTTAAATGTGTGTCCCTGTTGTTTCGGTGGGCGAGGCAAGTGTGGTTGTTTAGTCATTATTGCCACCAATGCCACGCGATCCCTAGTCTGTCGTGCAGTATCGTGTCCAATGGTTAGTTATATACCACGTAAATTCGACGAGGTGAAAGTAAGACATGAAACAACAGAGGATCAGACTTTACTGTCGCATCTTGTTGATCGTTATTCTCTAAACCAAAGAATAACCAACCATGAATACATGGCGAATGTGAGACAATCAGTTGATGATAGTTCAGAGCATCGATAATAGAAAGAGGAATTAATTTGATTATATGAAACATCAAAGACTACCAGAAAATAACTTTTGGTTCAACATTTTTGTCCACCTCATATGATTAACGTACTAATATGAAAGTTTGATGGAAGAAAGTCAATTTTGCTCCCATTTCCAGACCTAAAGATGTTCGTGTATAGTCGCATTCCAAATCGTAATTTTTCAAAAATTTTCGTTCTAAAGAACTTTGGTGTAGCCAGTACGTACATACATAATGTATTTCGCGGAGAGTCAAATTTTATGCATAATATGCCGTTCAAAGATAAGCAAATAAGAAAATACATCTTGAAATGAGACTGCTAGCATGTTACAAAACGTATGTCGAGGTATTCTCATGCACTGTGAGAACAAACACGTGAAGCAGCCTTCAGCACTGCGCACAAGTGGACGCGCCTAACCCCGCCCCACTGTTACTGTAAGTTTTAAATGTCTATGAAACGTGCAGAGAAGGAAATATTTTGGTATAATTAAAAGAACATCATTTTTCAATATAAACTCTTCAAAGATTAATGCATTGGAAGAGCGTTTTTCCAAAAGTATAAGATAGCGCATCAAGTTTATAGCATACAGGAGTAGCTTTTCAAGCAATTCAATTATATCAGTGGTATCACTTATTAGGGTCTATAAAAGTAACTGTGATATTTCAAACATATACCATGTTCATTCACATTTTGTACAAAAGAACCAAATCTATCGCACATGCAATCACTGCAACTTCCAATCTCATAGTGGTCTCGACTCGAAATTTGGACTATTTAAATATGACGGTAATACAAAAACCTTCTAACACTACACTTAAAAGCAAACCAAAAAAAATTTCATATAATCCAATGGAAGAAAACTAAATGATCATCGGAAGTAAACTCTCTAGTGAGACCATCAATTTGTTATTTACATAAGAGTATCATAATATATGGGACAGATAAACTGCCCACAATAATTATGCGTAAAGATGAATAAAAATAAGACGTTTTCACATGTTTGGACAGAAAACAAACAGGTAAAGGACCGAACAAAGTGATATTTGCCATGTTGAACTTGCAGAAATTTATGCCGAGTTTTATAGTTTAAAGCATCCTGATAGATCATTTGGTCTATTGGAAAAGTAAATCGCAAGACCGACAAAAATATCACTTCCCCATGATCTTACTAAAAGAAGAAATAACTAAAAGGTTTTATGCCGTCATTGTTTAGTTTTGCACTCTTAATCAAGCGTGTGTACGGTATCACAAATATCTCAAAAAAAAAATTAACTATGACTTTTCGGTGTTAAAAATGACAATTCTAATTTTTTGATTTGATTTTTTGATATAGATAACAATTAGCTAATAGATCGATCATATCATTATATATTTTTTGAAGTGTCTAAACTCATTTGCGCAGATACTTTGTGAAAGCCAACATTTCAATTTAAGCCACATTTTGCATATAAACACCATTACATATTAACATTAATAATTTATGAAAGAAGGCACAAAACTTGAAACTTGGAGATAATACCAATTTATAAACATTCTTTCATTTATCGGGCAAGGGTTGCTATATTAGGGACGATAATTCTTCAACTCAGCGTACATAATAACATTTTAAATTTAGTATTCAAAATTAGCAAGAAATAATTACACTTTAAATAAATTTAACTAAACTCTACCATTTAGTGAGTGCATACATTCCAGTTGCTCTTTTTTCCCTTTTGAAATGCTCATCTTCTTGTGTACACGTGCTACATATATTTATTTTATAAATTTCTATAACCTAATTCACACCGACGCAGTAATTAGTTTAAACGAGTCCGCCAACTAATTTAGTACATGGTATACATATCATTTCACTTTTCTTCGTCTACAGACTTCCAGTATGTACATATGTATGTGCCTGAATATCTTTAAATTATGGTATACTTGTATTAGTAATTGTTTACCCTGTACAGGAACAAACATAGTAAATATTTTGCCTTGCAAAATGGCGATATTCGTCTCATGTTATTATCGTATTTTTTGGGGTGCATATATGTTTTAACAACTATCAACTATTCTGAGTCCACATTTGTAAATACTTTCGAAATTATGTTTTCTTGCTGATGAGATGACATAGAACTCTCTTGCAAACGGCTCCGTCAACCCTGTCGATGCATGTTATTTTAATATTGGTTATAGCTCTAACTTAGGACCTTTACTACTAACGAGACTATAGTTTTGGAAATACACTGAAAAAAACTATATAATATTTCTCTTAAAACGCGTATTTTAGAAATGTGAACAATCAAATCTATCGTGTGAGTATATTTTGTCATGCCTAATATTTATTATAAAATTTATACAAGCTTATGATAATAGCATGACCATTTCCGTTGGAATAAGGCTTACGAAACTGTGGAAGTCAACATATTGCCAAATCTATTTTCTGAACATATTTTTCGAAACCTGCTGTTTTCATGTGCTCTTTGTCAATATTTGAAATTTTAAGACTACATTAAATTAAAACGTCACCTGTGTAAAAGCTAATTATGTTTCATCTCAATTCCACAGAATCCAGGCAAACATTTGCAAAATCTGTTCGTCTAAAGATGCCCCCCCCCCCCGCCTCCTGCTTGAGAACAAAGTGAACAGTTCTAATGGAGTAACAGTAAAATGCTTCAGACATACAATAACTGAAGGCGAACTTCCAAATATAACCTAGGTTTGTAATACGGGCCAACAGATTAAACAATCACTCTTATTTAGTTTAATTATGGAAAATATTATGAGCACAAAAAAAGTAACTATAATATCGACGAATCAATCAAACAGTTGAAAGAGTTTTATAAATCATTAACATCTACAGCATATATTGTAAACTTCTATAAAATCGATATTAGTGTTAAGCAGTTGTGACTGTTGTAAAATAATTTTAGTTTGAAGTTACTTATTGTTTATCTACGTTATGCTAGTTTCAGGAAAAGGCCTAAACAACAAGCCTTGGGTACTTCTATAATGAGGAATTATATTCTTTAGTTCGCTCTGAATCTTACATCAAGAGCTTCCATGCCAGATATAACGGATAAACAGTTATATCAGTAACTGCTGGATATTTCCCTTACGAAAATGGATTTAATATTACCAAAATAAAATGTATACTTTGGATTAAAATGGGGTACAAAGAGCATAAAAACAATTATCAAAGATTTCAATTTAGATAATCAACAAAGAAATAATAGCACTGGCCTGGGTTTTATTAGAGTTACCAGTTCTTTCCCAGTTCAAGCTCATTGATAAATTGGCCGCTTACACCCTATATGTATTCTTCTGAGAATTCAGTAAACACGAATCCAATTCAGACAGTCTCTTACCAAAGCTAAACTGACTACACATAGCTATCTATGTGTCCTAGTATTGATCTCATAACCATGCATTCTCACCCTTGGCCAGTCACATCCCCAAACCTCATATCGCACTTATTGACTGCACAAACAGTCATCGCATACATCATTAAAATGATTTGCTAGATGAGTGCTTGCCCAAAGCAATTATGTGTAAATAGTTATATAATAAAGAATAAATATTAAATATTCATACTAATACATTCAAATTCCTGTGTATCCACATTTTACACTATTATGTACACCTCAATAATTATTAAATTATTGTTGTTAATAGAATCAATAAAGTTACATTTTAAACAACTATTTGAGCTGTCCCGGTATATACATTATAATAGTACTACTGCTGACTTTTAACGCTCTACGCAGCTAGTCGCACTTTATAGCTTTTAATGTTGCATTGTTCCAAGACACACTGATTGATATCTCTTCTAGTTTGGGATTTTATAAACAATTTTCAAAAAAAGATATTTAATAAATTCTAATTTCCGTCAACGCTGGAAAATTTACATAACTTATGATACCAATATCCAAACCTAAAATCTCTAAACATGATTGACAAGACAATATTAAGATAGTCAAGAGGTTAACGTGATTACTTAAACAACAATGTTGAAATATAGAAAGGAAAATGATCGAATACAGTAAGTAAAAATAATTATTACTAATAATTATAGTCAACATCTAGTAATGTAAATAATATTAGTGAATTAATGCGATTATGCATTTAAACTGTAGAGCCTTCTAATTATTAGGTATCTTAATACTTAATCCCCTCTTTCTCGTTTTCACAGGGAAAAATCGGAAAATAATCGCAAAAAACAGGAGTAATTCTAAAATTGAAACACATTTGTTCATACAAAATCTATTGTGTTTGGTCGTGCAGCAGCAATAGATAGATCGGTTTACGCCCCTATTAAAAAATGTGTGAACTCAGCCTGTTACGCATGGTTAACTGAAAGCAAACGGCCTATCATAATCTATGACGACATACCTGGCAAAGCAAGAATTGCGTTTCCACATGCTATAACTCCGAAGAACATAATGAATGGCTGGCTTCCAAGTAACGGGAATTTTTCCATTTAATAAAGACAGTTTTTCAGACAGTGACTTTTTGACTTCGTATTCTACAGATAGACCGGACCCTGACGCTGAAACCTGCATTTCAGATTCTAGCACTACTAAAAAAATAGATCCCAATAAATTGACTATCTTTCTGTCTACTTCTAAAGGAGAAAACTTTCAAGATTTAGATAACATACTAGGTGCCATTCCCAGCCCTTTACTTTTTCCATCTCCTGAACAGGTGAAGTGTTTCGAAAAGGCCAAGCCTAGAACGTACATTAAATAATCCTAGTAATCGGAAACGAGTTTCTGCTACATTAACAGATACCCCTGTTAAAAAAGAATTGGAAGAGCAACAGGTGAAGGCAAAAGCAGAAAAAGAGAGCGTTTTAAAAATAAAGAACAAATCACCAAAGAAAGTATTCTCTATCGAAGTAGCTCAAGTAAGTCTACAGCCAGCAAAAGTCAATCTAGGACCAAGAGAAGTAACAAGAAAGAAGAGGAAAATAATGATGAAGATGAGGAAGAGGATGATTTGTGCCTTAGATGCCTCAAACACTTCTTAAAGAGCCTTTCAGGAGTGGAGTAGATTCAGTGTTCAAGCTTCCAGCGGTGGGCACATATGACTTCCGTTGAAAAAGACGTCAAGGGCCTATTTTATAAATGTGTGTTTATAATTATGCAAATTTCGAATGTGCATGGTTTTCCTAACCTTTTCCATAAAAAAACTAACCAAAGCATGAAAACCTAAAAAGTAAAAAATCAAATTCTAAAAAGTGCCCCTACGTGCCCCGGTCTACACTAAAACAATACAATTTTGTTCAACAAGACCGTCATATAAGAAAGTCACTTTTCTTGAGCCCTGGCAGTGGGTCTAATTACACCTAAACCCTGCATGCAAGCAACAACATGCAGCTACTACTGCGGCTTTGGGCCCTTGTCACAACACTAGTGTCATAAATGACGTGTAAAGCCTTCAGTACACAAGCCAGAAACTTACGATGTGAATTGACCACTTCCAAGAGGTCATCCTGAACATCTGCTCTAGAAATTAAACTATATACCAACAATAATTTTGCTATTGATATACAGCAATGTATAGGTAGGTATTTTAATTCATCACTACCTTGGTTATATACAATAAAGCAACCTATAATTATAAAATAAATATCCTATTCCCTGTACCTATGAGCAATTAGGTTATATAGGCAACATCTTTTGCACCTCAAGCCAGCATGTAAAGCATACACAATTGATTCATAAAGTCTGACATAACTAAATGCTGTAACAAAATTCTTTGACAAAAAAAAGGATAACTATGAAATATTATATTGTCTGCTCAACCGGAGATCTATTGCAGTAATATATACAGGGCACAAATAATATAATAACATAATCATTTTGCTAAAGAATGTAAAAATGCGTAAACATGTGGTAATTGGGCTGGTATATGTATTTGACAAACAAATGTGATAGTTTAATTATATATAAGTGTATAAATTGTATAAGAACAAACAATAAATTTAAATAAGTGGATATTACAAACGAATAGTAGATAAACAAAAATCGAAATTTAAATATATGTAGCAATTAGATAGTAACTAGGGTTGATTCACTTGATTAAATGATTAAATTGTAGTTTTGTAAGTGTTAAAAACATTAGAATATTTGAACAATTAGTCCGTAAGTATATTATAGAAGAAGTATATTTTAATAGCAATTGCTAAATAAAGATTATTATTATTATACAATACAGTTGATACATTCCACATGCTTTCACTCTTCACTTTGCCTTGTTTAATACTAGAAGGAAATATGAACGTTTATGAAAATTGGTTTCGTTTAGGAACTGGATCTCTTCACCATTCAAAGCATCGCGGGCGCATCGGCGTTTATTCAAATTTCGATTATTTGCAGCACCTTTTAGAGCAACGACCTCTTCTGGTTGGACACGCCAACGGCCCGGAGCGCGTTCATCTATTAATTACGATCGCTTAGTATAATTAACATTTTTTCCCGAACCGAATGACTTATCGACATATGCCCGGGACGGTTTACAATCTTCGCCTTACGTTAATCCTATGTTTATATGCAAATACCGACATCTCCTTCTTTAAATAAATAAACATGGGTTTTTAAAAACGTTGTATAATGCAATCAAAAAAATGTTGATATTACATAATTATAATGTTTAGCCTTTAACTTGCACGTAATTGTACGTTTATGTTACATATTTATTTGGTCTTTCCTCTCTGAGCGCATACAATCTTCTTTGCACAGGTTTCCTGCTGGAAAATATGTCAGAGCGGTTCAAGTTTACAACTCAAACAAGATTATTTATAGAATAATATTTGCGATGGACATTTATAAAGAAAGGAAACGTATATTAGGTCGATTTAAAATATTCACCGTACCAGTCTTCTAGTAGAAAGATTCAAATCTTATTTCTTATCGCTAAATGTTGAGCTGCAATCTTACAGTTGATTTAATTACGCGATCTACAGTCAAACAGGAAGAAACGTCAAACGCTAAAACAAGTCGCCCCTGTGCACAAATTATAGATAATATGTCGCTATCGTTTTGTATACGTTACACATAATTCAAAATTATTTAAAAATAGACTTTTATTCGTAAAAATAATAATGTCTTTTCTACTACTAAAATCATTTAATTTATTAAGAGCCGTGGAATTTAATTTTTAACCAACTTGCGTTGTCCACAAGGGCTTTACATTCTCACACAATTTTTCATTGCATCATCATTCCATTTCCTTATTTAACTAAAGGCTATAGATAATTGTAGATGAAGTAAATCGGTTAAATATTAATACTGTCACGTATAATCGACAATTGTACTTTTTGTTTATATGGACGTGTCAAACTTTATCAGATGCCAACTATAGAATTACTGTGCACAAAAAGTGATCTACTAATACCGGGTGTCTCAGCGTAGCGTTAAAGTCCATTATTGGTATCTAATAATGTAGATAGCGAATCATTTTTATTAAAAAAATTTAGATAATCATAAGCTCTACAATTTAAAAATATTTTCATTTATAGAGAGTGTTCCACAACGATGAACCAACACATGTTTTTTAAATGGAATGCTATGCATTTTTTTTACATTTTATGATAGCCCTTGAAGGGCTGGTTAAACTGACGTCAACTTGTATTGGTCGATTTTCAACTGTTTCTGAGATACGGCGATTTTTCGTTAAATATTGTACAACATTTGAAAAGTTGCTATGAAATAACGATTGATGATAAAATAGCTATTATGGGCTCAATTAGTAGAGATATCTTTTCAGTACGTGAAATTAATGTTTATTTCGACATATCTACGCATGTTCTTTTGAATTACATACCATTCCCTAAAGTTAAACATTCTAAAAAAATTTAAATGGAACACCCTGTACTAAAATTAATCGAAAAGAGTTACTTCTATTTTCCTTTTACAGATAAGTAATTTTTATTAAGATTTTAAAACTCATGAGAAGTTTGGAAGTTCATGAATTAGCAATAACATAAAAAATAACGCAGACGCTGTGTGTCAAAAATTGTTTAAACGTTAAACTTAGATTTATAGCGTCAGTTTAAAGGTTAAGTGCGAAATGAAGTATTTAAAATTGGAATTAATAGATATCAACTATGTTTTGGGGAAATTTGTAAAAAGAAAATTTTAGATATATAATATTAGATTAGAAGTAACTCTTTTCGATAAATTTTAATTATGCTATGTGTAATTATGTCATGGCAACTCATATTTTTAAGTCGTAAACGGGTTTATTCAGATATAATATCCTATAACTTTTGCAATATCACCCACATGTCGAAAAAGTATATATTTTTGATTAGTAAATTTCAAGTACTTTTCAATGGCAATGAATAAATATACAGGGTGTTCGATTTTATTTTTTAAAAAAATTTTAACTTTAGCGAATGGTATGTAATTCTAAAGAACATGCGTAGATATGTCGAAATAAAGATTAATTTCACGTACTGAAAGGATATCTTTACTAATTGAACCCATAATAGGTATTTCATCATCAATAGTTATTTCATAGCAATTTTCAAATGTTGTATAATTTTTAACGAAAAATCGCGGTATCTCAGAAACAGTTGAAAAAACATAAGTTTGTGTTGGTTCGTCGATGTCAAACACTCTGTATAAATGAAAATATTTTTAAATTGTAGAGCTTATGATTATCTACAATTTAAAAATTATTCGCTATCTACATTATTAGATACCAATAATGGACTATACCGCTGCGCTTGGACACCCGGTATATTACTTCCTTTCGAATTAGTGGCATCGATCTGTCACCGAACAGATTTATTCAACCTACTGACAACTGTATAGATGTTTCCTAGTATTACCCAAGCCAATAAGGTTGAGAAGCGGATATAATTTTTTGAGAAAACAAAGAAATGCCTGTATGATAAATGGGAATAACCCATCCATGTCAGGCAAAGAATCCTGATAATATGTGTGCTCGTTAGGACCTCGTTCATAGTTTTGTTCGCGAATATATCCCTAAAACTGGTGGGAGTCTACCAGTACAGAAGAATTGTATCGAGTGCATTCAAGAGGAAGAGTAACAGTATATTTACAATTAATGAAGACAAAAAAATCCATCTGTGACGATTACAGAAACTGGCTTGGCTAGCTCGAGATCCAGGAAAAGGCAGCATACCCCACAAAGTATTCCCTGCTCGAATGGATCATGTGAGGAAAATCTAAGGTTCGGCTTGAAAACTGTTTAATTATGTTGTGCAACTGTCTTTTCCTATAAATGACAATCCCATGGTCGTTAGTATAGACCGATGCTTTTACGCTAAGTTTCTACGCTGGTAAGTAAGGCCTTGATAGGCGAAAAGTTTTCTTAGCAGTGGTTAAAGCTAGAACTGGGATCGGGCTGACAAAGCCCGCTTCAGCTGAGATCTGTGATGTTCGGGCCGGGCCAGACATGCAAACCACACAGAGAGAGATTAAAGCCAAATCAAATTTGAAATCTTCTTTGATTTACCAAATGTGGATTTTCAGTAGAGCAATGATGATAGTTATGCTTAGTGAACACTCCACAATTGTTAAACCGTATTTCATCTATCTAAAGTGCACTGAGAGAAATAAAATGTTCAGTCAACCAATTTCTAGTTGACTCAATAGTTTTAGGTGTTGAGTCAACTAGAAATTGGTTAACTGAACATTTATTTCTCTCAGTGTGGTTTCCTAGGAAAATCAGTTTTATCTTCATATTTTTGTAGATACCACCTGCTAAATTGTAAGCTTCGCTGATAGTCATTATCGCTTAAACCGGTTTTTATGAGTGGTATTTGTCTTCCATCAACGTTCTATAAACATCAGATTTATGAATTCCACTTTCTCGAGCCATTCGACGTATTGATGTACTTATATTGTTCATAACATTTTGCAAAATATTATACTGACGTATATCAGTATTGTTAACTTGGTAGTTAGCTCTTTTTTTGTTCGAAGCTTCTATAGTTAACTAAATTTCTGATTATTCTGCTAAAAATTATCTGGTGTGCTGTGGTCTTTCCGGAAAACGCTGAGCGTAATTTGTGCAAGCAATTTCCGGATTTTAACTTACAACATATCAACCTTTTCTTCATTTGAACATGTATGTGCCATTATCAGTTCTTATTAATCTCAATGCTTAACGGTACTTACTTCTCAATATCTAGTACGCAAAGTCCTAAATCTCTCACAAATTGCACTTCTACATGTAATAATGACACGACTTACCGTGTGTTTCATAATTTCATAGGCAACTCATTTCGTATTAGAGTGAAATTTATTTTACATGTTCATATCTCTCGTATAAATAAAGGAAAGGTGTATTAGATATGTTGTACATTATTGAAAAGCTATTTGAAAACAAATGTAAATCGGGGGTTACTGTTAACACCAAAAAAATTTGTCTTTAAAAAGTGTCTCAACGAAGTTAGAATTTAAAAGCGATCGCCTTTGGCGTTATCGAGTTATTGAGGAAAATTGAAATCGGCAAATATTGTTTTTTTCAAAATATCTCAAAATTGTAAAAGTCCGAATGAATTTGAAAGGACATTTGTTGCGATCATTGAATTCTGCAAAACATTCCCCATTTAATCGTTGCTCTATTTCTTCTAATAGCCGATATACCAATGGTGGGGCTTCCTGATGTATTCACAATTTGCACATACCAGAAACATATTGGGATAATCAATTTTACTTCACTAATTTTATAGTTTCAATTCTTGTTGACGCTATAAAAACTCTAAGTTAAATATACAATGCACTGCTAAATTTTCAGGATAATTATAATCCGATTCTCCATTCCCTGGCCTTACATGAAAACCTTAATACACAAAGCATGTATAAATATAACAAATGTGCATCTAATCTAACACTAATATTCTACTACATTCACAAGAATTTAACTTGGTATAAGAGATATAAAATGCAATAACCCCATGTATATCAATTAATTATTAGGCGAAATATCTTCTTAGTAACCCGGTCAAATTAATTTAGTGATATAATATCTATTTGGATATGCCCTATGAATTTGATTTCTATTTAAACACATTTACTGCTTCTGCGCAATATTAGCAACTGCAACGAAAAAATCAGTAAAGAAATTAATAATAATAATTACTGTTAATAAAATTTCCACGGGTAAACAAACCCAAGCAGAGAAAATTTTTAGTACATAAACTCAGGCAAATTTGAAACTTAAAAATAAGAAAATAAAAATAACTAATCTTACCATTAATATGAACGCAAGTATGTATGAATACGAAAGTGAATATCTCCTTACCTGGAAGAGAAAAATATTGTTAGAGGGTATTGAAATCAGGTATAGTGCATGTTTATAGCAACATAAAATAAATTGGTGTGGTTACCATACGACTTTCTGCTACGTAATGCAGCCGGTTTGAATATTATCAAACAGGTACTTCAGGAATTTTTAAAAAATAACTGGATGAAAATTCTTTCAAATCCACTTTTCAACACTTTTATATATTTTAGAAATATACCTACACATTCTAATTGCAACAATGTTAGCAAATTACAGATTCTCGAAGGAGGCAAAAAACCTACTTTCGTATGACTTTTGAAAAACTTATTTAAACAGTTACCTTCAAATTCAATTTTGAGCACAAAAAAATTAGGGACGACAAAAAAGTGTAAGAAAGCGTGCAAACCTTAATAAGTAATTAGATATATTATAATCTCTTTATCTTATACTGCAAATAACGATGCTTATAGTAATATGTCCCACAAAATACACGATTGTTTCATTAAATCATTGTGGATAGTAACCTTCTCATTTAAATATTGCATACTGTGGGAAGTATTCCTCAAAAGTATTAAATAATACATCATAGAAAATATACACGATTCGTTGACATTCATAACATTTAATACAAGTGACCAATCAGTTTCTTGTAATACAGGGTGTCCAGAAAGGGTGGGGGTATTTGTATCTGCGCTGCCCATGTAACGGCGCAGTTTGGAGGGGTAGGGTAAGGATAGGTCATTGCACAGCTCTTTGGAGATACAGTAGCCATGGAAGTGTACCCGGGAGATCATCGTGCTTTTTGCGTACGCGCCTATTATCGCAATGGTGATTCCATTGTTACAGCGCAATGTTTATATCGTGCAGAATTTAACGTACGAAATGCACCGAAGGATGATACCATCAGAAAATGGATTCGAATGTTTGAGAATACCGGTTCGACTGTAAAAATTCTCAATCAAGGTCGCCCGCGCTCTGTTCGAAGCCAACACACGATTGAAGAAGTGAGTGTTTCAGTGCGTGAAAATCCGTCTCAATCAGTTCGCAAACGCAGTCAAGTAATGAACATTAAAAAATCGTCGTTGCACAAGATTCTGAACCAAGATTTACAACTTACAGCCTACAAAATTCAGTTTGTTCAAAACCTGAATGTCACCGACTATCCTGTCCGGTTGAATTTTGCAAATGAAATGCTTCAACGTTTCCCAACGTTCGAAAATATTCTGTTTAGTGACGAAGCGAACTTTCACGTAAATGGTCACCTGAACAAACACAACTGCCGCTATTGGGCCAACGAAAATCCAAGACAGAAACATGAACGACCATTACATAGTCCAAAAGTGATTGTGTGGGCTGCCATGTCTGGTGAAGGCATTATTGGGCCATATTTTTTTGAAGACCAGCGAGGGTGAGCACTTACGGTAAACAGTGAACGGTATTGCGACATGTTAAGAAACTTTTTGGTTCCACAACTGCAGGAGTTTGAAGGCGTAAATGGGAAAACATGGTTTCAACAAGAGCGCGCCACATGCCATACCTCAAACCAATCACTTGAGGTTGTGAATCAACTTTTCCCGGAAAAAGTGATCTCTCGTCGAGGCACCATCAACTGGCCCCCGAGAAGCCCCGATCTTACACCCCTTGATTATTTCTTATGGGGATACCTTAAAGAGAAAGTGTATGCAAAAAAAACACGAACTCTACTGCAATTAAAGCACAATATCCGCACTGAAATGGCCGCCGTTTCCAGAGAGACGTGTAGACGCGTGGCGGCTAATTTCCGTGTTCGGTTAGAGGAGTGTCAGCAGCGCGAGGGTGAACTTTTGAACAACGTAATCTTTGCCACTTAATTTTCCAAAACTTTATCTAAAGATTGAAAATAAAAAAATATTTTACTGACTTGTAGTGTTTTTTTTTATTAAATTTACAAATATACCCCATACCCTTTCTGGACACCCTGTATTTTATACAAAAAGGAAAGTTAGCATTTTAAAATTAAATTTATGAAATTTATTATTTTTCTTAAAAGTGCTGTTTATTTTCACCACGATCAATTAAAAAAGTCTTCCAATACTAGGGGATTCCCATTCTTCTCAACACATCCATTAACATTAGCAAACACGAGATCCACTAATCTGTCAATGGTATTAAAAACCGCATTTATTTGTGTAAAATAAATTACAAACTTTCTTAAAATCATCAAGTAACATAGGTGGTGTTCATAAGAATTCTTATGGAATAAAGGAATGTTGCAGTCATCAAAATTAATATTTTTAGTAATAAATCAATTACTCACTCCAACATGATTAATTAATATCATAATATTCTAATGGTACGTACATAAGAAAAACATCAACAGAAGGAAGCTCTTTGATAATTATTCTACAACCCACAATGTCTATAAAAGAAACAGAATGTCGAATACACTTTAAATCTAATACATTTCAGCAACAAGTAGGACATTTCGAAGCAGCATGGGTAAGCCCGGATGTATGTCACATCTAAAAACCGTATATTTTTATGAAATTGCGGTAATAATACTAACCACTAACTGTAAGCGCTTATATTAAGAACGCATTATAAGTTAATGTTTATAACATTATAATCATTGTCCCAGTATCCAGTACAAATTATATTTATTAATACATATTATCGTAATGCATTATAGTATAAAACGTTAACTACGAACGTGTACACAATGGAAATAGAGCAGCTTTCATAAAATGCATTTTGTATTATTAACAACGTTTATAACATACATACATATATATGTTATATATGATTGGATATTCACACATAGACTACACAACAATTTCATTAGAGTAAATTAGTATAGAATTTCTGTAAACGTATTAATGTATGAATTTTTATGTATATAGTTGGTAAAAATTACAAATGCCCGAAATATTTTAAAAAAAAAACGCATCTGCGAGGTATGAAATTTTATGCTTCACGCTACAGGGAATCAACTCATGTTCGCGCTTTCTTACAATATTATTACATAATATTTTCTTATTAATGCTAATCACTTTCATAAACGATACGTTTTAGAGCACATGATTAATTAATATCAAAAAATTCTAATGGTACGTACATAAGAAAAACATCAACAGAAGGAAGCTCTTTGATAATTATTCTACAACCCACAATGTCTATAAAAGAAACAGAATGTCGAATACGCTTTAAATCTAATACATTTCAGCAACAAGTAGGACACTAATCTGCTATATCTACTAGATTGACGTAAATATTTTAGGTGAACCTTCGAAACCCAGTTTCAACATATCGTAATTGTAAATCAGTAATTATGCAACTACCCACATAATTCTTATACGAGGTGATAAAGGAAAGCTAGAGCATCAACAAAAATTTAATAAACATTAATCCGTTGTAATAACATTTCTTCTCAAAATGGTTGCCAACATACCTTCGTCATCATTATCTCTAAATGTTGTACCTAAAGAGTTTTTAATGTGATAAAAGCGAAAATGGTACCTATTCCAAATTGTAAGGTAGCTTTCGATCTCTAAACAGCATCACCGGCTTTTGCAAACCTTGATTTGTGCATCGATACATCGTGGTACTAAATATCTTGTACATAGTACCATAAATGGCGTTCTACATCTAATTAACTAGAAACATTTCTTGTCATAGTGCAATTACTTTCATTCAGAAAGGGTGATTTACAATTGCATGGAAGGAAAAAAAGACACTTCGAAACAGAAAAGAACAACAGTGCATAAAGAATAATATAAACGAGATTTTTGAGTAAAAAAATACCATAAGTTTTACAGATAGAAAAAGAAATCATTATACTACACGGGCACAAACATAATGTAAATAAGGGATATACAAAGAAGAACTTATTTTGAAAATTTTAGGAAGGGAATATAAAAATATTCTTAATATAGTATTTGTTGACTGTAGAATTGTGAATAATTGTAGGAGCTTTGGACTGGAAGTAAGAGAACGGAGAAAGCAAATGGATTGAATAAATGTATTTGCCAACTTACTTTCAAAAAAACAAATATTATGAAAACAACAAATTCAACAAAAATTTGACATTAATAGCTCAGAAGTGTAATAAGTATTGTTAATAAATAAATAGACATTATAAGTTCAAATATCAACTCAAAAATGTTTCCTTTCTATAATCATATAGATCTGCAATCTTGTTTCTGTAAGTTATTCAGTTACTATGCATATATTAATCTCTTTCTCTTTAAGAGAAAGAACGGCAGATTGAGACAAGGAAATACCACCTAAATTTAAAATTAAAAATTTGCTGACAGTAAACATCATACAACAGTTGTTGTAGGTTATTTCTATGTCCTTCCTAAGAAATATAAAAGAATATGATAACTTTATTGCCATTTTCTTTACTATGTTTTGTTATTAGCATTATGGTATATGAAAAAGAATATAAAAATGTTACTAATTTTACTTTCTTATACGTAGTATAAAGAAGTAAGCATTGTGATGATGAAAATTTCCGACAGAGATGTCCACGTTTTAAAGTCCTCTGAAACCAAAAAAAGTGATTTTTGCAAACATGTCTGTGTGTCTGTACCTCTCTAATCTCTGTGTGTGACCACGATAGCGGCTAAACGGCTAAAGCTATCAATACCAAACCTTATACCGAGTATAATCTTCCTCTTGAGATCTGATTAGATATGCAGTAAAATCGGTAGACCGGAAGAAGTAGTTTTCTTAACGAAAAAAATAAAAAATCACCAATATCTCATCAAATACCAAGTTTAGACGAATTTCTAAAAAATACAAAAGTACTAAAGAGTGAACTTTAGGAAGACTTTATAATGAAAAGTTTTGCGAATTTCCAACCGGAAGTGGGTATTTTTGTCTCGGTAGAAAACAGCTTTTTTACAAATATCTCGCCAATTATGCATTCTGTACAGATTTATACAGAAGTATTACTGCTGCATTTGCAATAATTTTTGTATAAAAGAATTTCAACATTCAAACCAAAAGTAACACTTTTACTCTTATCGAATCGCAGTTTTTGCAAATATTTCACAAATTATGTATTCTATAGACAGTATGAGAGGCATTTTAAATAATTTCTATATAAAAAGAAAAATTCGAACTGGAAGTAATACTTTTATTCGAATAAACGCGAATTAAGCATTGCACTTTCAATGCGAAATACATAGTAAAAATGGTGAAATTGTGTTACTTGTGTAAACGTCGATACGAAAAGGCATCTTACTCGAGCACATTCAATCAGCGCTCTATATTTAACCCATGTTAAACACGTAAAGTTGAATTCTTGATCAACTTACTTATGATATGATCGAGTGGGTGCCTTTTCGTATCGACGTTTACACATATAACACAATTTCATCATTTTTACTACACACACACACACGCACGCACGCACGCACGCACGAACGCACGCACGCACACACACACACACAGAGAGAGAGAGAGAGAGAGAGAGAGAGAGAGAGAGAGAGAGAGAGAGAGAGAGAGAGAGAGAGAGAGAGAGAGAGAGAGAGAGAGAGAGAGAGAGAGAGAGAGAGAGAGAGAGAGAGAGAGAGAGAGAGAGAGAGAGAGAGAGAGAGAGAGAGAGAGAGAGAGCGAGAGAGAGAGAGTGTGGTGGATGGCAGCTGGCTTTTCTTATAAGAATAGTCATATTCATAGTTGCATTTTGCTTAAGAAAAAGATTGCTCTTCTAAGCTTTTGGAGGTAAGTCAAGGGAGCGTAATTCTGAGTTCTGACTTTTAGCTAAGGAAATTGGGATATGGTCAACTCCCTTAACAACTTTTTGAGAAGCGTCTTCTTTCTGTAGTAATTCTCCATTATTTCTAAACAAGATACGGCTTTCATCTTAGAAATAATGTCAGGTAGTTGACAAACATTACCATGCAAAAAAAAAAACGTAAAAATTAAAAACCTGAGATACGTCCATTATGCACAGTAGGGCAGTATTATTGTAATATATTCTTTGCCAGAATTTAATGCAATTATTTTCCAAAAATTGTACGGTAAATTATGTATGTATTAATCACGCGCTGGAACAACGCCACAATTTATCATAGCTTGCAGGCATACACAGTCAATATAATTTATATTAATTGTACTCCGATGAAAGTGTAGTTTATAATGTGAATTAGTACTTTCAAAGTTCATCTGAGAATCCGTTTTCGTTACGGAATGAATTTCTTGTTAATTGTTAGCAAATTAAATTCGAACAGAATTTCCACGAAGACGTTCAATTTTCAAGTTCCATTTAGAATTTTTTCATCGCTTGTCTTAAATAATTTACCTGTTGCCTAACTGTTTCCCAAAAAAAGAAAATTTCCCGCTGAGCGAGAACTAAGCCGACGAAGCGGTGGCAATTAAACATGAATAATGGCCGATTTAAAATTAAATCAATTTGCCTTATGGAAGAAAGGTGAGGCGTTGAAGATGTCTGAAATAATGGAAACAGATTTTACGCCCGATAAGTAAGATTATCCGTCTTGTCCGGTTTTCCGTAGGTGTTTATATTAACTTACCCATCAAGAGGTCTATTAATTACGAACAAAGACATATTTTACAGTACCGATTTTCACGTCGATTTCAATTTGAAGGAAGGAGACAGCATTAGATTTAGTATTTCGTTTTTGTAATATAATTCTTCGAATTAGGAATCATTTGTCCGTTAAAGGTGTGTAATTACTATTGGAATATCTTCATAATATATTACAGATTAATATGTCGGCTTGTATAATTAATGATCGGAATAAATAAAATTATAAATTTATGAGTACTGTTTCCTTCCAGCAATTGGAAAACTGTTACGGTAATTTAGTAGGAAACAATTTACAACTAAAACATTATAATGCCAGACAATGAGTGTTATACTTAAATATTTTTTAATTAAAAACATTTGCAAAGAGCATGTGATAGGATTTCCAAGTGGACTAACGACTGGAAAATAGAACTTAATGAGCTAAAGTCAACTCATATAATCTTTACCAACAGAAACATAATAGATACAAGACCTATCATTATAAATGGTAACGTTATCCCTTATGAGAATTCAGCCAAATATCTAGGTATGACGCTTGACACTAAACTGAGATGGAAGGAGCATGTCAAGAAGAAAAGAACTGAGCTGGAGCGAAAGCTGTGAGTTACGGTCCCAACAGCTAGTAGAGTTTTCTGTAAGTAATATAGAAAACTTTACTGGCTGTTGGGACTGTAACTCACAGCTTTCGCTATACAACAAAATCTTGATTTATAACCAAGTCCTGAAACCAGTCTGAGTGTACGGCATACAACTTTGAAGTTCTGCCAAACCATGTCATCTTAAAAGTGTACAAAGATTCCAGAATAAAGTCTTGCACAACATGGTCGATTCACCTTGGTATGCTAGAAATAGTAACATACGTAGAAACCTGAGAATCAAGGATGTAACCAGCGAAATGAGAAGATCTGCCGTCAAACACGAGGCAAGATTGCATGAACACTCTAATATCGAAGCAATCAGCCTCCTTGATGTCCAAAACCTAAACAGATGGCTGAATAGGGTTAAGCCACACGATCTAGTTTAGTTTAGTGTGCAGTGTTGCAGTGCTCAGTAAATAGCAGAGTAGGTACAGTGTATTTGTTCCTACAAAACAAAATTACCTAAAAGAAGCCTTTGGGTGAACTTTAGATTATAAATTTGTTTAGGTTAAGATATGTCAGAGTCAAATTGATGGTTTTAATATTGTATAATAACTTGAAAATAAAAAAATATTAAAAATATAGTGCTATTTTCAATATACACATATAGCTGTGAATCTTAATTTTTGTATAAGCGTTACAGTTCAGTTAAATACTTATCCAAGTTTAACTAGTAAAAGTTCTACTAATCATTAAGTTAATAGGTATATAAAGAGTTAAAACAATTTGTCAAATAAAGTATAGAAATAAGGACATTAGAATGAATTAAAAATAATTTATGATATTGAACAAGTGATATATAGTCTAGAATGAATCATTTAAGTAATATAGGTTGCAGATACTATAAATATTCTATATAAAGGATGAATTCCTTCTTTAAGTAGATTGTGAATATAACAATGTTTAAATGATCATTTATAAATATTATTTAGAAAAGTTTAAACATTTGATATACAAAAATTAATGAAGTTTAATATACATGCTAAGTAAATGAATAAACTTTATTTTGTAGAAACGATAAACAAGAAGTATTATTTGAAGAAAAAGATACAGAACCTAATTTTAAACAGACAGTAGAAACAGCATTAAATATACTTAATAATGGACCATATTTAAGAACAAAAAAGTGTTGAAAACAAACAATAGACAAAGAGTTATGACGATGGATGGAACGGTGAAAAGGGTGAATCATTTAAATGCCATCAAACTATACGAACAGAATAAAATCATATATGCCAAAGAAAATGACATTATCTCAAATAAAAATGTAAACGTTGATGTGAATAGGACAAATTCATAAATGGCTCTAATACAAAAATAAAGAGATGTTATAAATACGTACTGTCTAGATAAAAAATGAGGTGTGGCCACCGCACGACTTTCTTATATACGTATAAGAAAGTCGTGCGTTTCAAATTATAGAATTTTAAGAAATTTTTTTACAAAAATTATTCAAAATCCTATTCTAAGTACTTCTATTCTCTTAATAAATCTCTATAGAATGCATACTTTGCAAGATATTATCAAAAAAGTGCTCCTCGCTAAGAGTAAAAGTGCTACTTCCGGTCCGAATTTTAAAATTTCATATATACAAAAAAAATTGCAAATCCAGTTTTAAATACTTTTGTACTCTTGATAAATATATATAGAATGCATAACTTACGACATATTTGCAAAAAATCGCTATTCAATAAGAGTAAAAGTGGCACTTCCGGTCTGAATTTTGAAATTTTCTTTATACAAAAGATATTGAAAATTATGTTCTAAATACTTTTATACCCGTAACGTACTTGTCTAAATAGCACTATTTGCGAAATATTCGCAAAAAACTGATTTTCGATAAGAGTAAAAGACCTACTTCCGGTAGGAATTTCGAAAAACTTTTTAAAGAAAATTATTCATAATTTTAATTTTAAGTATATATGAATTCTTTATAAATTTGTTTAAATTTAGTAGTTGACGAAATATTGGCAAAATTCGATTTCTTCGCTGAAGTAAACTGCTACTTCCGGTCCACCGATTTTACTGAAAAACTAATCAGATCTCAAGAGGGAGATTATACACTTAAATACAAAATTTGGAATTGATACCTACAGCGGTTTGACCGCTATCGTGGTCACACACACACACACAGACACACAAACACACACAGAGAGAGACATTTTTTAAAAACCACTTCTTCGGTATCAGGGGACTTCAAAACGTGGACATCTGCAAAAATCTCGAGGTCGAAAATTTTCATCATCACAATACTTTCTTATACGTAGTATAAGGAAGTATTGTGATGATGAAAAAATGAGGTGTGGCCACCACACGACTTTCTTATACGTATGAAAGTGTAACTTCCGGTCCGAATTTTGAAATTTCATTTATACAAAAAATATTCCAAATCCGGCTCTAAAAACTTTTGTACTCTTCATAAATATATATAGAATGCATAATTTACGACATATTTGCAAAAAATCCCTATTCGATAAGAGTAAAAGTGATACTTCCGGTCCGAATTTTGAAATTTTTTTTATACAAAAGATATTGGAAATTAAGTTCTAAATACTTTTATATTCGTAGCGTACCTGTCTAAAAAGCATGACTTGCAAAATATTGGCAAAAAACTGATTTTCGATAAGAGTAAAAGACCTACTTCCGGTAGGAATTTCCAAAAACTTTATTAATACAATTTTTCTAAAATTTAATTTTGAGTACATTTGAATTCTTTATAAATTTGTTTAAACTTAGTAATTGACGAAATATTTGCAAAATTCGATTTTTTCACTGAAGTAAACTACTACTTCCGGTCTGCCGATTTTGCTCAAAATCTAATCAGTTCTCAAGAGGGAGATTATATTTGTAAATACAAAATTTGGAATTGATATCTACAGCGGTTTGACCGCTATCGTGGTCACACACACACAGACAGACACACAGACACACACACAGACACACAGACATTTTTTAAAAACCACTTTTTTGGTATCAGGGGACCTCAAAACGTGGACATCTGCAAAAATCTCGAGGTCGAAAATTTTCATCATCACAATACTTCCTTATACTACGTATAAGAAAGTAAAAAGGATATAACTACGATATTCATTACATTAAATGTTGAATCGTAAATAAAACATATTGTATACAATAATGAGATGTTAAAATATATTCTTTAGTACATATTGTACTAGGTAATATCTCATACATATCAGTTCAACTCTCGACATAGTCATTAACTCCTATTACAGTTTAAATGTCATAACTTGAACCGTATATGAAATGAGACAACACTCTAGACATGTTTTGTAAAATTACTATTATTTAATGAACAACCCTCGTATGTGCTAGTTTTATAATCTCTTTATATATTTCCTAATATTCCATTCATTATACGAAGGTGTTTTATTTTTATGCCCGACTAGCTTTATATCTTATCTTTATATAAATTATTTAACTCTATCCTAACTCTTTATTTAATTTACAGTATTTAACTCTGCCTACAACTATATACTTTTATTAATCTCAATAATTCTTTTTGGAATTACTTATTTTTTTCTCTAAACTAACATTTTATAAATTACTGATTTCTGTATTATCTTTATACATTCTATACTTTAAATAATCCAGTTTACTAACAAGTGTTCAATAAAACACCTAGATGTCACCACTACTCATTCCATTTCAATATCTCAAATGACATTTATTTCTTTGAGGTTATAAATAAACCAAAATATTTCCTTTAGACGAGAATTTGACTATGATAAAATAAAACGATATTCTAATAATAAATAATATGTTTATATTCAAAATTCGTGTGTTTTTTTAAAATATGGGACATTTGCTTACAATAAATATAATATGGAAACTTGATATTTGACGTTTAGAAAATATTTACTCAAAGTGTTTAGTTCCAAACCCAACTAAATAATGCAGGTACGTACTCTGATATTATTAATTATTGATATACAAAATTAAGTAATTCTTTCTAATACTTTCTTCTCAAATTAATTTATACTATTATTATAATGTGTTCAAAACTATTTACTGGCTTGACAACTTCATAAATTTGTATAATAATGAAAATTATTCATATTTTGTCATATTTCTGGATAGAAAAGAATTAAAATAACTTATGTTGTTTATAATGGATGTACTTGTTGTAAGAACTATTAGTTCAGACTATTTCAATACTGAATTATATCACAATTAATTAAATCTTTTCCAATATTCACAAATTGTTATTTTTCTTTAATATTGACACAAATAATATACTAAAATGGTAATACTTAATTGCTTTCTTCTTTCAGATGAGTACTATCCACTTCCTGATGACGTTTTTGGACGGATACCACTTCTCTGATGTTGTTAAACTTCAACCTTGTTCAAACTCTTGAAGGAAAAATACCAACTATCCTGTACAGGAACTTGCTCGATGTGGGAATAAATTGTCCTTTCGATATGAAGCCAAATCTCTTCGTGCACAGCAAATTCTCCTATGCACCCGGAAACTTGTGAAATTCACCAACCTTTATGGATCTCTTGTAATAATCTGCCTTTTTTGAACACCAGTACTTCTGGAATCTGCTACCTATTCTAATAACCGGATCTTGAAGATTGCTTCACCCTTTATGGAATTTCAAAACTCTGGTACTCAATAAACTCCTGAAAACTTCTATGATTCCGGAGACAACAACCCTATTTCGGATATACCTGGATCTTGTACCAATTTGTAAGTACTATTATTATTTTTATATTAATTTATTCGTAGTTTACGTATTCACTCAGGACACACTTTTCTCTCCACTAATTAACTATATTCGTGTTTTATATCAGAAATTATCTTCTTTCTGAAAAAACACGTCTACCGCTTTTTCGAATTAGAAAAATTCTCTCCTTTATTTATTCATTACCTTAGTAATCCTTTCTTATTTTGTATTCTCCAATCAAAGTTTTACAACAGCAATAACCATCAACAACACAGCTTTTAAATTCTCTAATATACCTAGAATACTTCTTAAAATTGTATTATCTGATTATCTAAATTCTTTTCATAATTTTATCAACCCTTCTTTTCATATTCATATCCCAATACCTCTCTACATTTATATTTCTGAACACATGTCGAATAATGACAGTTCCTGTATTTCAAATTATTCCCGGGAACTGTTCTACAATACAATCTATACACCTTTCAAAATAAGATTCTAAATATTTTTATCACCTCATAAACGTCAATTACCCAAGTTTTTACAAATCTATAATACATTTTACAAAATAACAACTAATATTCAACTCTCTTCTTTCCAGAATATTTTGAACTTCTAAGAAAAATGAACATGGTCAACCTTTCCATATACAGGTGGTTTATTATAAAATTCGAATACTTGTTAAATGCGATATACCTCTTTTATGATTAACTCAATAAATCTTATTTTAAACACATCATAATAAATTTTTCTACGTTTATTTAATTAAATTTGGTAACTTTTATAACTCTCCATATTATATTGTTAACGTATGCCTTTATACTATAACATATGCCCCTTTTAATAAATGTAAATTTAAACCTCAAATAAACAAATTTTCATTTATTAAACTAATATAACTTCAATAATTACACTTTCAGTAATTCCTATCTTGTAAACAATGTTATTACAATAAACTATTCATATTCAAATCCTATGTACAAACATTTCACAATTCTCAACAATTAACAAATATGTTTAAGCAAAATTTTTTTTTTTTTATATATAGTTTATCCAAAGTAATATAAGTACCAATTATTTTAATTCATCATAAGAAAATTTTACATACATAATAATTATGCCCTGTATATTCTATTAATATTTTAGCAAGTATTCTCTACATATAAATATTTAGCCTCTATACAATTTTTATAATCTCATAGTAACTGTATTACTCTTAACATTTCTTTTAGGTGATAGTTTCAATTTTTTTTATTCAACTCTTTCTCGTAAAGATTATTGCCTCTATAAAATATTTTACTTATGCTCACTTATACATTTATATTATATTTATTATTTCTATTCCCTTTGCGCATGTATCCCATAATATTCCTATAGACATATCCGTCTTCCCCATACTTTCTACTTATATTTACGTTTTATTGGCGTACGTTACCTTAATCTCTCATTAGACATTTTAGTCCTATATAAATCATCATATTAGGTTACCTTTAACCCATTCTCTAACATTTATATTATAATTCCATATTTTAATGGTACATTTTATATTTATTCATTATTGCAAGCATTTTTCCTTCAATTAAAATATTATATCATAAAGGCTTTTACTATCTTTTATAATTAGCTTTATAACATCACCTACTTTATTATTCTGCAAATCTCTTTTACTGCTTCAATTATTTTAAAATCTGAAGGCTTTGACTAATTCTTTCTTTTCCTCAACAACTAAATACATTCCTTCTATGTTTTATATTTGGGCATATAATTACACATTTAATTCCAAATAGATTTTCTTATAGTACTTTGGTTTTATTTTTTTTTTTTTGTTATATATAAAATATGTAGGAATGAGAGTAACATTTGATACAACTCTTAAAACAACATTCTTCAAATATTTCTAATATTCTAAACTCTATATTCTATATTTCGATTCTGAACCTCTTTCTATATATCCATTTTTATACTAGGCTTTATTCACCCTACTTATGAACTTTAACATGCCCCTTTCTCAACAAATCAAATAAGTTAACAATTTTTTTTTATATCCGATTATATTCTTGTTATAAAAAAATACTCCTACTATGCCCCTAACTTCTATACCATATAAAAATTTGAACTCTTGAATATAAAAACATTTCTTATATAGTTTGATGATTCTTCAAAAACAACATGTGAATGACTTAACAATATTTGGATACGGAAATGACGTTACCCACCTATATAACACAATCAATTCTAATGTAATGTCCTGCCTATAACTTGAGATCTAATTTATACTCGGAAAGCAGGTGTCGTAAATACCTTCAGAAGTTGACCTCTTTCCTTCTGTCCTGACTATAACTTGAGATCTAATCAATACTGAGATAAGCAGGTGTCGTAAATACCTTCAGAAGACGACCTCTTTTTTCTTCTGTCCTGACTATTATTTTCTGTTCATAATTCTATTTTTAATCTAACTCTATTCTTCCATGTACCCAATTTTTCTACTGGTACCAAATTTTCTAAATAACATGTATCCTCTCGTTCCATTATATAAGTGATCTTATTATTCATTTTCCTAATCTTATTAAATACTCTCCCAAGATTAATATGATTTAATATAAATGTATTTGAAACTTTCTGACATTCAATATCACATTCTAATGACACTTTACAATTTATATCCAAGATCAATGTCTCCTGATAAATATTTCTTCTCACATATCTTACTAAAGAATCTCGTCTATTCACGACCCGATCATTTCCATTAACAGTATCTTCCAGTTGACTAAGCCTTTCATATGATACATTTCCTAAAACACTTCTCATATATGTTGATAACATATTACGTACAACTTTAAAATTCCTTCGAGTATATTTTCCGTCTTCTATTATTATCCCTATAGTATACCTTGAGAAATATACATTTAAAATATTACCATCTTCTTCTCCTAATAAAAGAGTGTCCAATTTTGATCTTAAAATTCTTCTGCCGGAATCTAAATATTTTGTTTTCTTCTTTAAAAGTACGATTGTATAAGATTTCTTAATTTCTGCTGTCTTTTGTATATCATCAATACCGTTTAGAACATCCTTCTCAATATTTCCTACCACTTCTTTAGTCTCGTTTATGTCTATTTCTACTAACTGATGTCCACTAATTACTCCCTCTTCCATCTTCAATATTCCATTAACTTCTGCTGAATCTTGTTTGTCTTTCACGCAAACTTGTGTTACTGGTATTATTTCTTCTAGATTACTCACCAAATATTCTTTAAATTCTTCAATATCCTTTTTATATTCTTCTCTAGTATCAATGCTTGCCTTAATCAATTTATCCAATCTTTCTCTTAATTCTTTTTTATCCTCCTCTCTATTTTTCTTAGCTTCCATTTTATCCTCATCCCTATTTTTCTTAGCTTCCATTTTATCCTCATCCCTATTTTTCTTATTCTCTTCACTAGCCTTGTCAAATTTACCAATTAATTCTTTTTTATCCTCTTCTCTAATTTTACTATCTTCTTCCCTATTTTTCTCGCTTCTCTTAATATCTTCTTCCCTATTTTTCTTATTCTCTTCATTCATTTGTTTTAACATTTGTAAAAACAATGTCATATCCATAGCTGTAGTTGACATTTCTATTTTAGAAGTCTCTCCTTGCATTAGCAACTTGTCTCCTCTATCTTGTACCTCTCCTGTCTGTTGATTTTCTTCCTGGATCTGTACAGTAACTTCTCCTCCCTCTTGTGAAATTCCATCCTGACTAACCTCCCCCTCATCATCGCTAGATAATTCTACTCTATTCATTCTTGAACTACTTTTAGACCTAGTATCCATTTTTAATAATAACTACTATGTGACAACAAAACAAATATAATTTCCAAAATTATCAATATAAGTTTTACTATGGTAATCCCCTTCGTAAAATGTTTATCTATATTCACACATATAATAATGTAAATAAAATATTGAAAATACTATATAGCGAGTCTTATTTTACGTAGCCCCACGTTGATGCGTCATAAAATGTACTAGGTAATATCTCATACATATCAGTTCAACTCTCGACATAGTCATTAACTCCTATTACAGTTTAAATGTCATAACTTGAACCGTATATGAAATGAGACAACACTCTAGACATGTTTTGTAAAATTACTATTATTTAATGAACAACCCTCGTATGTGCTAGTTTTATAATCTCTTTATATATTTCCTAATATTCCATTCATTATACGAAGGTGTTTTATTTTTATGCCCGACTAGCTTTATATCTTATCTTTATATAAATTATTTAACTCTATCCTAACTCTTTATTTAATTTACAGTATTTAACTCTGCCTACAACTATATACTTTTATTAATCTCAATAATTCTTTTTGGAATTACTTATTTTTTTCTCTAAACTAACATTTTATAAATTACTGATTTCTGTATTATCTTTATACATTCTATACTTTAAATAATCCAGTTTACTAACAAGTGTTCAATAAAACACCTAGATGTCACCACTACTCATTCCATTTCAATATCTCAAATGACATTTATTTCTTTGAGGTTATAAATAAACCAAAATATTTCCTTTAGACGAGAATTTGACTATGATAAAATAAAACGATATTCTAATAATAAATAATATGTTTATATTCAAAATTCGTGTGTTTTTTTAAAATATGGGACATTTGCTTACAATAAATATAATATGGAAACTTGATATTTGACGTTTAGAAAATATTTACTCAAAGTGTTTAGTTCCAAACCCAACTAAATAATGCAGGTACGTACTCTGATATTATTAATTATTGATATACAAAATTAAGTAATTCTTTCTAATACTTTCTTCTCAAATTAATTTATACTATTATTATAATGTGTTCAAAACTATTTACTGGCTTGACAACTTCATAAATTTGTATAATAATGAAAATTATTCATATTTTGTCATATTTCTGGATAGAAAAGAATTAAAATAACTTATGTTGTTTATAATGGATGTACTTGTTGTAAGAACTATTAGTTCAGACTATTTCAATACTGAATTATATCACAATTAATTAAATCTTTTCCAATATTCACAAATTGTTATTTTTCTTTAATATTGACACAAATAATATACTAAAATGGTAATACTTAATTGCTTTCTTCTTTCAGATGAGTACTATCCACTTCCTGATGACGTTTTTGGACGGATACCACTTCTCTGATGTTGTTAAACTTCAACCTTGTTCAAACTCTTGAAGGAAAAATACCAACTATCCTGTACAGGAACTTGCTCGATGTGGGAATAAATTGTCCTTTCGATATGAAGCCAAATCTCTTCGTGCACAGCAAATTCTCCTATGCACCCGGAAACTTGTGAAATTCACCAACCTTTATGGATCTCTTGTAATAATCTGCCTTTTTTGAACACCAGTACTTCTGGAATCTGCTACCTATTCTAATAACCGGATCTTGAAGATTGCTTCACCCTTTATGGAATTTCAAAACTCTGGTACTCAATAAACTCCTGAAAACTTCTATGATTCCGGAGACAACAACCCTATTTCGGATATACCTGGATCTTGTACCAATTTGTAAGTACTATTATTATTTTTATATTAATTTATTCGTAGTTTACGTATTCACTCAGGACACACTTTTCTCTCCACTAATTAACTATATTCGTGTTTTATATCAGAAATTATCTTCTTTCTGAAAAAACACGTCTACCGCTTTTTCGAATTAGAAAAATTCTCTCCTTTATTTATTCATTACCTTAGTAATCCTTTCTTATTTTGTATTCTCCAATCAAAGTTTTACAACAGCAATAACCATCAACAACACAGCTTTTAAATTCTCTAATATACCTAGAATACTTCTTAAAATTGTATTATCTGATTATCTAAATTCTTTTCATAATTTTATCAACCCTTCTTTTCATATTCATATCCCAATACCTCTCTACATTTATATTTCTGAACACATGTCAAATAATGACAGTTCCTGTATTTCAAATTATTCCCGGGAACTGTTCTACAATACAATCTATACACCTTTCAAAATAAGATTCTAAATATTTTTATCACCTCATAAACGTCAATTACCCAAGTTTTTACAAATCTATAATACATTTTACAAAATAACAACTAATATTCAACTCTCTTCTTTCCAGAATATTTTGAACTTCTAAGAAAAATGAACATGGTCAACCTTTCCATATACAGGTGGTTTATTATAAAATTCGAATACTTGTTAAATGCGATATACCTCTTTTATGATTAACTCAATAAATCTTATTTTAAACACATCATAATAAATTTTTCTACGTTTATTTAATTAAATTTGGTAACTTTTATAACTCTCCATATTATATTGTTAACGTATGCCTTTATACTATAACAATATATTTGTAAATTTGTGCTTCTGAAACATCAACAACAATCATGTATGGTCCAACACCTACAAAAGAAAATAAAACGTCAATAATTTATTTATAGCATATTAGAAGTAGCAATCTCACCTAAGACGAGGAATTGGTTTGAAAATAAAGAAAGGGAAACAGCAACGAGCCTTCATGGTAAGACATCAGAAAGAAAGATAGAAGTCATCTGCGACGTTTTCTTTCTATTTCCAATCGAAAAGACTAGTAAACAGAAAATAAGAATACGATTAATAAATAGTGAAAGAAGGTATTTATCAAACAATAACAAGAGTAATGAATTCATATATAAATACAACAGATGTTTACGTTAAAAAGAAAAAGGAATAACACACTTACCTGAAATAGACAGAG
This sequence comes from Amphimallon solstitiale, assembly GCA_963170755.1. Taxonomy (NCBI): domain Eukaryota; kingdom Metazoa; phylum Arthropoda; class Insecta; order Coleoptera; family Scarabaeidae; genus Amphimallon; species Amphimallon solstitiale. Next base: position 105,789,701 of record OY720683.1, on the reverse strand, counting down.
ATAAATTTATAAATTCGGATAAGGAAGATTTGCTTTCCGGACATTATTTAATAACTGTCAAAGTGAATGAGTGGATGCACCAACTTAAATCAAGTTAGAAGAATATTCAACTAAGGAAGTGGCAGTAGGACCAACTTAAATTTAAGACAGTGGGCGCTAAAGTACCGATCTTCATTTGTTCAAAGTTATAAAATGCGGGAACAAGACCGAAGAAACAGAGTTCGACATTGGCCTACATCCCGCTTAAAGGTTAAAATTTGAAACGGAGTTCCGGCGATACCTTTCTTTAAAATTTCTTCATTCTGAAAATTGATATATCTACCTATATAGTCATAAATACAGTAGGGCTGTAAGCAACACTCGTTTTTAAAGGATTGGAATATCTTATTAATAGATAGAATTTGGGACTACTATTTGTATTATTTTAGAAAATTTAAATGAAAATGGAGGATATATACAAAAAAGAGTTTGAAGAATTATATGATCAAACTAAGTAAGTGATACAATATTGTTTATTAAAGTTATAACATAGAAGTTTTATCTTAATTTTTTTTATAATTAAAAGAATCTTCACATTATTAAATTTTTGTTTTGCATTATTAATTAGAAATATTTTTAATGGTGTGGAATCAACCACTATGTGAAAATGTTTGCCTTAATTGGATTGTTAAGCCCCATTAAAGGTGTATATAATCACAACACAATAAATTAAATAAACGGACACAAATATACGAGAATATTTTCACGTGTGAATACTAAGCTGTTGGAGTAGTATGTGAAAATGTTTGCTCCTAACAATTGGAAACTATTTTCGAAATATTTAAATAGCAAGACACTAGATTATCAGAGTAGTATGTGAAAATGTTTGCTTTGGTGAAATAGATGCAAGCACTATTTCACCAAAACAATATTCACTAAAACTCTTTTAAATAAAAACAAATAACTAGTGAACATACATTAAATTATTACCATTTCAAATTCATTCCTCAAAATAAACAATACTGCATTTAAAACAATTTCTTAATTAAGAATCATTTGAATATAATTAGTTTTATGTTAGTTATTATAAATCCTCATAAAACAGATATCTATGTATAATAAGACAGATAAAGACAAACATGAATAAAATATATTCACCATTATTATTAAGACTTACATATTGTGTTTAATTTCTTTACCCTATCCCATACTTAACAGATAAGAGAAAGATTGTCAAACAAGAAGTAAACCGCTGTTAGAATCTGAGTGTACCCTAATAAGCTCACCAATTACTCATACATATGGTCAAAGTTTCAAAGTTTTCTTTTAGGTATTAAATAAATGCAGGGCTGATACATGATCTCGTTGACACCCGGTATATTTGTTTAAATACTACTTGTTCTTGTTTTTTCATGAATTTTTCAAATTCATGAAAAACGTAATGGGTCCACTCTGGGAAACAATATTTGCTTATTGGATATTTTTTCTATCAGTATTAAGTTTACTGGTCTATGTGTTAATATTGATTTGTTGTTAAATTATTAGTTTTATTCTATGAGTAATTATTTACGTTTTTCTAGTCTTCTTAAGCTCACAGCATATTATTTTTGTTATTATTATCTTCCTATAAATAATTAGAACCGTAAGATCTGTTGGGCAAATAAAATAGAATTAAACCATATTATCTTTCAAAATCAAATATCGAGAACAAATAATTCAGTACTAAAATGTGTAGAATTCTTTCGCTGACATGCATTAGCCATTATGTATTTGGGCTTCTCATCTTTTCTAAAGCGTTCATATAACAGAGCAATAATACAATGAAAGGCGAAAACAAACATTTCGAAAATGTTTCAATGTGCGGTGTTTAGAGAAATAAATTTTGATAAGTTCTTCCACCGACAAATGTACTAAACTACTAATATATTCTACTCTATTTTTATAAAAATCTAAAAGTATAAAATATGTTTACTAAATCTTGCCAGCGGTAGAATAGTAAATTTTTCGTTCATCTTGTAAAATTGAATACAAATAGATACAGAAGTTCAATATCTTTTATTTGCCATTAAATTATTCACTACTTATGCCGAATAGCATAGTATATATTAAACAGGCTATATGTGGCTATACATTCCTCCTGGAATTGAAGTCAGTAATACTAACTCTGGGGACCTTGTTTAGTGCAATGGCTGTGGTTAGTCAATTTATTTCATTCCCTCCTTCTACACGTGTATAGATTGTCTTGTGTGCTTACCTCGTGGGTTGTATTTCTTCATAATATTTTATCTCGCCAATCTGTAGCTTCTATATTATTTATATCTCTGATCACCTGGCCCACCTATACCATCTCAATCTCCTTCACCTTCTATTCTCTTGTGGTTTCCAGTTACTGACTTTTTTCAATAACAGTCTTCTCTTTTTTCCTGTTAACCAAACCAGTTCTGTCTATTCGATTTAATAACTTTCGTTCGCCTTTCTATTTCTATTAATTTTTACTTTATTCCATTATTTCCATGAGTTGGGTATTGTTTATGTTGGTCTTGTTATTCCTAGACACACAATTTTCATCTTTGAACATTGTATTAGTAATGCATACATATTTTATTCTTGCTCTATTTAATAAGCAATGTCATTATTCTTTCAGCTACTGCTATCTATATATTATTATTATATATACAAATAATATAGTACATACAAAAAGTTGTAAAATGTAACTTATGTATAATGACTACCAGGTCATTTATAACAATCAAGGACTAGCCATTTGATGAATTCCACTCTTAAATTACTTTTCCTATTTCCGTTTTATAAAGTCTACTTTACGAAACCCTATGATATATAATTAAGTATTAGTAAAGTACTGCATGTCATCATATTCAAGACCGTTAATAAACTCTATTCCTAAACTTTTAATTTATTGGGCTCGTAGCATTCAGATATATTTTTTTTGAATATGCATGTATTAAGAGTGGCGTTTACCAACAAATGGAAACTTATATATATGCAACTTATATTACTCGCGGGACGGGTAGACGCAAGGGGGTGTGAGTAGGTAGAGGTAGACGATATTCGGTTCTGTCACAGCGCTTTGGTTTTATTCACAGATTTTTTCATAGATAAAGAAATACTATAGATAGGAAACATAATGTATAAGGAATGAGTACTTACGGAACTGTTGATGTTTTATAATAAGCCAATTTTCGCTTGCCCATAACTGTTATATCATTATACACTCGAATAATATACGTATATATGACATTTAAATGCGTAAAGTGGGGATAGACGACGCGAAAAACCTCGTGTAAAATGTGTGTGACAATGTTTACTGTTTAATGTTTTTTATCTTTAAAAATAATAACATAAATTTTCTTTTTTTCTTTATATCGTACATAAAATGTGCAGCTGGCGCGTAGAGGTCGTTTTTTCTTTTATGTACCAACCTTAGTTAGTAGACACTAATCAAATTCATTCATTTTTATGGTTGTTTCTAAAACACATAACTTGCTTAAGAAAATAAATTAGTACAAAAACTGACCTTGACATTATAAATTTATGCCTTCTGCATCACTAACCCAAATTTGAGATTCTAAAATTACAAAATAAGTTTAAAAAACGCGAAACGGCGATGCCTTAATTTTCGACAGGTGAACGCCCCTCTTAAGTAATTTTAAAATATTTGTATTTTTATAAATATTTAGACATCTTAAGAGGAATATTTGGACCATATAATACGCCGTCTCTCATATATGCTTTAATTGTTTATTAATGAATCTAATTGCCTCATGAAATGGTTATACACACTCGGTGTTTAGGAAACCTAAAAATCCTCTGTAAGCTAAGTGGAGTCTAGGGATATTTCTTCCAGAGCTGGTGCTATCGGTAACTATTCTCACTGACAGTTGACTGATTTGAATGAATGAATTAGTGCTTGTCCTGGTGGAAGTGATGTACTAATAACGCTCTTTTACGGGTTCATTCAGTATGAAGAAAAATAGGGTAATGTACTTTCAGCATTTATTTAAACCTAACATTATTTCTGTTTAACATACATAGAAAACGGGGCATTTCAATGTTAAACTTACTTCTTAAACATTTAGTTATAAATTTATAAATCACACATATTTACAAAGATTTAATTCAAGACAAGAATGTTAGATATAATTAGGGGGCGGACACGAGCGGTCTATGACTCATCGCCCATGGGCACACTATTGAAATTTTCTAATTTTAGGGAGGTTTTAATTTTATTTATATAATTGGATAACAAGTAGCTGGTGATCTATAAAAAACAAAATACATTATTATTTGTTCATTATGTTGTTCAAGTCGAGTAAAGGAGTATTAATATTTACTAGAAATACTTTCTCAAGGTTGTCTTCTGTAAGACTTGTTCACTTTGAATTAAGTACATTCTTGTAGATAGAAAACGTCCTCTCTACATCGCAACTGGTTATAGGTGCGTACTGGAAATATTATTTTATTTCAGCGTATTTAAAAGTTTGATTTTGTGTCACACAATTGCCGCAATGTTACTAAATCTGGATTTCTATTAAAAACTGCGTCTAACTTTTGCCGAAGGCCACATACGAAGTCACTTGGTATAATTTTGAAATTATTAATAGCTACATCTAATGTGGTTAAACCATCTTCTAGCTTGAAATTTCGATTTTCAAAATATGTGATTAATTTAGGCAAATTTCCAAAGTGTTCCTGAAGGAACTGATTTTTTAAATTTAGGATTTGTGTTAGTTCCTTGCACTCAGAAATACTTCTAGCATCGTCATTTAAACATGTAACGAAATTTTGTAAACTATCGAAATTCTCTGCATAAAAACTAGCAGCTTCCAGCCATGTTCCCAATCTAGTTATTACTGGCGAGGGTGACAGTGACAAAGATGGAAGTTTTTCCCTGTAAAGAGACACTCTCAATGGTGCTTTTCTGAAAACTTTTTTTTAAAAGTTTTCAGAAAAGCAACTTCCGGATAGTTGTCTCTGATATATTCACAGATTCTGTGGAGAGCATGTGCTAGACAAGTAATATGCAGCATATAAGGATATGTTTACTTTAATAGTCTGCCTGTTTTTAAAATATATGCGGCACTGTCACTAACAAATAAAAGTATTTTCTTCCTGTACCTGTCGTCCGAATGAAGCATGTTGTTTCTCGTCAATGGTTTTAGCAATTGTTTCCCCATCAACTGTATTTATAACTTTAGATGTTATTACATATGCGTTATATGGAATAGTTGGATGCTACAACATTTACCACATAGCGTCCTATATATCGACAGTTTCGTCGGCACTTATCCAAAGGTTCTGATTTGAAAGATGTCCTCTAATGCATTCTACTATTTTCGTGAAGCTCTTAGAAACATAATATTTGCGTAAGGTGGATTCATCAGAAACATTTCGACCAGTATATTTTTGAAGAAATGTTTTGAAAGTGGGATTGCTAAGTTTCTTTAATGGGATATTAGTCGCTATTAAAGTTTCACAGAGTTCTTCGTTAAAATTGTCAGCTTTAAACGGGTGTAATTTCCGTGTATATTTTAGCGATGCCAAGTGACGTTGTACGTGCGATTTTTGGGCATTCTGTAACGATATTTTACAGACTTTGCAATAAATATCGGAATCACTGACAATGGATATACAATCAGTATGACCCTCAATCCAACTCGCCATTGTTTCACTATGTATTTCTCGACTTTCTTCCATATCATATCTGAAAAAGTAACATAAACAATGTTCTGGATCTAAATAAATAACTAAAAATGTACGCGTATGTTATTGAAACTAAACGAAATCCAATGCATACTTACGTTTAGATAATTGGAAGAAGTCGATTCAATGAAACGGGATTAAACAGGCACTATTACATAAATTACGAAGTACGTAATTAACAGTCAAAACAATGAAAAAAGGAAACTAACGTAAGTATGAATAGGTATACACATATATAACTTTATTTATCATGCCAAATATAATGTAAATATAATAAATTTTAAAATCCTCTGACGCTCCTATATATTACGCCGATGAAAATAGAATATTTACGAGTTAAGTGGACTTTTTTTGTGTCGTTTTCCGGTCAACATGTGAGTCAATAACGGATATTGCAGTTCACCATATGAATAATGCTTGAATAATGCTATTCAGTAAATGTGTGTTGTTTACATTATTTCTTTGCTTCATTGTAACTCCGTCTTAGTTTAAACCTGGGACGTCCGCCTCCTAGATATAATCGTTCATACAAAAAGAAATTGTTGTTCAAAAATTACAGTTTTTTTATATACATTACGTAGTTGTGGTAAATTTATTTATTTGTTAATAAATCGTATTTACTAAATAAAAGAAAGAAGCATGACCTTTTTGTTTACGTTAAGAAAAATGATATCTTCACAAGTCCGGCAAAAAAAAGATAACACATCGTTTACAGTCATAACTTTTGGATCTGGGTCCTTCCTTACTCTATTTTCTCATCAACTAGCGGTCTTATATACGCGTGACCTTGACAGTCTCAAAACTATAGGAATGGCACCTTATAGAACACCCAATTAGACCTCGACCTTCTCCTGTTCAGCCGGCGGCTGACTGAATGATAGGTTATATCACAGGTATGTGGGTTAAGTGAACGTTTTGGGGGAATCTCACTCTTTTGTAATTTCCAGTTTTTATTTTTATTTTCTCTTGTAAACAAACAACTCTCAAAAGATGCCATGTATATGTTACTCCATAGGCCCGTGCGATTTGAACGCAGCAACCTGAACTTTTCATACACATCAACAAACAGTAACGAAGAGTTTATACGATAGAGCTGAAGATCTTTGTCACTACATGAAGAAGGTAATAAAAGCGTTAATCCTTTCAAACAAAGTGATTATTATATATCTAAAATTAGCAAGTAAGTGGATAAATAAATAAAATCTAGTGTTCAACACGTGACATAATTTAAACAATACTCTTTATGACCAACTATGTATTCTATTCCACGACATTAATTATTGACAACTCTTCCACATAAATTGTACGTATTTGTGAGAGAAAAAACGCCAGACAGGATATAAATATTAATGTGAAATTTGTTTTCAATGTAGACTGGAAATGCACTTTTTTCTCATACAAACCATCACCGCGATTGCACGTATAATGGAGTACAATATGCGTGTGTACATGTATGCCAAATAAATAATGAAAAAAAAAATAGCATTCATAGTTCGCGATAAAATCATGACGCGAACGGAATATTGTGTGTACATAACTTCGACCAGCCGGTATATTCAGTCATTCTAACAGAGAAAACAATGAAACCCTAAAATTCAACAAATAAACAATAAAGCGACACGAAGTCACACTCCAGTAACCATGAATTCCAGCAATGTTTACATGAATTACCTGATTAAAACGCAGATACAATATGTCATGCATTGATATTTTACTTTGCCTATGGCGAAATTGTAATAACAGCCGCTATACATTTTAATTGGTTCATATTGAACGCTTTTTGAACTATCGCAAATTATAAATTCAACTCTTAAATTTAATTGCCAGCTCTATTTACTATAAGTTTTTTTTTCTATTACCGTTGCATTGAAATTTTATTGTTGTTATTTTTCATTAATAGAACGAAACATTTATATTTGCTTTAATTAGAATTGGAAGCTCGAAATTAGTTTGTGTAACATTTCATTTTATGACTTTGAAAAACCATTGTTGAAACATAAAACGTTAAGCACTTTCTACATTTCTTACTCTTAAAAGTAACAAGCTTACGTATTACAGTAAATTATGTTAATTGCAGTGAAACTATACGAAAAGGAAACGGCAGCAGTAAAAACCTTGTTTATCTACGATCTTTGATAGTTTATAACCTGCAGTTTTCAATAAAAGTAAGTATAATTTAACTGGCCATTTAACTTTTTAATTGTACAATTTAGATCAATAAATAATTATGGACTATAACAATAATACATTGCTACGCCCTTCCAAAAATTTAAATTAAATTAAACGTCAAAATCAAACAAAGGCGCAGAAAAATGGCGTCGTCGTGAAACTAAAAATTATTTATCCATCGACTCTGATAACAAAAAGTATTGTCCAAGCTAAAATAATTGTATCGCTTCTTAAAAAGTCAGCAAAGTTTCGGAAAATTTATGCTTACACTTTCAAGGATGCTTTATCTGTCACTACCATTGTGTACAGATGACAAATATGAAGAAAGGAATTGCACTCAAGCTCAATCGTCTTTGTGGGTCGTGGTTTACCACAAAATCTCAGTTGGATGAATATACGGACGCACCCCCCACCCCTTGAGTAATATTTCCTTCCCCAAAATGATGTTTGATTCGGGAGAAAAATCAGTTTAAGTATTCAAGGTAGCAAAGATAAGACAAAATCCCACATAAAAACAATAACAAAATTTATTAAGTGCTCTACTGGATTAAATATATTTATGATTCACATTCCAATAAATGATATAAATAAATACAAAAATTAAGTAAGCAAAAGAAATTCGTATTCAACCTGGGGGATTGAATCGGGTTTTCAAAACAATGGAAATTAAAGATCAATAAACTAGGAAAAATAAATAAATTAAATTAAGTAAATTAACTTCACCTTGTATAGTTAAAATATACAGATGTGGGGGTGTGAAATCAGTTTATAACTACCAAGAAAATTATTAATAATAACATAAAATGGCTTCTAGATCTCAAGGTCTTACACGAGCAATAACATATCGGTTCACCCTTATCTGTTAAAAGTAAGATGACACTAAAGTGAAAACTCTTAAAACTAGTTGAAAATAAGATACTGGGAAAGACTACTCAAGAAGTCGTTTCAAATTTGATCTCCAGTGTGCCAAGACGTATGGAAGCAGTAATTAGAAGTAGAGGAGGACATACACGATATTAGAATATCTCTAAGTCCATAAATTCTATTGTTTTCGGTTATTGTCACTCAGTTACTTGGAGCCAAGTAACGTTAATTTATGATAATACCTACTAATCCCAGGCGATACATACAAGTCACAGAACTGTATGGAGGATACTGAAGGAAAACAGATGCATCCGTTGCACATTCAAAAAGAAAATGGGTGTGCTTAAAACCACACGGCAGAAGTGAAAACTTCATCAAGGCAAGGTTAATAATACGAAATCCAACTTTTTTTTTTTCGTTCTATATTACATTAGGGTCATCCTGCATCGACGAATTCAGTTGCTGAGATTTAGTTTGCTTCTTTTGATGATGTCATCGATTTGATTTTCTTCATCCATCCTGTTTAACAGAAAATAATTAAATGCTTATAATTTGTATATAATGAGCAATTAAAGCAATGCTCTGTTCTCAACGTTTCTGTTTTACATTGGTATACAAATTATAGTAAATGCGTGTGGACGTTATTTAACACCCGGAATATACTGATCAGTTTCCGAGTCATCCATATCATTTTAATAAAAATGCTAAAACTTACCTGAGCGCGAAATATTATATTATATTATTATAGAGATACACACACAATACATTTTTTGGTTAACCGTCCGCGAAGTTAACAATTAGCGAACGCAACACAGTCCGCGAAATACAATTTCGCGGCCGTTGCTATGGCAGCGGCCGCGAAATATAATCGCGTGGGTGTACGGACAACTTTAAAGGGTTCCTCGACGGAGATATTTTTCGATATGCTTCTGGATCGGTTCGGACGCATGTATATATATATATATATATATATATATATATACCGGGTGTCCCGTAAAAAACGCCAACAATAATAACTCCGTTAATTATTGTCCGATATTGTTGAAACAAAAAGTCAGTTAATTAGCATCAAAAATACTACAAGAAAGTAGTGTTTTAGTTGTTTTCAGTTGTTTTCATTAATGTCAAACGATAGTCAACTTTTTTATTTTAAATGGAAACAGATATATTTTTGGCAATATTCGGATTGGATTTTCTTTTCTGAATTCATCGATGTATAACATGTCTATTTTTTTGTAAACGATTATTGAAAGAAAACCATTTATTAAAATTGACCATGTTTTTAATAAATTATGTATAACATTTCGAATGTGCTATGAAACATTGAAAACGTAAGTATTATAAGTATTATTCTAAAAAACAAAACAAAACACTTCACAATAATTGTTCAAATTGCCCGCCACCTTGTTCAATACATAACGCACATCTCCTAATTACTCCACGAGTCGCATTTAAAAGACAAACGGCAGGTATTTCTTGACAAGTGTTAATAATTCTTTGTCTTAAAATGTCAATATTTTCTGGAGGTGTCAAATAAACTCGATCTTGTAGATAAGCCCACAACCAAAAATCTAGGGGCGAAAGATCGGGTGAACGCGCAGGCCACTCGATAGGACCGGATGTTCCTATCCACCTATTTCCAAATTGGGTGTTCAACCAATCAGTATTTACTCTGGCGTTGTGAGCGGGATAAAGCAAAGTGTTGATAAAGTATTCTATTTAAATTTGCCAAAGGTAATTCATTTAAAAAGTTTTGGAGATTTTCGTTTAATAAAGTGTGATACTTTTCTTGATTTAAGCAATCATCTATGAAAAACGGCCCAATTAATTGATCGCCTAAAATACCACACCAAACATTTACGCTGAAACGTCTTTGAAAATTATTTTCAATGACAAATCTCGGATTGTCTTGGCTCCATTGTCGATGTATGTTTCTATTAAAAATACCATTGTTGCTGAAAGTGCATTCATCAGACCAAATTATCATTCTGTAAAAACTCCGGTCTTGTTCTAATGCATTTAAAAAAAGTCGACGAAACTGTATTCTTCGGCGTTGATCATTTTGTTCTAATGCATTAACTTTTCGAGCTATGTACGGTTTAGATTTGTGTTTTCTTAAAATACTATGGACTGTAGTTTTTGATACCCCAATATTATGTGCTATGTCGCGAGTCGAAGTTCGTGAATTTTCTTGTAGTGCAAGAAGATCATATTCCGTATCTTCGGCGAATCTACGTCGCTGTGTTTTAGGTTTTTTAAATGATCCATAATTCCTCAAATTCGTTTCAATTCTCTGAAATATTTTCGAATCTGGAACTTTTCTGTCCGGAAAACAGACACTGTAACGCCGAACTGTTATTCATTTTTAAGAATATACTTTTTTTGTAGCAAAACGTTCAAGCAGAATAATAAATAAGTAATAAGACTTAATAGACACTCACACTGACGTTTATTGACGTTTATCGCATTTTTGTTTTTTCATGGCACATTCCAAAATTTATAAATAATGGAATACAAAGATGAAATTTATTAAGTGTTTTATTTTTCTTTCAATAATTGTTTATTAAAAATAGACATTTTATACATTGTTGAATTCAGAGAAAAAAATCCAATCCGAATATAGCCAAAAATATATCTGTTTCCATTTAAAATAAAAAAGTTGACTATCGTTTGACATTAATAAAAACAACTGAACACAAACAAAACACTGCTTTTTTGTAGCATTTTTGATGCAAATTAACTTTCTTTTTGTTTGAATAAAATCGGACAATAAATAACAGAGTTATTATTGTTGGCGTTTTTTACGGGACACCCGGTATATAGACGATATGAATACTCGTTTACGAGTCCCGCGCTGGTCTGATGCTAACGTGCCGGCATCTCACCCGTGCGGCTCGGGATCGAATCTGCTCGAGGACATGAATTTATTTACTCATTTAAATTACAATTTAATTGAAATTAAAAACCTCTATATGATATATTTCTCTCGTTCCCTTAGTCGACTCGAACCGACTTTACCCGAACGAGCGTTACATAGCCGAACGTGACGGCTCAGTCTTGTTCAGTGCCCACAATCAACGCATGCGCCCAAAGAAGTTTACACTTCAAAAGTGTATTCCAGCTGAATCCCAACAGAGTTTAATTTTTCGAATGGTACTTGAATAAAATTAACGACGAACCAAGATTTCCTAGGATTGTATTATGGATAGACGAGGCATGTTTTACAAGAGATGGCTATTTTAATACATGCAATAGTCACATTTGGAGCGAAGAAAATCTTCACGCCGTTCATAGGTTACATTATCAATGGAAGTGTTCTGTTAATATTTGCGCTGGGAGTGTTGACTATTATGTAGTGGGACCATATTTACTGTCTGTACGGTTAGATTGTCATGTGTACAGCATTTTCTGGAACATACTCTACCAGAATTTCTTATGAAAATTTCTATTTCGAAGAATTCGGCATTCGATTGCAAATCGTTACAACTTGTGTATCGAAAATGGTGGTCGTAACTTCGAACAATTTTTATAAAGTTTAATGCAGTATTATTTCTAATAAAATGTTCCTTAACTTAATTCTTTCCTGTTGTAATTGAGATTGTTATTAAAGACTTTTTGTTTATCTTGACACCGACAAATTTCCAGACACTAGTTTATTACTAATTTTTTTATTTAAGTGCCCTCTATGTGTTCTGAAAATTAGGAATAGTTATTCTGTGACACCATAACTGACTTCTTGTAGCTCGGCCTTGCTCGACCACATTCTACGCAAAAATTTAAACTTGCTTTGTGTTTACTGCCAGTGACCGATATAAAATGTTTCTTTATTCTCTACGTAAACAACGAATATTTTATTATAATCAATCTATAACTCCAATAAACGCAGCCGGTCTTTTGCACATTAGCAGGAAGAAAATCCAAATGTGCAAAATGAACTGAATTTTTCGTGACGATACTTCAATACAGAGATTCTTGTAGTGGAATGTAAAAGATTCCATTCTTTTAATCGAGATCCCAAAATTTCTGATTTTCTTTGGTTCAACTCAAGTTCCGTATCAAATCGCTCAGATCTGATTGAGTAATAAGATGTGGTTAATCAGAAGGAACATACGTCAGATCACTTGACAATAACACTTTCAAAACATAGTTTATATCTTTCTCGTCCGTGGAATTTGCAGAAACATATGAATGCATTGGAGTTGGAAGATCACAATCAGCTTTTTTCAACGGTTTGCTTACAGATGGAATATCTAGATATATTACTTTGTGTTTATTTCTTTTTAAAACCCTTCAATTGTTACAAGACAGAAGTAACAGATATCACTAGCCTTTCTGGCAGGACAGAAGAATTCTGGTTTTTCTTCCACTGAGTTAATTTGACATAATAAGAAACACAGCATATATGTGATACCCATATTTTCTCTTGATTTTTAATTTTGATGCCAAAACATTGATCACAACATCTTTGAATTAATTCACTTAAATGCTTCTTTTGCAATTTTGTAACATATAATCCACAAACATAACAAAAAAGGAGAATTTTTACAGCATCTTGCACGGATTTTCATTCTTGAAAATCACACGCAACACAACTTGTGGAACGTTGCTACCAACTTTCTTAACTAAGTGACAAGTCGGTGACATTTCGTTCGTCTCTAGCGAGACCGCGTCAACCACTAAAAAATAAATGAATCACTATGCCGGCTGCAACCTTCATATACCGTGTGGCCGCCGTTCATAGCGCGATGCATGTATTAGTAACTACTGGTCGACTATAAATGGGCGTGCCAACTTGAATTGCCACACCGACAGCGGGCGTATAAGTTATACGTATAAATGTATTCGTAGGCAAATCAAGTGAAGAGCAGTGTAATAGGTATTGCGTTCCCGTTGTAAGTAATTATTTGTAGTTGTTTGAAGCATCAGATAATCACTGATAATATGTCAGTGAAGTAACTCATTACAGCTTCATAAACAACATAAAAGAGCAAAAATAAATAATAAATAACTCCTTGACTTTAAAATAAAAAAAAATTCTTAACTAAAATAATATTTTTCAACAAATATTATAATCTAAAAACTCAACTATAATAAATTACTGAAACATAAAATATTTACTTCTTAAAACAGAATTGTAATTCAACATTGCAATTAACCTGTAATTAGCTAAAAAAATGTTATTCTTAAGCAATAATAAAACTCGAACTGACGCCCATATGTGGAAGCGACTGCCCGACTACACCGTATAAATGTGGAATTTTTGGACAAATACGAGTGCATCATAGGCATATGCGAAATACTAGCTCTGTTGTAATCCAGTATAACACTGCGTCTACTTGTTTACCGTTCTAATACACAGACATCTCTATCTGTTTCGCTTACTCTACAGGTATCGCGATAATGCAGACGCACGCGGTCTTATGGTATATCCATTCCAGAAGTTTCCATTTTAGTATATTCCGCGACGACTAATATATTAGAAATATCTACTGCTCTTTGTAGTTGCCGCTGCCCTTCACGGTGTAGCCGCAAACATGCTCTAGCTTGCTAAAATACTTTTTTAATTTAAAATTTTACGTTAATCAGATAAAAAAATTATTTTGTAAATGTAGCGTGATACCCTATGTTAGAATACAGTTTTTATGTTTAAAACAATGCAAAATACTAAAATTTTAGACTGTTAAGTCAGTTATAAAAACCGTGCCGGCTAGTGTAATTGGTGGTAACGACACAAAACTGATGGCGCAATTTTGAGCTTATATCTGTCGTTCAAATACAAAACTCATGCTCTTCTATTACTGAGGTATACATGTGAACCACGGAAATTTTGCCTTCAGCCTCCGAAGAAGCTTCAGAGGCGTGACATCATGCTTGAAGGCCATTGGCAAGCCCAAAGTTACTAAATTGTACTATCACACACTCTTTTCTTATGTCATGAATACTCAAGGATTGCCGTGCGCGAAATCCATGGCTAACAGTAAAACTGCATTAATTAAGACCATCAATATTTCTTTAGGTTTATTAAAGGTCAAAGCAGTTTTTCAAAAGGGGCGAGACAAAACAGCAACAAAATGCCATTTTCATAACGACAAATACAAGTATTTAATGCTTGATAGATGTTACTTTAATATTCCGATGTGTATTAATTATAAAGCCAACACGTTATTAGTGTCGAACACATCTCTTTAATGTGGATATGAATAGCGATTTAGCAAATGAACCCATTTATATACATACATGTAATTGACTTTAATAATTAATTTCAATGCAGTTTTGATAAATACCGACGTATCTATATATACATATATATTACAATTTCATTTTGAACGCATATGTAAGATATGTACAAATAATTAATTGTAGATAACATAGTATTACCACGTTTCTCTAAATATAATCGTCATTAAATAGTAATTTAAAATTATAATGTTTACGTCTAATCGATACTTTTCAAAACTAATGACGTGAAATATACATATAATTTTATTATAGCAAACAGTCTCAAATAGTTGAAGTGAAGTTTCATTTAGAGATACGAGTGTAAAATGTCTAATACGTGTTAATATTTATTTATCTGCAGGCCAGATTCGTAACTTAAGGCACAAGAAAATAGTTCAAAAATGCAAAATCGCAAAAGACACAGGTGCAATAAATGCTATGAAAGAGTAAAACAAAAAAGAATATACATATACATATCAACATACATTGCTAGCTCTCGTATCTTTTTTATACACTGCTCAAAGGAATTGATTATTGTCGTATAATTGTATCAGACGATTTAACACATATCTATATATCTGGTAAAGCGAATGGTTTAAGAACTTCGTAGATGTACTTTTGAGTATTTAAATATATAGTCTATTTCAAAATATAGTGCGAATGCAAGCTCCCACAGGTTTCGTGAACACGACAGGTGGTATGCAATAAAAGTAATCGATGTGAGAAACACGCTACAGGCCGGTATTGTCAATATTAGATTTGAAATAATAAATATGTACGTGTATTATAATATGTATGTATGTATATTTTCACGAAATGTCAACTACGCTATGTGAAACACAAGAATACATTTTGATCGTTAATTTATTCTGTTAATTGTAAAGATTGTTAAAATTACGAGGAAGGATAGATAAGTAACAAACACTATTTTTTCTGTCACAGTCCTGGGACGCGAAACTTGCAAGGAACGTGCTTTGAAGTTCCCGCCGTAGTTGACAATTTTGTGAGTAGGACTACCTCTACGGAGCAAAGATGGCGCACGTGTTACAGTCGTCTACGTGTGAAGAGCAGAAAAGTGTTGTTCGTTTTTTGGGGGCACAAGGCCGAAACTCTAGTGAAATTCGCAGGGAGATGAAGTTGAAGTAACTGTATGCGAAAACTGTATGAATCGCAGCAACATCAGCAGGTGGTGCAAATTCTTTGTAGAGGGTCGTGTGAATGTGGTGGAAGTTTTGCCACGCACCGAGCGTCCTATAACAGCATCCAGCGAACAGAATGTCACGGCCACTGACGAGGCGTTTCGTTCTGACCGCAGAATCCGACTTCGCACATTGGCGAACATGTTCAAACTTTCGTATGGTACGGTGCATGACCGACTGAACTTTCGTAAGGTCAGTGCTCGATGGGTGCCAAGGAATCTCACAGACGAATGATGCAAACATGCATCACCTGACACGGTACGTTGCAGACGGACAATCTTTTCTGGAAGGTATCGTTGCAGATGATGAATCATAGGCGTACGTACCATTACACATCTGAAAGCAAAAGGTCATAAGGTCATCTATAGAATGGAAACATCCAAATTCCCCAATAACGCAGAGACTCAAGGTGACACAATCCGCGAAGAAAGTGCTCGTGACTGTGTTCTGGGACATGTAAGGGGTGATACTTGAACGCGAGGCCACAATCATTGGACAAGTTGGGTAATGCTCTTCGTGACAAACGCTCTAATGCTGAAAATTTGGCTGCCCCTGTCTGTTCGTGCTCAACTAGAGCGGTTTAGGTGGGAGGTGCTCCATCATCCACCGTATAGTCCGGATCTGACACTTTCAGATTATCATTTCTTCGGATAAATGAAGACATTTTTGGCTGGCGAACACTTTACTTCCGCAGATGGCTCTACTCACAAAAGACGTACATCTATGCAAAGGGTATTTGCAACCTTGTGCCACGATCGGAGAAATGTGTTGCGAGACTTGGCCACTATGTGGCAAAATAGTGTAAAGGTGTGCCTGTATTTTGTATGTATCCTTAGTGTATTATCTATTACACTTTCTTCTAAAAAAAAATGTGCGTTACTTATCGATACTTCCTTGTATAAATTAATATTAATTCCTTTATTTTTTTAATACCCTTAAGCCGACACAGGTATTTGCAGGTACTTAAAATGTGTGTTTGCCATCGCCGGATTATGGAGGGATTAGCACAATATATCCTTAATGGTTTTATTTATGACGTCGCACTACATCTTGAAACAGACTATACTTCAAGTTTCCCCTCTTTCGTCGGCCTTAACTAATGATCTCAATTGTCCGTATAATTCTGATCTAACACTACGATGCTGGTTAGTGAAGGGCAGTATTATTCTTGGACGATGAGAAAAGAATCTAAACGAAAGAATACGATGAAATATGGAACACATTGTATTCCTGTACCTATGCCTGCCAAAAAAATATTTCCTGCAGACCTATGTTCAAGGTTAAGCAGCCTTAAAGCTGTATTACACTTCAATTTCTTGATCAACTTATTGATCAAGAAATTGTCGTGAAGTTATTGGTAAAGTTAATGCAGACATTGGCTGTTTTGCAGTTATCAATTTCTTCACCCGTTTTTTGGTGAAATAGTAGTACCAACAGGCAAAAGTAGTAGTGACAATGTAACTAAAAGCCGAAATTATAGAATGCGGGGGCATAAAACAGAACTACACAAAATAAAAAAAATAATCAATTTACCGAAGATTTCTGATTGATTTTGGATGTAAAAATAACTGCACAAGAGGTGCAAGATTAAATAAGTGATTTACGCACAGAATTCTTTCAAGAAGTATCAGAAAATATTAATTAACATGCCATTTTTAACAAGATTTTAAAATGAAATTTGTGTTTACATTGTACGCAGTTGGCAAAAAACTTTATAACATGCATTTTACTAGAAATCACTAAAAACTTGATCAAGTTGAAGAAAAAAAAAATAGAACATGTTCTATGTCAACAAGTTCTTGGTCAAGAAATTCATCAAGTCGACTTGACAAATATAATACACGATTTGCCGTCAATTTTCACTTGATCAAGTTCTTGGTCAAGAAATTGATGTGTAATACAGCCTTTAGTCCAGTTCGGTGGTTCTACTATGTGGACAAGAACTTTTTCTACGATACCGCATACCTTCTTAAGACCGGTCTTTTCAACAACGAGTAAATATAGCAATTTGTCTTTGCATTCGTCCTGCAATTTTACTAAATGCAATAACCTGCCCCACGCTTTATATGTACAGCAAGGAGCCGTTTGGACGACTTCAGTGAGTTTTTAACAATGGAAATGGATCGAAAATTCTGTCAAGATACTGACTTAGCTCTTTATAGACATAATCATGTCTGGTCCATGTACAAGTATTGCAAATAATGTTTGTTATGTATGCGGTAAATTTACTCAATTAAATAAGAGTGAATATTTAGGTATAAGTAGTATTTGTCCGGTAAGACATTTTATGTTACAAACAAGAAAATCTTTTGATTAAAATCTAAACAAAATTAGGACTAACTTTACCACTTTTATTGAAATATACGTGTTTATGTTTTCCATAAATATTAATTTAGAGTTTTTATAGCAAAATAAAAAGTTGAAATTTGTTTATTAGTGTAATTCGTTTTACAATCGAAGCACTAAACCAAATTAATTCAACACAAAAAAATGGAGTTATGCAAAGAATGTTTGTCTATGAACTCTCGGCATTTTTATACACTAATTCACTTTCAATAGCATGTATAACAGACTTTTATAATCGAAGAACTGAACTAAATTAGCCAAAATAAAAAAATTAAAAACAATGTCTTTTTGTTAGAGTTCCGCAAACAACAACACCAGACTTTGCACAAAATTTGGTCACAAAATATAAAAGAGAAAGAGATCGAAAATTGGAGAGAATTAGAAGTGGTATAGAAACTATAAAATAGTGAAAAGAAAGATAAAAGACTCTGCGATAAAAGAGAGACTGGGATCAGAAATTGAAGAGGAATGGTAAAGGATAATAATGGAAAAGCCATCATACCGCCATAGACCTAAAAGACCTGTAAGAGGATAATACATATCATAAAATATTTTTTGAAAGTGCGCGATTAAATAAACCCGATGTAGTGGACATTATATATTCCTTTTTAGAAAATATTTGAAAGATGTAGAAACTATAACTACATATTATCTAAAAAATAATATTATTATTAGATGAAATAGAAAGTACAACAAACACTGGATTACAAACATTGTCAACGGAAATTCTGGAATGCAGTAAGAAGAAAGAAACAAATGCAAAAATCTATGCTATAAGTTATCTTTGAGTAGCTCATAGTGTGTAAAAAGATATGAACGTATGTTTATTCGTACACAAAGTCGCCAATTTGCTATTTCCCGACACATATCGGTACTATTTAAATCTAGTTCACCACAAATACGTTGCAAAATTGATACATCAGTTGAACAAATATTATACGGTGATACATACTTGACAGAGAGCATAAAGAATATACATGCACTATCAGATATTCATCAATCATGGTATCTAATGATCCAGAAAATCTAATAAAAATCCCAAGCCGATCAATAGGCACCTAATTTTCTATATGCATCATTCCTACAAACACTGGAGAGTGCGCAAATTCGGTAAATCGTATCAGATCTCAGAGCACATTGCCGAACACACACGATATAATGAGACAAAATTGTCAGCCATTGACATATATTTACTGTCCGAAAACTTCCGAAACTACCCTAAAATACAAACCGGGGTTAACAAAGGGGAAAGTTCGCTGACAATTGCGCATAAAATTGGATTACGTCGGATTTCTTTGTTGGCAGATTTTACGATGAAGCTCTTTTGTTGAAAAACGTAGCTTGTCATTTTTTCCTTTCTACTGTTTTTAGCAAACATTTGTGAAGACATAATAAAGGTACTTGGTTAACGTTTATAAAAGCACTGCTTCCACGTAATTTTTAAACTACATATTCACATTTATGGATAAGAGTACGTTATGCGTATGTATATGTAGATATGTATCTAATTATAAACAAAACAGTAAAAATGTGTAATATTTTATTCTTTACAGAAACTTTAGGAGATAATATTCCTAAATTATTAACTCCCTAGGTATATAATTAATTAACATATTTGTGTTAAATCTATGCGACCAATAAATACACTAGGTAGTAGTATCTACGAGTACTATCAGATTATACTTTCGTGCGCTGTGGTAATAGGTACACATAGTCATAATAAAAAAAAACGAGGTTTCAAATTATGGAAAACTTGTTGCCAATTAAGTTTTTAATACTTTTACCTTCTTAAAAAAATAAACCTGTGAGTAAATGTGTTACTTCCGGTACGAATGTTGAAATTTCCTTTATACAAAAAGTATTCAAAATCCTATTCAAAGCACATACTTCTAGTCTCTTAATAAATCTATAAAGAATGCATACTTTGCGAGATATTTGTAAAAAGTTCTACTCGATAAGAGTAAAAGTGTTGCTTCCGGTCCAAATTTTGAATTTTTTTATACAATAATTATTCCAAATCCAGCTCTAAATAGTTGTGTACTCTCTATAAATCTGTATAATACGCATAATTTAAGATATTTGCAAAAAAATCGCTATTCGATAAGAGTAAAACTGTTACTTCCGGTCCGAATTTTAAAATATGTTTTATATAAAAAGTATTGAAAATCAATCTTAAAATGATTTTATACTCCTAGTGGAGCTGCTTAGAAGGCATGACTTGCGGTAAGAGTAAAAGTCCTACTTCCGATAGGAATTTCGAAAACTTTTTAATGAAGTTTTCCTCAAATTCACTTTTGAGTACATTTGAATTTATTAAAACTTAGTAGTAGACGAGCTATTGGTAAATTTTAATTTTGTTACTGAAGTAAACTACTACGAACGAGTACTTCCGGTCAACCAATTTTACTGAAATTCTAATCAATACTCGTAAATACAAAGTTTGGTCTTCATATCTGTACAGTTTGGCCGCTATCATGGTCACACACACACACACACAGAGAGAGAGAGAGAGAGAGAGAGAGAGAGAGAGAGAGAGAGAGAGAGAGAGAGAGAGAGAGAGAGAGAGAGAGAGAGAGAGAGGGTGAGAGAGAGGGGGGGAGCGAGAGGGAGCGAGAGAGAGAGAGAGAGAGAGAGAGAGCGAGAGAGCGAGAGAGAGAGAGATGACATCAAAACATGGACATCTGCAAAAATCTCGAGGTCGAAAATTTGTCATCACAAAATTTTCTACGAAAATGCTGAACAGAACTTTGGTTTCAAATATCCTTAATACTTGTATTCCAAGTGAGATATATATTTTCGCAGAAAGCAATGTATGTTTCTTTTCTTTTAACTTTTTACTTTCATATACCTACGTAGGATAAGAAAGTATTGTGATAATGAACATTTTCGACCTCCCGATTTCTGCAAATGTCCACGTTTTGAAGTCACCTGATACCGAAAAAGTGGTTTTTAAGAAATGTCTCTCTCTCTCTGTGTGTGTATGTGACCACGGTGAAACCGCTACAGTTATCAATTCCAAATTTGGTGTTTACGATTATAATCTTCCTCTTGATATCTCATTGGATTTTCAGTAAAACCGGCATTCCGAAAGTAGTAGTTTACTTCAGCGAAAAATCGAATTTTGCCAATATTTTATCAACTACTAAGTTTAATCAAATTTATAAAGAATTCATATGTACTGAAAATTAAATTTGGGAAGAATTTTAATAAAAATGTTTTTCGAAATTCCTACAGTAATTCCTAGAGTAAAAGGACCTATCCTTTTACTCTTATTAAAAATCGGTTTTTTGCAAACATTTCGCAAGTCATGCTTTTTTGAAATGTATAATGGTATACCAGTATAAAAGTATTTAGAACATAATTTTCAATGCTTCTTGTATAAAAAAATTTCAAAATTCGCACCGGAAGTAACACTTTTACTAATACCGAATAGCGATTTTTTGCAAATAAGTCGTAAATTATGCATTCTATATTGAGTTCAAAAGTCTTCAGAGCTGGATTTGGAATATTTTTTGTATAAATGAAATTTCAAAATTCGAACCGGAAGTCACAGTTTTACTATTAGGGAGTAGCCACTTTCTTGAATAACTCGCAAAGTATGCATTCTATTTATTAAGAGAAAATTCGTAAAATTTGGACTTGAAGTAACATTCTCACAGATTTATTTTTCTAAAAAGTTAAAAGTATATAAAACAATTTAGCACAATTTTATATAATTTGAAACAGTCATACTGCTGTGTGCTGCACCAGCAACATAATTATAAAATAATGATAATTTTTATTATACCACGCGATCATTTAAATTCTAAATTATAGTAGGCGGGATTTTTTTTATTAGGTTGTCCACAATGTCAATTATTGATTAATTAACATTTTGAAACGTCTCTTTGACAATTCAAATTGTAAATTAGTACTTATATACCAACTTAATTTAAATTTCACAGCCTGCTCTAATTTAGAATTTAAATGATCGCGCGGTATTAGATATATTCACTTATTTCTTAACAGCACGTACTTTGTAAGTACGCGTGGCAGTGTATTCAGCTTTCTTTTCTCCTGGTAAATCTCTTGCTTATTTTTGTTTAGGGATAAGGTTATAATTTGTATTAAAGAAAAAATCTAAGTCTATATAAAATCATACTTGTATATTTTATTCAAACATTAATAATAGATAGCATCGCTATACTATATTCACTACAAAAATTATAAAAAAACACATAATTGAAAGAAAACATTTATACCGTATTCCCGGTTGTGATGTTTTGTAGAATAAATATATCGATAATGCTAATCAAAAATAATATTATCCTGTTTTAAAACAAAGAAACTCAATTGAATGTCGATAATCTGTTAATATTGTGCTAATTCTATTTTATCAGAAACATTATATTTGCACGTAATGCCCTGATAATTCTACAATTTCGCAATGGTCAATGCTCGTAGAGAAGCTTGAATTAACCACTGGCAACAACCATTCGCACGGATTGCAGCCAGCGTCTCAAAACCCGCCACACAGAAACATTTCCCTTTTCTAAATGTATATTTTATTTTAAGTTTGAAACCAAAATGAATTGCGAGAATTAATGATGCCTGATAAAGGTATTTGAAAATAAACATTCGCACGTTGTATTCACTTAATACCCAACACAATTAATAATCCTTTCTGTGTTATATAAAAAAAACTAAGGAATTATTATTTACAGGACAATATCTATTTTATCCTTACTGCTCAACGTTATACTGGATTAAATATTTTCACATAGTATTCCTATAAACGCATTGCAGCATTGATATTTCTTTATAATTGAAAAACTCACTTTGTTTCATTAAATATTTCTTCAAATTCTGCCTTAGGCATCTCCATTTTAAAATACCAAAAAAATTATCAAAAAAAAAAAATTATTATTATAAATGAAATTAAATGAAAATGAGATTAATATACTAATACAAAATGAACAAATATCTATTAAGTCGTAGTGTATTTTACCCTACGCTTAGCTTTTCGAAGTCGAAATCAGAATTTCATCTTGTTCATTCATGTTCTATGAATTTATACCCGAAAAAAAATATGTAACGCTTGTTACGCCATCCATTGAACTAAAGTTTAGGTTGGCATCATGCGTCATCTGTGAAATCTCTGCCCTTCATTTTCTTCAAGTTGTCGTTGTTACACTAACACACGCACATATTGTCTTTTGACAGTTCATTCACTAAAACGTCAACACTTGAAATTGTTTGCTTATTTAAAAGTCCTTTCCCTAAACTATTCGGTATCTTCAACGGTAGGTATATTTTCTTAATACAATCCCTCCTTGTATTTGTTTATAAACTTGTTGCATTTCTCATCATTTGTTAGATACTTCCTTCTCCCATTCGCTAACATAATCCTTAATTTTTTCTTTTCAGAAGAGACTGGACTCGGTAAAATGGAAAATACATTGCAGATAACAGGAATTCTTCTTCCCATATCACTTATATTACAACGGTCAGTCGTATCCACTACGTTGTCTTTCATTCCTACCTAAGACTTTTCACATGGTAATATATTTATCTGCAAAAAACTATAAACAAAATTTATACTAAATTTCTCTTTGTAGGTCTCCAAGACACACAAGTCTTCACAGTCTATGAAACTTCTGTGTTACACATACAAGTTCATGAATGTATATATTTTATTTGCTCAGCTGTTGTTTATATAAAAAATATTTGCTGGCTATATCGTGTTAGAATGTATACTTATATCCTTTTCTGTCTATAGTTATAAGTTAAGGTAAATTTTATCCTTTAAGAATGATTTATTTAAAAATCCCTTTTATTAAATTTATCACATTCGGTACGTTTTAAATGCATTATTTATTCTGTAACATTTTCTTCTCTTGAATAACGTATTTGATCTTGTTCGTATAGTTTGATGGCGTTTAAATGACTCACTCTCTTCAGCGTTCCATCCCTCAACATGACTCTTTCTCAATTGTCTGCTTTAAGTACCTTCTTGTCTTTGAACAACGGTCTATTATTTAGAATATTTAATGCAATCTTTACGCCTTGAGAAAAGTTAGGTTGCGTTTTGTTATACACAACATATCTTCTGTTCATATTTTTCTACAAAATAAATATATTGCTTAGACTTATTTTGTCTTCTAATTAAATAAAAACACCTTTTTCACAAAATAATGTGGTGTTCTTATTTAATTAGATTTAATATTTTCACAAGTGTTCAACATATTAATATTATTTTGTCTTTATTTTGTACCTATTTAATATTTATCTAACCTATAATGATAATAATAATATTTTAAAAATCCTATTTAAATTCTCTATATTTAAGTATATGCAACTCATCATACACTTGTGTTATTAGTATTGCATGATATTGAAATCTTCAGTATAATCTTTGAACTTAAATTTAATGTTTTATTTAACACTTAATATAGTTCTTAATACTATTCTTATTTTTAATATGCAAGAGACCACGGCAATATGTATAAGAAAGTCGTGTGGTGGCCATACCTCATTATTTTTTTTCTATTCACTTTTGTACGGAAAACAAGAATTTTTAAGCATGTGTGAAATATTGTTCCAACCTATAAGACATATTGTTACCATTGACCCCTCCCCTCACAAACATAGAACGACGCTGTTCGACACGATCTCCAGATACAATTTTTGTCAAAGAGAGTCTTGGAAAATACCTTCTGTCAGTTACTTCAGTCAGTGATTGTCTGTCAGTTAGTTGCCAAGTGACATATTTTGAGATATCAATTGTGTTCGTAAATTTATTTGTTGATCAATAAAGCGTTAATATTGTGTTTGATCCCTTAAAAATTTGTTTTTCTTCGGATTACGCCTACCCAATCGACGGTAGTAATAATCTAGAGGTAACAATATCGTATAGTGTTAGTCATTTAGAGAAACACAGCTGATGATCCATCAATTTTTCTAAACAAACTAGAGTACCAATTTAAGGTGACAACGTAAATTTTTTGAGCGCTTGTGCTGATGTAAATAAATTCATTGATTTGGTAGATCGACATTATTTTCAAATAGCATTAACAAAACCTATACTAGAAAATAATTGTTTGAACAATGTATGAAAACTTTTAGAGTAATATCATTCCTAGTGCTTATATTATTATATTGTATTATAAGTCAATATTTTACTTCTAGTACTCCTAGTGGAACCATATTTCTTTATTTAATGTTAATAAATATATAATATGTAGTCTAGATACGAAAGGATGGCGTAATATTTTTAGCTGATATATCCAAGTAGTTGTACAGTAAGTAACCTTTGAAACGACACCCTGCGGAGGCCTATAAAAAAGTAAAATGCCACCCACCTGCACTTTTATTAAGTCTCTTACGTAAACAGTGAGGCAAACCATTCCAATATACTAAAATATCAGGTGAAATATCACCTCCCTATCCTTTTTTCGCGAGGGTTGTGAAACTGGAGCACACGAGTCAAGTTATAAAACAAAATGTCACCAAATCGGAGAAATAACGTATCTAGGAGAAGCTCTGCTAAGGGTCTCTTTTTTTTCATCGCCAAATGTTACTGTTCCGTAGAAGAGGGATGCGTGTTATTGTCGTGGGGTTCACGTGCGGTAATCGAAATGTGTCATTGTTAGTTGTTTATGGGGCGGTTGAATATGGAGGAAATATTTCGAGTGGGCTCTGAAATGTATCGTCCCCACGGAATGTTTTTGTTTTCTGTAACACATGAATTGGAATTTCTTTATGTTAAAGGGTAACAATACGACAAATATAAAAGGGGGTTGGTACGGAACAACTAGACGTATCCGTCCAGATAATGTTAAAATATGAGAAGAAACGGACAATGCTAAAATATGTGTATGCATAAACACAATATAAATTAAAAATACTAAATTTAATATTTAAAGATCAAATAATTCTTCTAAACGACTGGTGAAACTCGTAAAGTTTCAAGTAGGTACTGCATGAGGGCATATATAAACTGTAACGTGAAAAACTAATTCTTACTTAAATTACTTAACGATTAATCCTACATGAGAATTTAAATTATCACTCGGTATTATACAGGCTAGAAAGGGAGATGCATTTGAATGCTCCACGAATTCGGCGCCAAAAGTATGTTGTGGTTCCAAGTGAGTCAGAAAAGATGATGTAGCTGACATTGGCTGAAATGATAAACGTTATACAGAGTGAGTCATTAGTAGCCGTTTCTTCGATTGCTCTTTTGTGTTTTAAATAAAAGAAAAAACAATTAGTGGTAGATCCATGGTTGTTTGTGGCGCATATTGTAAAAATACTTTAAGCTCTGACGCACTTCCGATTTTACCGGAAATGCACGGAACTTAATTTTTTTAAATGACACCCTATATATTCTTAGATTTTCTTGTACGGGCAGAGGCCAAGTGGGCACCAACGTACCCGAAGTTTTAATCTCATAGGCGAAGTGGGCACCAATGAAATGGATCTGCGCTAATTCTGTAGGCAAAGTAGGCACCAACAAAAACATTTATAATGAAGGCAATGAAAACGCAATAAGTACTGATTGCTCAACTTATTTATTAAGATTTGTCACATTGCATATTATATTTAGTAAAGGAAAACGCAATATAATAATTTGTAAATTTAAGAAAAATATTAAGATGTATAAAAATATTTAAAAAATACTACATAATATATACTAAGAAAGAAAATGAAAAAAATAGGCAATATACACAAAAAAGTTATATAAAAATATTAAGTGTATAAAAATATGTAAAAAATACTACATACACTAATATTCTTACTTATATTCTTTCTCTTGTTGAATAGTATGAAACACACTTAACTCTTAATATTAAGATATACATATAAAAATATTTAAAAAATACTACATAATATATACTAAGAGAGAAAATGAAAAAAATAGGCAATATACACAAAAAAGTTATATAAAAATATTAAGTGTATAAAAATATGTAAAAAATACTACATACACTAATATTCTTACTTATATTCTTTCTCTTGTTGAATAGTATGAAACACACTTAACTCTTAATATTAAGATATACATATAAAAATATTTAAAAAATACTACATAATATATACTAAGAGAGAAAATGAAAAAAATAGGCAATATACACAAAAAAGTTATATAAAAATATTAAGTGTATAAAAATATGTAAAAAATACTACATACACTAATATTCTTACTTATATTCTTTCTCTTGTTGAATAGTATGAAACACACTTAACTCTTAATATTAAGATATACATATAAAAATATTTAAAAAATACTACATAATATATACTAAGAGAGAAAATGAAAAAAATAGGCAATATACACAAAAAAGTTATATAAAAATATTAAGTGTATAAAAATATGTAAAAAATACTACATACACTAATATTCTTACTTATATTCTTTCTCTTGTTGAATAGTATGAAACACACTTAACTCTTAATATTAAGATATACATATAAAAATATTTAAAAAATACTACATAATATATACTAAGAGAGAAAATGAAAAAAATAGGCAATATACACAAAAAAGTTATATAAAAATATTAAGTGTATAAAAATATGTAAAAAATACTACATACACTAATATTCTTACTTATATTCTTTCTCTTGTTGAATAGTATGAAACACACTTAACTCTTAATATTAAGATATACATATAAAAATATTTAAAAAATACTACATAATATATACTAAGAGAGAAAATGAAAAAAATAGGCAATATACACAAAAAAGTTATATAAAAATATTAAGTGTATAAAAATATGTAAAAAATACTACATACACTAATATTCTTACTTATATTCTTTCTCTTGTTGAATAGTATGAAACACACTTAACTCTTAATATTAAGATATACATATAAAAATATTTAAAAAATACTACATAATATATACTAAGAGAGAAAATGAAAAAAATAGGCAATATACACAAAAAAGTTATATAAAAATATTAAGTGTATAAAAATATGTAAAAAATACTACATACACTAATATTCTTACTTATATTCTTTCTCTTGTTGAATAGTATGAAACACACTTAACTCTTAATATTAAGATATACATATAAAAATATTTAAAAAATACTACATAATATATACTAAGAGAGAAAATGAAAAAAATAGGCAATATACACAAAAAAGTTATATAAAAATATTAAGTGTATAAAAATATGTAAAAAATACTACATACACTAATATTCTTACTTATATTCTTTCTCTTGTTGAATAGTATGAAACACACTTAACTCTTAATATTAAGATATACATATAAAAATATTTAAAAAATACTACATAATATATACTAAGAGAGAAAATGAAAAAAATAGGCAATATACACAAAAAAGTTATATAAAAATATTAAGTGTATAAAAATATGTAAAAAATACTACATATACTAATATTCTTACTTATATTCTTTCTCTTGTTGAATAGTATGAAACACACTTAACTCTTAATATTAAGATATACATATAAAAATATTTAAAAAATACTACATAATATATACTAAGAGAGAAAATGAAAAAAATAGGCAATATACACAAAAAAGTTATATAAAAATATTAAGTGTATAAAAATATGTAAAAAATACTACATACACTAATATTCTTACTTATATTCTTTCTCTTGTTGAATAGTATGAAACACACTTAACTCTTAATATTAAGATATACATATAAAAATATTTAAAAAATACTACATAATATATACTAAGAGAGAAAATGAAAAAAATAGGCAATATACACAAAAAAGTTATATAAAAATATTAAGTGTATAAAAATATGTAAAAAATACTACATACACTAATATTCTTACTTATATTCTTTCTCTTGTTGAATAGTATGAAACACACTTAACAAAATGTAATCTCGTAATTTCTCCCAAAATCATTTGTGAATGTAAATTTGTTAATGTGTCCAGCTTGACTTTTGTCTTCTTATCATTCATTTTCAGTGGAATATGAACACTTTGAAGCTTAATATATGTATAAATTTGAGAGTCTTTAAGTTTTTCGATAAATACATAAATAGATGGGTGAGTTGCATAAAATGATCCATTAAATCTTGAGTGAAATGATTCACAGGCGTTTGTTGTGTGAATTATTGATGGACTTGCATTAGCCCACAACTCTGGAGGAAATTTTGCATTTTCATCGATGTATGTCTCCAACAAATAGTATTGGTATATTTTTTAATACAGCGCCAAAAAGTTTCCCCACTTTTTAAAATTTTACACCGAGAAAACGTAAATTTCTCCACCACTAACAAATTTTTTCCGTGAATACTTTGCACTAAATGGGTTTCCATAATTTGTCAAATTCAACAACGTCTGCTCACAACAAAATATTACTAGTGAATGTTAATTATAATTGCTGAAGGGACTATATATTACTTATTTTGTGTATTTCTATAAAATTTGTTTTATAATATTATAATCCCTTTAATGACCATAAAATTATATACCGTTATTTGTAAATTTAAAATTGTTAAATTACATATTAGTTATTACATATTAGTTATTGCTTATCGTTATTTGGAAACTACACATTTATAAATTATACTGTTATATATATATATATATATACTGTTCCCTAATATTAATCCTTTCAATACCTACACAGGTAATTTTATAAAATCTATTTTATAATCTTATAATCCCTTCGATGACCGTGGTGCCCACTTTGTCTAGCGGATTACCGAGTGTCATTAGATATTAGGTAGAAGACCATTATCAGTGCCCACTTGGTACCCGCCGTCTTGTACTGCTGTTATTAATTTTTTTTGAAAATATTTGACCAAATCACGTGTTCAGAAAAAAATCATTTTCAAATTGTTTTTAAAAGTAAAAACAACTTTGGTAGTGCTCGTAGCCAAGAAAATTCTGCATCATTTGGTAAAGTTGCACTAGACAATACCTCAAAAAGCTTTGTTTTTCAAAGCCTGCTTCCTGAAATTTTCACTTACCAAAAACTTATTTTTTTTTAAATGGAACACCCAGTATTATATGAAGGCATTTTGTTTCTTTTTTTATTTTCTTTCATTTTTGTTAACAATGTCCTCTACCTATCTTTTGTAATTTCTGAAATAATCACTATAAGAGCAATTAGCGGTCAATTAAAGAACTACGAGCGCTGTTGTTCTATGCACCAAAATATTCGTTCAACAAATGGAAGGCAGGAATGGCGCTTGACTTCCTCAGTCAACTGTCAAACAAAGTAAATGTTAAATCCAACTATCCCAAAAGTAATAATTTTACAGAATGAAGAGTATCGCATTTCAATTTTTTAATTCCAGCAATGTCCAGTTGCAGTATTTAATTTTTGACTCTGTTGGCTAACATCGAAATAAAATAAAGGTTATGTTTACTGACATATTTGAAGATGTCCGTAGATAGAAAAGATACTCTCCTCCATTAACATTTTCATCAAGGAAATAAGGTCCAATTATGTAACTACCCACTATTCTTCCCCACAGTTTTAATGACCAACGATTTTGAAAGTTTACAGGTGTGATAAAGTGGGGATTTTAATGTGTTATAATAACAGAAATTTTGACGATGAACGTATTCACTTTAATAGAAGGTGGCTTCGTTGGTGAACCATAAAAAATTGAGAAAGCCGGGATAATTTATCTGCTGCCAATTGACAGCAATGTAAGCGATTCTGAAAATTTCTTTTATCTAACCCTGTGTATGAATATGCTACGGGTGAATTTCATGTTTCCCAATTATTCTGGATTCTCAAATTTGACTTAAATCTAACTGACGACTAATTTTCGTAGTATTAGTATGGAGGTGTTCGACTGCACTCGCAAGTACCATAAATATCTTATCCTTACCAGTTATTGCTTTTACCGCCCTTTCTTTCATATTCAATACTTTCTGTTCACTCAAACCGTCAACTTTATACTTTCGAAGGTTCTGGCTTAGGTTTACTTCTACCAGGGATCGCTGTGCATAATCTGGATGCTAGCAAGGAGTTTCTTCCAGAATCAGCCAAAACGTCAATCATATCTATTAACTCTTCATAAGAATACTTCATATGGATGATAACTAATAGCGATGCTTTTATAAGTTTGACACAAATGTATACCGACTTTCTTTAACAGTTGACTCAGGCAGTCAGCCGCATTCCAGCCTTTATTGGACGAATATTTGGGTGTATAGAACAGCGCCCGTACTTCTTTAATTGACCGCTAATTGCTCCTAGTGATTATCTCAGACATTACAAAAGATAGGCATAGGACACTGTTAACAAAAATGAAAGAGAATAAAAAAAGGAATAAAATACCGGGTATTCCATTTAAAAAAAATAAGTTTTTGGTATTTGAAAATTTCAGAAAGTAGGCTTTGAAAAAACAAAGTTTTTTGAGGTATTGTCGAGTACAACTTTACCAAATGATGCAGAATTTTTTTGGCCGAAAGCACCACCAAAGTTAATGTTTTTACTTTTAAAAACCATGTGAAAATGATTTTTTTCTGAACACGTGTTTTGGTCAAATATTTTCAAAAAAAATTGAGGAAGAAAAAACAGTTGAACAGACAATTAAAAGCAGTGGAAGAAAATCTAAAACTATATAGGGTGAGTTATTTAAAAAAAAATAAGTTCCCTGCATTTCTGGTAAAATAGGAAGTGCGTCAGAGCTTAAAGTATTTTTACAATATGTGCCACAAGCAACCATGGATCTTCCACTAATTGTTTTTTATTTAAAACGCAAAAGAACAATCGAAGAAGCGCCTACCAATGACTCACCCTGTATATATTATTGAATTTTTATAAACAGAGTTAATTGTGAGCGTCAGACTTCAGTTATTTTTAAAAATGAATGTCAAGAGCTGTACAAGAACTGCAGCCTTATCTCTTTCATTCAGATGTACTACCTTGCAGTTCACAGGCAGAAGTAGGCAAGCTGGAAACTAATAAACGTTCACTGCAAGGTAGTGCACCTGAATGAAAAAGATAAAACAACAAGGCTGCAACTCTTGTGCTTTTGCTTGCTTCTTTTTGTAAGTAATCATGAAAGTTTTTTTTTTTTACTTTTCTCGATAAAATGTTCGCATCAACAAGGCTGTTGCTCTTGTGGACGAGGAAATATCATCGAGAAAATTGAAAGAAATTTCAAAAGATTATTTACAAAATTGAAAGAAATTTCAAGAGATTATTTACTGTAACGGTTCAAAAACCATAGGCTTAATTACTTTTATTTTAATTAGGTATCTTTATTATTTTTCGATATTATTTGTATATTTTTGGTATGGTAGCGTCATCTGTGTATGAATCACTTAAGTCTATGAGCTACTGACTAGAGTTGTTGGTATGGCATCAGTAATTTATTAACTTAACCCTATTAATTTTTAAACATTTGAGTTATAATTAAAGTTTAATTAATTCAGCTTTGTTAGTGTATTTCCTTTTGTGTCGATATTGTTCTTCTTTACCGGCTTTTTCCGCGGGCAGTTTAATTGTCACTTCGTGAGCATAAAGTGTCATTCTGCTTTGAATCGTCGTCTTTGTAACCAAAATCTTGTGTTAACCATAGGATCCTGATTCTCTTAATTTAGATGAATTGAAATCCTTAAACATCGTAGTTTTACGGAGTGTATTTTGAATGAGATTTAATTTTAGGAGAAATTGCCATTGGTTTGGATTGGTTCGTGGAGCTATTTCTATTGTCGACTTGGTCGGAATAAAATTTGGTTAAACACATGGTGTCTTGGTCTGTTAAACAGGTATTTAGTCAGGTATTTATCTATGAATTAATCTAAACTTGTTATTATCTCATTTTCTTAACCTTTCTCGCCACGTGTTTGTTTGATTTATCATTTTTCTTATGCGAGAACTAATTATTCTTTCCATTTAGGGAAGACGTAGGAAGTAAAAAGTGATAACCACGTTTTATTTATACATACCTTGAAATAATAAGTATTAGCAGTGTGAAATGGTAGAGATTTAAATGCCTTGGGATATTCACCGAGCAACAATTGCAATTGTAAAGTTGGATATGTTTTAAAATCCTACTTTCTGGTTTATTCTTCGCAGTCAGCTGTGTCTCCCCTTGGCATCGCTGTGGATACCAGCCAGTTGACCAAGATAAGTGTCACATTAGTTGAATGGAGTGAATTTTGTAATATTAATTAGTATATGCAGGTGAAAGATCTGTCGATCCTTTAGATCGTAGAATGTTGTATAGTTTTTTTAATTTTGTAAATTTCTTACGTAAAAGCCCATTATACAGGCTGAACTTAAATAATCTTTGCACTATGTCATATATTTAGTAAGATTTTGTAAGAGAGATAAGCAAGAGTAGCATATTGTAATTTTGATTTTATGTGCTAGATTAGTATTTTAATTGTTAAGTTGTCGCTTTGACCTATATCATGACATATTGTAACGAAAGATTTGCAAATTCTTCGAAACCTTCAGTTACATTTCACCTATTGTGTTTATTTTAAAATTAAGAGTACTTTGATTTTCTCATAACTTTTAACTTATTCATTACTGCTTGTTATTTAGTATTGATTTTTCTATTGAAATTCGAATTTTAGAATATTTAATCTTGTTTAGCATACAGCGTGGAATTGACAACAAACCTTTATTGTTTTTTCAAAAAATCCTTATGGATTGATGCTTTTCGTGATTATTTGTATACAGGGTGTACTATCGCGTTCACCTGTATGCATTAGAGGCTTGATCTAAATTTTGTTCTATTTTTCCTTAAAAATTTCACTTTATTGTTATTTATTCACTTCATATTTGACTTTTTTTTAAATATAAATATTCTATATAATCTTGTCGGATTTAACTTTAGTACTTGTGGTTTGAATTTGTTTCTTTGTTATTGTTGAGTTGCTTTTACATATGTCCAGCCGATTTTTCTTACCATCTACGATTCCGCGTTAGTTAACTTCGATAGGCTTTAATTTCGCGGTGGCGCCCTTTTAAAATTAGCTTCACGTCGTTTAGAGCCATACCATCTTCACTGAGTAAGCGGCAGCCTAAGTGACAAGAATAGCCGATAGGTGGACATAGACGTTGCGACTCCTCTGGAAATATTATTCGCAAATATCCTGTATTTGTAATTTTAATTTACCCACAGGCCTTTTTACGTTTTTTTCGTGGCATTACAGAAACAAGCAAGCAAAATTACTTTTGTAATACAATTTATATATGTTCCTTTTCTTGTACCTGCCATGTAGTTTCATACGAATATACACTTCACTTGTAGTGAACATGTAGTATCCAATTTGCGTGCTTCATGAATTTTCCAGTTGATTATTTTCAGAACCCCTCACTCATATCAGCTTCTAAAACGTACGAGGTAAATAGGATAACATATTATTATGTTTTATAAAGGTCACGCGATGTACGCAGACGCGCTGAAAATGTATGATTCCCTTCTTAGCGTCTGATGATTTACTGAACCTTGTTTATGTAATATTGAATTTGCCACCGGCAGTTAATCATAATACTCCATTCACAGGGCATCTAAGCAGATTGGACTGGTTTCCGTATTTTAAGCGGGCTTCGATTTAGTAAGTCCTATATTTTTCAGTTTGGACATGAGTAATATCTTACTTATTTTTTGACATAAACAGAGAGCTTACTCGAACTTATTTGGCTCTCTTTCGATAGCTTTACTTTCCTGATGCTCTAGAGATGGTATTCAGCACACAAGATATTTTTTTATTACACTTAGGTAAATTTTATGGTGTCGGATAATACCCAATTATAAATTACACAAAGTAATATTTATTGTCAGAAAAATAAACATAGCAAGTAGCAAGACTAGAACGATACTTTTTCTATAATAGATTCTATTCTAGGATTTTCTAAATACTTTTTTAGGTGTCAGTACAACAAATCAATGCGTGGTGGCGCTACTAAACAGCCATTAGCTTCTACCAACTTGATAGTAAACAATGAAGTTAAATATGAAGTTTATATTTAATCATTCATTTGTACTCACCTAATTCGAAACAATAAAAGTGAAACAAACAAATAAATTTCGCATACAATTACCGATAACGCTCAACCGTACATAACCTAACTACGTTTCCAATAATATACTGACTTTGTATTTATTTTCCGATGTTGGCCAATCTGCCAAAAGTACTTCTGCGCATGTTCTAGAATTAATTTAGAAACAAAAATAGGACTGGATCTACTTTTGAAAATAGTATAGTATCTAGCATAGTTTTAAAACTTGGAAGCATGTTTGTGATTTACATGATACTTTTTCTGACTATTTTTTCTAGTTTCTAGATATTAGTATAGAAAAAGTATGAAAATAGCATGGTGTAAAGTGGCCTTAATGCTTCTTAAAATATGACTGTTTAGCGTTAATATCGCTAATAGCGGATTTTAATGTTTTGATGATGATTTTTTTTTAAAACTGGGAGTCTTAAGTTATTTAAGATATGATTGCTTTTAAATGAGATTTATTACTGACTGACATAATTTATTTGAGAAGTAATTAATTAGCTTTTGAATACGGTGTGATCTGTATTGATGATTGTAAGAGTATTTTATAATGACTATCTTCAATACTCATTTCGGAATATTCGTTGTATCGGCCATATAACCCCAGATACTTAGCCTATCACCGAAAATAAACGAATAAGTCTTGTCTATGTACGCGCACTACCAACTCGTACTCGCCAGCCGCCACTGCTTCTAACGTTTCTCTTTGCCGTAATTAATTTAAGGATGACGTATTAAATATTAAAGAATGGAAATAAATGACAAATAATGTTTATAAGTAAACAGTTAATGGAAAAAGAGAAGAGATAAATCAAATACAAAATAATCCTCAGGAAGGTTTACAAATATGGAATATCTAAGAGTGATGGAAAGGTAGGTGTATAGACATATCAAATAGATTAAATAAAATACGATAAATACACATAAAAGTACAACAGTAATAATTATATTCTTCGAAAATTAAAAGAAAAGACTCAAACGAGGAATCAGTGATGAGCAAATAAAGCTAGAAAAAAAAACACAAAGATAAAGAGAAAACAGCTAAACTTGTATAGCGACATGATCAAAATGGAACTAGAAAATTTAGTAAAGAACGTTTATGAGGCAAAACAAGGAGCAGAAAGGCTGACCAAAAAAAATTGTCTCAAAATAGAAAAAAGATTAACACATTCTTTTTTCTAAAAAATGTATAAAATCAAAAAGAAGACTCAACTCCAACACAAACCTGGAACGGTAAAAGTAGAAAAAATAAGAAAAGAGCATAAGAAACAAAACAGTTCTAGATCGAAGTCTAGTAAAGTGTGACATTATATTTAAAATAATTGCAAATGGAAATTATAAAAACAACTATAATATAAAATGAGAGACACAATATTTGGATTTAGTGAAAATCGAATCATATCTCCTTGGCTCTAACTTTCATGGGATTTACATCAAACTCAATTTAAAGCATTACCACGTGGCAAAACTGGTAACATTCACTAGTTAGTCTTGTTACCTATTCTGGTTCTTTTCATGACACTTCAGTCTTACATGTATTGATTTCGAATTATCTATTTTTTATTTATAACTAATATTATAATTGTTGCAAATTATACAATACACAATCGGTCCTTAAAATAACTCGGCAGCAAAAAAAACAGCAAGTTAGTTTTATATTTTAACCATGTATGTACGTTCAGCCATTGGCCTATTTATTCACAAAATTTAACAAGAGGAAATGCCAATAAATAATGACAGTTTTATGTTCTTTACAAATGTGTATGAATTAATGCCTTTCAAAATGACTGTGGTAAAGATACTATAAAATTATAGTAATTATTTACTCGACATTAAAGTAAATATCGATATATATATATATATATATATATATATATATTCAAAGCTAATATCAATAATTAAAATAAAAATTATTATTATGTAATTTAAATGAATGTTTATCGTCTATCATAGCCAATTATTTACTATACTTAAATAAATCGCATTGTAAGTGACTAACAACTCCACTATAAACAAGTAGTAACTAATTTTTATGAGCACATTTGGTTTCAACAATAAATTTATGTAGCTTGTTTACGGGTTTTTTCAACTTCTCTTATTTCTATTACAGACGCAAATAGAAAACATAAAAAGCAAATATATAGCACCATTATTTATATACTAAGTAATATATAATTAACATATGCATATGGTATTATGCACGTTTATGAAAGATGTTTGTAACACATGTAACCTTCTCTTTCAGCAGTGAAAGTTGATGTAATGTGGATTTAATTTCTTCATTAGTAAAATAGGAAATAATGAGATAACAATAAAGTAATGTGCCTGAAAAGGTTATTGTGTATGTTTGTGTATATTTTTGTTAATATTTATTTGATTAATAAAAATTAAGTAATAATCACATAGCATACGGTATCAAGAAAATACTTCGATAATCTATGGATAATAAAATCGATTATGGAAATGGGAAGAGAAAATGCAGCTGACATGATATCATGTTCGTTAAGACTAGTTACATGCAAAATCTAAGTCAATTTCAATATATACATATAGGTATACCGGGTGTCTGTCTAAGCTAGGCCACCCAGCCATATCTCGGCAACCGTTTATAATACAACCTGGCGGAAAAAATCTTGATAGTAAAACGGACCATAGAAATTTCAATCAAAATATTTTTAAGTTTTCAAAATAATCGCAAGTTGGCGTCATTTTCAGGATGAATTAAAAATTCGATAATTTTTCATTAAATTCTAGAATAAGATAGATTAAAGTTTTTACTAGCAACATTTTTAGACGTTTCTACACAACTTTCATTGGAAACTTTTTGATCTAAGTCCCATACGAAGGGTAGGGTGGAGGGGGGTATGTCTGCGTACAAAAGTAGATATAACTTCAGTTGCGCCTACGGATTTTAATGCTCATTAGATAGAGAATTTTACAAGGAATTAAAGGATATTTAGTATATTACTTGTTTTTTCTTTAGAATTTTAAATGCAATAGTATATTTTTAATACCGTAATATTGAAGCACATAAAAAACTGAAGAGAGTGATGAAAACCGGAAGCTGCTACCTCATTTCTTGACGAAGATATAGTCATACAAAGACAATCCAGAAAAATAATAAATTTTAAATATAATTCTTTTTTATTTATTGGGAGTAATAATTTTATTTTAATTTTAAGAGACTCTCTAGACAGTGTATAGTTCGTTTTCAATTGAATTTTCATCACACTCTTCCATAAATGTATTCATTTCAATCTTCTCTCCGATTTTTTAATTTATTGCATATGTTACGTTAGATTCTCCTTTTAAATGTTTTCAAATTTTCTAGCTATTTTGAAATTTCATGTCTTGTCTTTTTAGACATTGAAATAAAATAATAACAATAATAATAATAATATATCTTTATTACCCAACAGATATACATCTAATTATAGGTAAACAGCAAAAATAATTTCCATAACTCATCAATTAAGTAGACAATAACGAGAAAAAAAAACATATAATATAATGCATTAGTTATAAACAAATCATTTACGTATTAGTAACGAAAGGGTACAAAAATTGATATCTAATTCAGTCCCGCCTATAACATGAAAGTAAGTAAAATAACCTATTATTAGGTATATCTAAACATAAATAAGAAAATATATTGACCAAGTAATATAAAAGAAAAAAAATAAATATTAAAATCAGTACAAAAAAAAAAAACAAAAACTTCAACTTAACAAATGTTCAAAGTGTTACAATTATTTTAATACACATGTTTACTTGTCGATTAGTAGAGAGCACAGTTACTTCAATTTCGGAGGCAGCAATTGTTGTAATCGGCTTTTTGTGATAAACCATGTCTTTTATTCTGCCCCATAAATAAAAGTCACGACTATCTCGCAAGGCGAATAAAAACTCAATATAATGTCTTCTTTCCGGATAATTTAGGGAATATTGCCGGGAGCAAGAATGCATTTTCAAAGCTTTGAAAATACATTCTGATCATGTCATAAGCTTCATCGCTAGAATATGACATTTTACAAACTTAATAATTATGTGCAGGTGTCCAAAAAGGCTTAATTTGTTAAATACGTACAAAAAGTTTAACTACTAGTGACACTAATATTTTTACATTTTGATTTTTATGGCCCACCTTGAAAATCTCATAATAATGTAATTTAGTATCACGGTGCATGCGATGTTGTACGATGAAAATTTAAATAAAAACGCAAACTACACTGTTCAGTATTATTCTTATTTTATTTCAATGTTGGAACGGACAATATATAAAAAATAATAGCTAGAGAATTTGAAAACATTTAATAGGAGAATCTATTAAAAAATTAAAATTAAAAAATCGATTAAGAGATTGACATGAATACATTTGTGTAAGAGTATGATGAAAATTCAAATGAAAACGAACTCTACAGAGTGTACCACTTAAAACTCCCAGGTCAAATATCTCGGAAACGGATAAAGATATTTGAATTTTGTAAAAAATAGTTACTAAAGAATGTGATTGACTCTAGTTTGCTCACACAATTGTGTTTTATTATATGAAGATATAGGTGGCGCTGCGATGAAAAGAATTATTTTGATCGCCACAATCTTCATTTATTTCTTATTTGAAAGAGTATTAAAATGAATGTAAATTTTATTATTTGTGTTAGTTTCCAAAATTTAAGGTTTTATAGATATTCGTGTTTTAAGAAAGTAAAAGTAAATTTAACGTTTGTTACAATAACTTGCACATGTTCTACTGAATACGTATTTATATATATTATAACTAAAATTGCTAAAGACTAAACGTAACAAATCCCCAAAATTTCTTTGTCAAGCAAGCGTCAATCCACAATTTAACCACGTAATTTAGAAAATATCTTAAATATGCTTGCGTTTGGACCTTTTATTATGAACAAAACCACCAAAAATTGTTCCCATCTAATAATACATCGTTTTCGACTAACAATTATACAGGGAAAAGTAAAAATGTAATAATATACAGAATGCTCTATTTAAAATCTGTAACTATGGTCAGTCACTCAGTTATGAAGCATTCTATATAATATAAAATAAATAAGATGCTCCTAATGAGTGGCTATCTTAGACAGGAAACCGCTTCGAAATATCATTTCTCATAAAGTCACAATCTGTCCGACCCACCTGTATAAATTATATTTTTGTGGTTTAATTATAATAATACTGATATATTGACAAAATATTACATGTATTGATTTGTAACAACAACGTTCATATTTTGTACTTTAAACGATTACTTTATAACAATAAGTTATTCTTAATATAGCTCGTTTTATTATTATTGCGATTTACAAAGTAGACCAACACTAATATTATATATCTAAATTGCCTTGCTATTATTCAATGACAGTTAATTGCAGGAATAAAGCAGTTATTACGAATCATGCGCCAATACAATACGTAGGAGAGAGAACAGATGGGAATCCTAAAAAGGCATCCAGTATACAAAGTAGTTATGTACCTGGGAACAGAAAGCCAATGCAATAAGTTCTAGATCTGTAATTTTCCAACCTTAATTATTGTTTTAATTGAGAGTCAAGCTAATTGAAACCTATGTATTTTCTGTGGTAAAATGTAAAATATGATTGCGTGTAATGTAGCGATTAAATGTTAAGGCATTATTCTTGATGTGGAATGGAATTCGCCATTAGATACAAGAAGACTTTATGAATAATTTAACGTTTGAAACAATATAATGATTAAATCTTAATGAGAATATTGAATAATAGTGAAATATTTATAATACATTAGGTCTTAATTGTTTTGTTGCCTATGTTACATCTATACAATGCGTTTGTTTATATAGCAATAACAGTTATTAAGATATGAAGCATAAATTACAGATTTGATTGGAAACTTTACTGTTACTTTTGGTTGTTCATCGCGTCTATTTTACAGACGTTAATGTTATATTATGGTGCCGGAATATGAAAAATATCTTTGTTCCAAAAGAGTACAATTTTAGAAGTTTTAATATTTGAAACCTTCTTCTAAAATACGCCCTTTTATACGAATACTCCTACTTAGTGGAAATACTTCCGTATACATAATGTGTTCTGAATAATATTTGAATTTCCAAAACAATTAATTCTCTTTTATTAGAAGCGTTACTAATCTTAGCAATTATAAATGAAGGTGAAAGTGTAAAATATTATATTGGTTCTTTCGGAACTGGTATGAAAGTTTTCCAAAGTATACTTGTATACAGGGTATATCACGACGAGATTTCGTTAGAACAATATAGAAAACTAATAAGAGTTGAGTTTTAAAATTTCGCAAACATTAGTTTCGCCTTAAGCTCTTTCGATTTAAAATAGTTTTGAATTTTTTGCTTCTTCCGGTTACACCGGAAATGGATATCAACTTCCTTAATTTGAATGGAATACCCTATTTTTTATGATTGATTCGTATTTCCAACTTAATTTTAAGGATAGTTTGTCTGATAAACTTTGCCTCTAAAGTTAGCCATTTTTGAAGTATTTCAATTGTTGTAAAAAAATTGACAGCTGCAGACTATTACTCATAACAACATTCCAAATAATTGAATGAATGAACATATTTAAAATTTTAGGTAATCAGTTTGGAAAGTATACTGCTTCAAACGCGGTATTATAAACTTTTCAAAATAATACAGGGTGATCAGAAAACCATGTTAAACATTTCATCCAGAAAATGTCAATATCTTGTTATTTTTAAATAGCAACCTCCATTTTTTTCAACTTCATTGGATTGCACGTTCAAAATTAGGGGCAGTATGTATTTACTTCCCTATAACTAAACGTCTTAGTTTCAGAGTTATTTTGGAAAATGTATCAATTCCGTTAAAGCTTTATTTTGCATAATCAGTTGGGCTATGGAAATTCATGTAAATAAATAAAAACAAAACAAGTCATCGTTTAATAATGTCCTAAAACATTTAAATGAAACTACACAATATCGAGAAGAAGTAGTCTTAATAATAGTTTCTAATAATCTTAAAGTTTTCAAACACATCACCACCTCTTTCTAAACACTTTCTTACTCTTTTTAAAATGTTCGTACGCGTGGCACGCTGAATCATGATACCGTCTAGATTATTGAACGCGCTTCACACTCTGGCTATCATATCTTCTTTGGTGGTAGCAGGTATACTGTATACTTTATCTTTAACATAGCCTCAAATAAAATAATCTAGGGGCGTTAAATCGGGTGATCGCGGTGAAAACCTATAAGGTCCTTTATTTCCGACCTACTTATCATAAAATATGTTGTCTAATACTTCTCCAACAGCTCTGGTACTATACACAATCTATCTGAAACCATACACTACGAGCTTCTTCTGCGGAGAGTGTATTTAAATTTAAATTTATGACGTTTCTTAAGATGTCTATAAATCGCTCACTATTTAAATTTTCTTCATAAAAATGCAAAGCAAATATTTTGTCATGTTTAATAGCACAAAATACATTAAAACTCCAAGACTATTGGAAA
This sequence comes from Amphimallon solstitiale, assembly GCA_963170755.1. NCBI lineage: Eukaryota > Metazoa > Arthropoda > Insecta > Coleoptera > Scarabaeidae > Amphimallon > Amphimallon solstitiale. The sequence continues at coordinate 105,746,731 of OY720683.1, read as the reverse complement.
CGTTGTTGCCTAACAACTCGAAGATTATCTTCGGACCAAAAATGGCTATTGTGTCGATTAGATATTCCATTTCTACAAAACTTTGCTTCCTCTGTCCATATAAGATTTTTTGTGAAATCGTCGTCTTCTTGTGATTAAAAACAACTCACAATACTGCGCTCTTGTTACAAAATCAGCTTCATTAATATGTTGAACTTTGCCGTTGCCACTTGTTCTTTTTCAAAATTCGATGTACGTTCATTCTGGATGCACCTACTTCAGCATTTGCATTCTTTAGAGAATTACTAGGATGTGCTGTATAGTAAGCAAGTGCTGTTATCTCCACATTTTCACTATCAACAGCAGGTTTTCTTTTGATTGTTTTCAGCAAGAATGATCCGAAGGAAATGCAATTTTTTAAAAGATTGCTTGAGATACTCTTGGTAGGTCTTGACCGATTTGGATATTTCTCTGCATAAACACGACATGTCCTGTTGATTATTACATTCTATTACATTCACAATGTTATTATTAGATTTAAAAAGATTTTGTTATTAAATCCAGATCGCGACATTATTATTATTCAAATATTCAGAAACGGAAGACAAAGAAAACACTGAATAGCACTAGCAAATACCTTACTGATGACAGGTAATATGATTGCAACTTGTTTTTATTTATTGACATGAATTTCCATAGCCTAACTGATTATACAAAACAAAACTTTAAAGGAATTGATGCATTTTTCAAAATAACTCTGAAAGTAAGACGTTTAGTTATAGGGAAGTAAATACATACTGCCCCTAATTTTGAACGTGCAATCCAATGAAGTTGAAAAAAATGGTTGCTATTTAAAAATAACAAGATATTGACATTTTCTGGATGAAATGTTTAACATGGTTTTCTAGTCACCCTGCATTATTTTGAAAAGTTTATAATACCGCATTTGAAGCAGTATACTTTCCAAAATGATTACCCAAAATATTAAATATGTTCATCCATTCAGTTATTGGGAATGTTGTTATGAGCAATAGTCTGCAGCTGTCAATTTTTTTACAACAATTGATATACTTCAAAAATGGCTAACTTTAGAGGCAAAGTTTATCAGACAAACTATACTTAAAATTAAGTTGGAAATACGAATCAATCATAAAAAATGGGGTATTCCATTCAAAATAAGGAAGTTGATATCCATTTCCGGTGTAACCGGAAGAAGCAAAAATTCTAAACTATTTTAAGTCGAAAGAGCTTAAGGCGAAACTAATATTTGCGAAATTTCAAAACTCAACTCTTATTAGTTTTCTATATTGTTCTAACGAAATCTCGTCGTGATATACGGTGTATACTGTACGTTCGATTACTTGACAGATTGTAGAGCTTGTATTGATATTACCGTTGACTTAAATATGCATGAGTAATTGGAATGAAGACCTATATACAGACACTATTATGCGTTTGTTTCCGAAACGAATAGTATGTGATGTATATATGTGGTCTTTAACTGATTTTCTTTTCCATTTGGTAGTAAATACCACAAATGTTGCTGTTCCAGTTATGAGTAATAATATGGTTGAATTGAGGTTAGATACTGCTGCCACGATGAGCCGGTTTTTCCAACTCCGATTAAAATACTCGGTTAACTGATCATTGATTAAGCCTAGTTACTGACTATCTGTAACCGGCGTTTTATAATAGAAAGAAATACAACGGTTATCTAAATAGTGTTTAAGAATGTATAGTTCAGCGGTGGTAACATATTTACTAGTGCATTTGATATACAATAATCCGAATGATGTAGCGGATATGATGAAAATGCTAGAGGATGAATCAGATGATGAAATATTTTTGAAGATTTCGATGAAAGCGACGATAGCGTGGCTAAATATAACATGGAAGGACGTATTAAGGGTTCTGAATCAGAATAAAACGATGAAGAATTCAGCGATGATGACAGCACAGATAACGCTTCATATTTTCTCGGAAAAGACAAGTCCAGTAAATGGTATCGAGATATTCCCAGCAAGAAAACTCGCGCCGCGCCTCATAATTTGTTGAAGCAGTTACGAGGTGTATAGATCCCGCAAAGTTAACGAAACCTCGAGTTGACTGTTGGAAATACTTATTCACAGGAGATATTCTGGATATCGACGTTGAAATAAAAGCGCTCGTAGGTATATTATATTTGACTGGAGCTTATAGAGGAAATCGTCAAAGCCTTGAAGACCTATGGGGAACCAATGGTGATGGAGTAGAAAAGCTTGGTACGGTGATGAACCTGAAACGATTTAAATTTTTGATGCGTTGTTTAAAATGACGAAAATAATACTAGAGAGAAAAAAGACTTATTGATAAACTTGCACGAATACAAGATATTTTTAATGAATTTGTTAAAAATTGTCAAAAATGTTACTCTTTGAGCGCATTTGTAACATTAGATGAAATGCTCGCAGGTTTTAGAGGAAGATGCGAATTTAAACAATACATTCCATCAAAACCAGCAAAATATGGTATCAAAATATACTCACTTGTTCATTTTACAATTTTTTATACCTATAATTGGAAATCTATGCTGGGAAGCAACTCGATGTACCATTTGACATCAGCAATAAGGCAATAGAAGTAGTAAAGAGAATGACTGCACCATTATGTGGATCTGGTCGCAACCTGACAGCAGAAAATTGGTTCACTGCCGTGGATTTTGCGGAAGAACTGAAAGAGATGAAACTTTCCTACGATGGCAAAACTGTTATCCTTGTGTCCAGCTTTAATCACGACAATTCTCTTGATTCGGAAATAGGCGAGAAAAAGAAACCATCGATAATAATATTTTACAATTCCACAAAGGGAGGAGTATACAATGTTGACAAAATGTGAGCTACATACATTCAGTGTTGCAAGGAATATAAAACGTTGGCCTATGAATATATTCTTCACCATGTTGAATGAAGCTGACGATTTGGCATTGACTGCCGTCGAGTACAAGTTTGAGTTATTGCAAGAGAAATATGAATATCAGAAACGAGTGTTTTTAAAAGTCTACACGCAGATTAGGGAATGAGGGAAGTGTCGGCACGATGGATTCCTAGGCTCCTCAGTCCCGAACCAAAACTGTGTGGACAACAAATTTGTGCAGAGAATTTGACTCTTTTATCTCAAGATGAAAACTTCTTAAATAGAATTGTAAGCGGGGATGAAACTTGAGTACAGTCCATGGGTTCGTAAGGACTCTCCATCGCATAAGAAGACAAAAACCTAATTTTCTGCGGGAAAAGTGATGGCAACACTTTACTGGGACGCCGAGGAAACTCTTTTAATTGAGTGTACGCCAATTGGGACTACAATAAAGGGAAATGTCGACCAAGGCACAATGAAGAAATTGAACACGTCTATACGTGAAAAAACCCCACAATTTTGCTCAGCAAACTCATATTAATCAAAATCAATAAATGCGGCTTTAAGGAGTTACAATTATTATTATTAATCTCTTTTCCACACCCAAAAAACACTTGAGAGGGCATTGATTTCTATCCAATGGAGACGTGAAAAGCACTCTAGTATCGTATTTTGCAGAATTGCCAAATAAAATTCTTTTTCGAAAGCATAGCGTTATTAAAGAAATATCGGAGTAAGTGTGTTAGTGTTAATGGTTCTTAGGTTGAAAAATAATATTCCGTTCGCTTTCTAACTCGTTTCATTCATAGCTATGTAGATAACATAAAAAAAAGCTCCCCTAGCAGTATGACACAGAAATTAAGATAAAAAGTGCAATAAGTAATCGATACTAATTAACGTTGTCAGTGCACACAATACCACATTTATTTTATGAAAACGAGGCTTATTTGAGAACAGAACGAATATACTTTTGAATAAGTACTAAATTCAGATGAGCATATGTTCAATTAGTTTTATAATAAAATGTATGTATTTAAAATATTTCTAAAATTTACGATGCAATAAATACAGACAGTCATTTTCTGGTAGCATGCTATATGTAGTACCGATAATTCGTGTTATGAGGTAGTTCCGAATTTAAGCAGTTTTATTACTTTTTATTTGTATTACACTGCACACGAGAGCCACAACAAAATAATGAGGTATGACACCACACGAATTTCTGATACGTATGAGCGTTTCAAATTATAGGCAAGTTGTTCTAAATTGTTTTAAATATTTTGATCTTCTTAGAAATAGTGTTATTTCAAGTTCGAATTTTAAGAATTTTTTTATATAAAAATTATTCAAAATCCTATTATAAGTACTTCTGTTATCTTAATAAATCTCTATAGATTACATACTTTGCGTGATATTCGAAAAGAAAAGTGCTGCTTGCTAAGAGTAAAAGTGTTACTTCCGATCCGAATGTTGAAATTTCAATTATACACAAAATAGTCAAAATCCAGCTCTAAATACTTTTCTACTCTTGATAATTATGCATACGCTTATAAATTGTATATATCATAAACAAATGATGTTTAATTATAATCATTTATCAAAAAAAAGTATCTATTATTATACTATTAATATTGAAAGTTAAAAAATATGCCCTGATCTTCAAATTAGTTTTTGCAATACAGGACAACGAATTCACTCTCACTTATGCATTCACAATTAAACGCAAAGCACGCGGTATACCAACAACTTGTTTAGAACTGTAACGGAGAACTACTTGCATAAATTATAAGTTTCTATATTTAAAAGAAAAAGTAATAATAATATTATAGATGTCTTATCCTGCTTTGGTATCTCTTTATATGACACAAATTAAATGTTAGCTATTGTAATATTTACTTTCCATCAAAATGAAAAAGAAGTAAACGATACTATTCTCATGTATACCTAATATATGGTAAGTTATGCACATTTGAAGAAAGTAAGCACCACATTTTGTTTTTATAAAAAGTTTCTTCCACTTTACAATAGAAGAATATCTAATATTTAGTTACTTAAAAGATTACCGACTTAGAGATGAATTATTCACAATAATATATATTACTTCTTTCCAGTTAATGAAATTCTTTTGGAATAGGGCTTTGCTTTTATGGTACATATGAATGACATTCATATTTCACATGTTCTTTTTTTAAACATCGATAAGTTTGTCGTCAAAATCAATTTCGAAACGGAACAATTCCATTATACATTATATAGGGTAGCGCTTGTCGTTATATACACACTGTACATTTGCACCATATGCGAACCTTATGCTTTCTTGTAAAGAAATACAAAATACGGGTAACCAGATGGATGATGTAGTTTTCTACTAGAAAGGTGTTAGATACAGCACTGCTAGTATTTTTTACGCTTGGGTGATAAAAGGGAAAAATAGAAAAGATAAGGCTAATATGCCGACATACGATCCAGGCACGTTCCTAAACGTTATTTTAATGTACATTGTAGAGACGGAACAAAATATCTTCTCAATATAAAGCTGTTATTCACTAATCCAGTAACGGAGAAGCTTTCAATGTGATTTAGATACAGTAACTGAAAAGAATAATAGTATACTTGAACACATTAATATGACAGAATAGCACATATACAGGAAAAGTTCAGGGATACAAATACACGAAAATATTGAGATAAGATTATTAATTGTTTAAAAATGAAACACTGTTATGTGGAATTCTGTGCTTAAACAAATCTAACTTACGTATTTTTAGAATTTACACAAATACAATAATGCAGCAGTTTTTTAATACTTGGAGTCTTATATGAAAAGTATTTAAAGTATATTTAAAAAGAATAATTAAAAGGAATAGATTAATCCAATGACTTCATCAATGAGCATTAATTAATCAATTTCAGGCCTGCACACAGAATATGTCAATGTGGCTATAATTAAAGACCGGACAATATTATAGAGCTCTTACTATTCGGATATTTCAGTATATGAGTTACTCATTATAACTCGAAATCCGGATCAAGATCCGGATCCGAGTATCCGGATAACCGTACTTGGATCCGAGTATCCGGTTTCGGATCTCTTATTATAACACCTCAAATATAGAGCTGTCCTTATTTGTGTTCTGATTAACCCTTGTGTCTTTGATCGAGGTACCCGGGTATTTTCGTTACATTTTTTCAGATTTTGTTATCTAAAGTTCTTCTTTTGAGGATGCACGTTTGTGTCATCGAAAGCCTCATCAAAATAGTGCGAAATAATACAAATACTTACGTTTATAACACTTTGTTCATATTATTCTCAATGTCAAAGTTTTTTAGACGTTGTTGTATAACCGTGGTACGCGGGTACTTATATTGTATTTTGTGCATGATACATTCGGGCAAATCGTAAATAAAATGGAAATAATTTAGAAACATACTATTAGATATGTACGAGTATTACACTTTTTTTTATACACGTGTGTAGTAGAGCCCTTACTATCCGGATATTCGAGTATCCGAGTTACTCATTATAACTCAAAATCCGGATCAAGATCAGGATATGAGTATCCGGACATTGACGACTCGAATATCCGGATATCCGAGCAAAAGTAAGTCCTACTATATTATATAGATTTGACAAAAATCTCTTTATATTTCATGTTGGTACGTACGCTTCTATACGAGGGCGGTTTGACGGAGGAGTGACTTCAATTGACAGCACTTTCGCTACTGTAATTATATTGCTGGCTTCCAGCATGTTCTGATATCTACTGTCAAAATTTCAAACATATCTGACAGATAAGTTACATTTTATACTCACTTAAAAAAATGTGTTTTCGTTGTTATATAAATATGCAGAAAAAAGAATTGCGTGTTAATTAGACATTATTTTTTACGCGGAAAACCAATTAAGGAAACCGAGGACAAGATACGTAATTATTATCGTGAATGTACTCCGTTCCAGGGAATGATATATTTCAGTGATATTTTGCTTTTAAAAGTGGCCATATGAGCATGGATGATGTAGAACTCCCTGATCGTCATTTACTATAACTACTATAGAAATGGTTATTCAACTCTATGATCGTCAATTGAAAGTACGTAAGATAGCTACTGAAGTAAACATTTCAACAGGACGGGTATGCAATATTCTGCATAAACATTTAAATATGAAAAAGCTACCTGCGAGATGGGTGCCGCGTTTGCTTAATGTTGATCAAATGCGCGTTTGCATTCAAAAATCAGGAGATTATTCAAACGTAATCCAAGGGAACTTTTTCGTCGATATGTAATAGTACATGAAACTTGGATATATCATTATACTCCAAAAACAAAAATACAGAGTCGCGATTTATTGAATGCCGCTTCCGGTGAACTACCCCATAGAGTGAACACATATATTGTTTCATTGGGCTAAGGAAAATGGCGATATAGTGGAATATAACAGTTTGCTTGTACTCATCAATTTGAAAGAAAAATTGGTACAAATCAAGGTGAACAAAAAGTTTAAACAATCCAAAATCACATCATTTTTAAAGCATTATCCTTAAAGTTTTTCTTATATATGTACCAATATTTTTATATGTATGTACAAAATACATTTTCATAAACCTTTGTTTAGTATATACTTCCATACAGTACTTCTCACATTATTTTTGACAGAATAAACATTGAATAAGTGCACTTAATTTCAAACTTAGCAAAAGTAACCACTCCCGAAATAGTGAAATTGCTTGGAATGCAAATAATAGACTTCTCCCGAGGAAAGTGTCTCCAAGGAAGCAAAGACAGCTTTTTTCGGCTGATAAGGTCATGGTCACAGTTTTTGGGATTCCAAAGTTGTTATTTTTATTGATTTACGATAACTGGCCAATATTATGCTGATTTGCTGACACGTTTTGATGCCAAACTTATGAAAAAAACGACCGCATTTCTTGAAGAAAATGCGATAATGCGTTTTTTTATTTGTCCTTTGTTGCTACAACAAAATTAATCGAAATGCGTTACAAATTGCCGCATCATCCACCATATTCACCAGATATGGTGATTTCTTCTTATTTCCAAATTAAAAAAAAATGAGTCGGAGGAAATATTTTAGACGAATGAAGAAGTGATATCCGAGACAAATGCATATTTTGGTGAGTTTATCAACGATGACCTTTTGGATGGTTTGAAAAAATTGGAAACTCGCTGGCTTAAGTGTGTAGACCGTCAAGGAGATCACGTCGATATATATTTCTTACAGTAAAAGAATTATTTTATTGAAAATTCACTCTTCCATCAAACCTTCGTATTACAAAACTTTATTCTGGATTTATAGGACCTGCCCACTTATACTAATCTTACCGTTAATATGGACACAATGGATAGTAATATATGGATGCAAATGTCTCCTTACCTGCAAGAGAAAAATATTGTTAGCATAATTTAAAAACATGTACAATGTACGTTTATTGTAACATAAAAAAGGTCGCATATATTAGTAATATAAGCACTATATCGTCTGAGTATAAATAATAATAACAACTTGGCTGGTAGGTATACGAAGTGCGTAAATTAAGCAATCAGATAGTTTTTTTTTTCATTTCTTTATTCGCATAGAATAACAATTCCATATTGTTTCCCTCAAAATAACTTCCTTGGTAAGCGACAACGCTGGACAAGATTCTTCCAATGCTCATAGCATATTGGAATGGCCTTAACGCGGTTGGTTACAACCGTTTGAATATTTTCGAGTGTCCCAAAATTACGTTTTTTCAGGACATCCTTCAATTTCGGCAAGAAGAAAAAATCACAACGACTCAAGTCAGGTAAATAAAGTGGCTGAGGAACAAAAAAATTGTTTTTATTGGCCGAAAACTCGTATATTGAAATTACGGTGTTATAAAGCGCATTGTCCTAATGCAATACAGAGTTGTTTTTCATCTTAGTTTTATATGCTTGACCCTTTTTCAAAAATTTTCAAGAACCTCTCGATAAAAGTGCTGATTGACCGATTGGCCTTGAAGCACAAACTCGTAGTGGACGATTACCTGGTTATCGAGAAGCAAATCAGTATGCATTTGACGTTCGACATGCTCATCTCTGCTTTTTGGAGGCTTCGGAAGATTCAAGTGTGCCATTCCATGCTCTGGCGGTTGCTTTCCGGTTCATACTCACATATCTAAGGCTCGTTACCAGTAATGACATATTCTAGAAAATGGGGATAATGTTCACCCGATTTCAAAAAGTCAAGGCACTTGCAAGGACTCTTCGATGTCCTTTTGGTTAAGCGAAAAGTTTTGGGAACTATTTAGCGCATATTTTTCTTGTTCCCAGTTCTTTGATCGAAATCTGATCAACGATGGTGTGAATCAAATTCATCTGTTCCTTGATTATTCTGACTGTCAACCGACAATCTGAACGCTCAATATCACGATTCTATTGACTTTTTATCGGTTCTTGAAGATGCGCTAAGTGGTTCATCATAAGTCCAATCTCTTCTCTCTGAAAATGACATAAACCTGAGCCCTTGACAAAACACTGTGTGGGTAGAGCCATCTAAGTTTTGCAAAAGTATTCGTTCCACAAGTCTGAAGCAAAATCTGATAGCACACCGTAGCTCGAAATTGATGTCACTCATTTTTAGAACACGCTAGAAAAGCCTGTTTCGCGACAAGAAATCGCTACGGATAACCAAACAACTTTAGCGAGTTCAACCTCCAACTGAAGGTTTATCACATGTTCACCTGCCGCTCCTCTAGGTTCCGCGTCTTGAGTCTTACCAGATTGAACGCTACGTTGCCAGTATCTTTACTTAAGTTACGCACCTCGTAGTATGATATTTTAAAATGAATCCTATTTTTTATGTAATAATATAGCATGCAATGTTTCTTGATAAGTTAGGACAGTGGTCATACATGTAATTCATACATGCTCGCTTATGCTAAATTTTTATACAATCAAATTTATTCTACATTGTAATTAATATGAATTAATCACTTTTCCTACATGTGATATCAATTACTTATTCTGACATTTCAAAGAAAAAAGTACGTAATATATTGAAACTACGTATTGCTATGATATTAGTACAATTATTATAGGGTTGCCACGATCTAGCTCATAAAACAAAATTCTCTCTCTCTCAGGTTCCCTCGGCGAGACTGTACAATGTTCACGTCAGGAATCGTGATCTTAGGAAACAGTATAAAAAAACAACAAATTACTTGAAGACAAAAAAATGAAATAAATAATTAATTATCTTTTCTAAAATCTTTAATAAAAGTGAAAACAGATCAGAAATAATTATTTATTATAAAAAAACAAAAAAAAAAAACTTTCATTAACAAATACTCAAGAAAAAATCCTACCCACTAAATGACCAGATAGGATAAAAAAAACTTGTACTGACAAACGCGACAAAAAATTACCTAATTAATTACTAAAAATAATTCATAAATTTTATACAAAATAATAATTACTTAAAATAAATAAATTAAATACCTATAATTAAAATACATCAAATTGTAGCAAACTGATACAATAAAGAAAATTATCTACTTTAATAGCTTCTCAAATAAATATAAAATATTCTCAAACACGTGCAGGAAACAAAATGAAGGCTACGAGTCTACTTTTTCAATATTAAAATTTTCTCTTATTATTATTATAAAGAATGCATTCTTTCTTAAAAGTAAATACTTAACTTATATAACAGCAATAACTAATTCACCAACTTGATTAAATCTTGGCTCCGTAAAATATAAATGAACTATAACAAATTTTATTCAAACATCAAATATCTAATCAAAGAACTGCATTTAACGGGAGACCAAAATTTAATGTCTTCATATATCACACGCAGGACAAGTCAAAGTCCATATCCCTACCACGTCTCCAACTTCGCACATGTATAGGTACTATATTAATATCAAGTTGAGCGTAAATAATCTTCAGGCATCTTTTCTTTTAAATTCAAATAACAAAATAAATATTAATATACACAGATTACCAAAATACAGTGTGTACCAAAACATTTGCTCCACAGAAAAATAAATTTGAAGTAAATCAATTTATTTAATTTTACTAATCCATAGTATATAAAAAAAAACCATAGCATATCTCCAAAATAACAATTTATTAAATCTGTGCAAAGCAAAGATTTCAGAAATTTTTATTTTCCGCACACAACATCTTACTATCTCTAATGTTTTCACCAAATACAATATAATGTAAAAATTAAAACCCTTCTCCGCACACAGAATATAATTGTATAGTACCTCACAATCTTCTTAAGGATTGTTCAAATATGGATGAAGCATACTAATGTGATATCGTCCCTTCTTAATGCGTCCATCCATTGAATAGAGCTCATATGTGACGTTATTAAATATTCTTGTTACAATATACGGACCACAATAAGGAAGATCCAACTTAGCACACTTTTGTTGATTTCTTCTGGCAACCCTGTATCTTCTAACAATAACTGTATCACCAATATTAAACCTAGTTCTTTCTTTGATTTTATCATTTTCTCGGCGCACATACATCTCCCCTTGCCTTTGTAGTCTTCCTCGAACCAAATTATTTCTCTCTTCTAGATTATGAACAACTTCTCCATGCAAATCCCAGGGCCGACTAGGAGTCGTTCCATTCATCAAAGTCGCTGGACACTCTTCAGTAAGGGTATTGGGCGAATTGTTCATGGAATCTTCTATCTGTTGGACATACTGGACCCAGCCTACATGGTGTTCATGGGTTTTCATCCTCAAAAATTTGATTACCTCTTGAATATACCGCTCACATGGATTGGCACATGGATGGCGTATCGAAGAAAAACAGACATTAATATTTTGTTCATTCAAAGCATTTATAAATCTATCATTAGTAAAATAACTAGCATTATCTGCTAAAATGCGTCTCATTTTTCCTTGATTTTGTACGAAGTTATTAATACATAAAAGTGCAATCTCAGAATTGTATTTTGTAGTGGGAAACAGCCTAACAAATTTAGTAAAAATATCCACCATAACAAATATATTTCTATACCCATAATCTCCTGGTATTAAATTTCCTAAGAAATCAATCGCTACTAAATCCAATTTATTATTCACTATTATACTTTTTATATCATGTTGCAATGTGCGATTTTTATGTTTTCCAAAATAACATTCATTACAATTCCTTACCACCCTTTTCGCAATACTTCTATCCTTAACAGCATAAAAAGCTTCTCTAAAAGTTAACCAAACTTTCCTAGTCCCAATATGTCCCAGTTCATTATGAATAATGGACATTGCTTGACGAGCATACATTTCATTTACAACCACATTATACTGATCACGAATCTGTTTTTTAATAAGCCCATCATGAAAAATATAATCTTTATAATTCCCCACATTTCTCAATTCCTCTTTAATATGATCAAAACATTCATCCTGCTGGACCTGATGGATCTCAACATAGTCAAACATTCCCTCAGCTGCATATCTATTATAAGCATTTAACTCGACATGATTGAAGTTACTTTTTATATTGTACATTCTTGTTAAAGCATCAGCGGTAACATTTAGAACACCTCTGATATGTCTAATTTGAAATGAATATTCTGATAACAACAATGACCATCTATATATTCGATTATTTGAAAATCTAGTTGACAAAAGTGACGTCAACGCCGCATGATCTGATTCTACAATAAATTTTTTAGCCAACAAATAAAAACGTAATTTATTTACTGTATGCACTACAGCAAGTAACTCTTTTTCTCCCACTGTATATCTTAATTCATATTTTTTTAATAGCCTTGAAATGAAACAAATAGGCTCTTCATTTCCCTCATCATCTAACTGAATTAAAACTCCACTTATAGCAGAATCACTAGCATCAACTCTTAATAAAAATTCTTTAGAAAAATCAGGCAGTACTAATAACAAACTATTATAAAATTCATTCTTAACCTTTTCAAAAGCATCTATTCTTTCTTTAGACCAAATAAATTTTTCATTCTTTCTTAATAATTCATACAATGGTGCACATAATTTTGCCAAATACGGAACAAATCTTTTATAATAACCCACAATACCAAGAAAACCTCTCAACATTTTCACATTCTTAGGTCTAGGATAATTTTTTATAACCTCCAGCCTAGAATCATCCACACTGACATATTTTAAACTTAAATTATATCCAAGGAATTTAATTTCCTTTTTAAAAAACTCACATTTCTTAATATTAATTTTTAAACCATTATTTGCTAATACCTCTATAACCTTCCTTAAATGTTCCATGTGTTCTTCAATTGTCTTGCTAAATATTAAAATATCATCTATATAATGGGATACAAACGATTCATAAGGTTCCAAAATTTGTTGCATTGCTCTAATTAAAGCAGCAGACGAGCTACTTAGTCCATATGGTACCACTTTAAATTGGTATACAGCTCCATCTACCATAAAACCACAATATTTTCTACTCTTTCTTTCTAAAGGCACCAACCAAAAAGAACTTTTTAGATCCAACTTAGTATAAATCCTAGCGTCGTTGCACTTAGATAATAACGTTTCCACAGTTACAGGAGTCTCAAATTGCATCTTGGTACGCTCATTCAACCTTCTGGCGTCCAAGCATAAGCGAATATCTCCACACTTCTTTTGAACCACCACCAGCGGATTGACATACCTCGTGACACCTCTCTCAATAACACCATCTCGCAACATCTTTCTTACTTCTTCTCTCACCTTCTCTTGCATATTTTTGGGAATTGGATAATTTTTAATTTTAAATGGTCTCGACTCATCTACTTCTAATGAATGTACATAATTTTTAGCAATACAGGGAAATTTATCTACTAAGGAAATATTCTTCTTTATCATATCTTTGACATTTTCTTTATATTTTTCTTCAACATTAATTTCAAGTAAATCTACATCTTCAGGCACCTCGATACACATATTATTGGACTCTATTTCTTTAACCTCTTCAACCTCTTCATAATTTTCACCCTTTATACTATTTATAACTTCTTTTACTTCATATACCATTTCCATATTATTTATAACCTTTTCATTTTCTTCATCTACTTCATCCTGCTGAAACCAGGAAACTACTTGATTCTCCACCACCATACATTTTTTCTCAATGTCTATTACTGCCTTTATTTTTTCTAACAGGTCCATTCCAATAATACCATCTCTTTGTAAACCTTTGACTGACATAAATTCTCCCAAAAACTTATTATCTTCTACCATAAATTCAACTACATAAATTTTATTTACCATTGCTATTATCTTTTTCGTCGCAGACACAATTGTAATTTTTCTTGTAGGTATATATTTACCTGCATTCATACTTTCTAATTTTTTTATTATTTGATCATCCAAGATTGAAATTTCACTCCCCGTATCAACTAAACAATTTACTTTCACTCCTCCCATAGTAACTTTTATATGTGGCAACATCTTATTATCTAAACTATCTGAATCATTATCTATCATTGCATTCATACTAATTATCTCTTTGGTTGGCCCATCTAAAAATCCTGCCACTTTGCCTTTTCCTCTCTCTCTACATTCTCTCTACTATTTTCTTTTTTAGTACCATTATATGAAAAATTTTTATTTACTCTTTCATTCTGTATATAATTACGATTTCTATTTTCCTCTCTTAATTGACATGCTCTATCATTCTCTCTATTCCAATTTACATTTCTATTTTCTACCTGTGGTCTCACAAATCTATTTGTCATGTTATAATTGTGTGAATTTCTTTCTCTATCATTAAAATTTCTTTGCTCTCTATATCTTATACCATTTCTATCATATTTTAACATATTAAAACTTTGAAATCTATTTCCATACTCAGCATCATCTAATCTCCTCAATAATTCTATAAATTGATTAATGGTCTTTATATTTTGTATGGCCACTGCCTGACTTACTTCAAAATCAAAATGACATGCTAATTGTGTAACCAAATCAATTTCTAGCATAGCAGGAGTTAAATATTTTAAAATTGAATATTTTTTTATTATATATGTCTCACGATTATCTGAACCTCCTTTCTTAAAATTACCAAATAATAAATCTTTTCTCACCCTCATTTGTGCCATCTGTCCCCAATACTGCTGTGTGAATCTCTTTTCAAAATCCTCGAACGTCATCACCTCATCAGAAATCATGTCCCACCAGATAAGAGCATCGTCCTTCAAACAATTTCTCACCATCTGCAGCTTTCTACCATCTCCTGGAACATTCTCCAAACACGCCTTCAAATTCTTCAGAAAACCCATCGGATTTATTGATGTTGATCCATAAAACTTAGGCAAAGCATCATCTGCTACTGGCATCGGAATATATTTTATTATTTCACCATTTCCACGAATTTGTTCATTTTTTATTGCTGTTATCTTCTCTTCCACCTTTTCCATTTCTTTTTCATTTAATACATTTCTCTGTAGCACTTTTATGCATTTATCTTCAATAATATTCATTCTTTCTAACATTTCTTCTTTCATTACATCAACTTTAATTTTTAATTCTTCAATATCTTGTTTATTTTCTTCTATTTTCTTTATTTGTCCATCCACCTGTCCAAACTTTGCCATAATTACCTCAAAACTTCTTTGCATCCTTTCTTACATCTTGTCCATTCTTTCTCCCATTTCCAATATCATTTCCATCAACATTTTATTTTCTCCTTCTTCTTTTTTCTTTCAGATAGACTCCATACCCTGACTCTGCTCCTGCGACTCATCACTCTCATACCCTGTTGGTTGCCTCCATTCCATTTTCTTTTCTCCCTCCATTTTGTTTAACACATCCATATTTTGTTGGGCGCCTTGTAAATTTCTGCTTCCTTCCATTTTCAAACCACGTTGTTCCAGCCAAAATAATTGCTTTTCTGCCACACTTTGATTGCCGCCAAAATAATTTCTTTTCCGCTCCACGTTGGTTCAGCCAATTTAATTGTGCTATGATATTAGTACAATTATTATAGGGTTGCCACGATCTAGCTCATAGAACAAAATTCTCTCTCTCTCAGGTTCCCTCGGCGAGACTGTACAATGTTCACGTCAGGAATCGTGATCTTAGGAAACAGTATAAAAAAAACAACAAATTACTTGAAGACAAAAAAATGAAATAAATAATTAATTATCTTTTCTAAAATCTTTAATAAAAGTGAAAACAGATCAGAAATAATTATTTATTATAAAAAAACAAAAAAAAAAAAACTTTCATTAACAAATACTCAAGAAAAAATCCTACCCACTAAATGACCAGATAGGATAAAAAAACTTGTACTGACAAACGCGACAAAAAATTACCTAATTAATTACTAAAAATAATTCATAAATTTTATACAAAATAATAATTACTTAAAATAAATAAATTAAATACCTATAATTAAAATACATCAAATTGTAGCAAACTGATACAATAAAGAAAATTATCTACTTTAATAGCTTCTCAAATAAATATAAAATATTCTCAAACACGTGCAGGAAACAAAATGAAGGCTACGAGTCTACTTTTTCAATATTAAAATTTTCTCTTATTATTATTATAAAGAATGCATTCTTTCTTAAAAGTAAATACTTAACTTATATAACAGCAATAACTAATTCACCAACTTGATTAAATCTTGGCTCCGTAAAATATAAATGAACTATAACAAATTTTATTCAAACATCAAATATCTAATCAAAGAACTGCATTTAACGGGAGACCAAAATTTAATGTCTTCATATATCACACGCAGGACAAGTCAAAGTCCATATCCCTACCACGTCTCCAACTTCGCACATGTATAGGTACTATATTAATATCAAGTTGAGCGTAAATAATCTTCAGGCATCTTTTCTTTTAAATTCAAATAACAAAATAAATATTAATATACACAGATTACCAAAATACAGTGTGTACCAAAACATTTGCTCCACAGAAAAATAAATTTGAAGTAAATCAATTTATTTAATTTTACTAATCCATAGTATATAAAAAAAAACCATAGCAGTATGTAGTCACGACGGAAAGGACAACACAACAAGAAAGTCCACTTTGTAAGTAAATGGACTTCTAAAAGTTCCACCAACTGTATCGATTCGAGAGCTAAATCCGTTGACGGTGTTAACAACTTTAGTACATTCTTTTTTGACTTCATACAAGGAAATCGTCTTACAGTAATAAAGTGTGTTGAACTTGAAAGCAATGGTTAGATAATCAAAAGAAAAAAAAATCGCTATTGAAATATAAAACCATTGTAGGATTTATAGAAGCAATTGGTAAAGAAAGATACCTTTAGTTGTTCATTATTTTGTAATTATGACTCAAATAAATAATAATTAAAACAGAAACCGAATATTTAAAATTTCAAAACAACAATAGTGATTTATTTTATATTTATCAAAGATTTTCAAGTATAATTTTGACTGAAATAAAGTCTTGTAACAAGCACATGCATAACAAATACAAATATCTCAATATGTGATTCTTGCAAGACGAGTTTTTTAAAGAACGAGTGTCAAAATGTTTTATTAAACATGTACTTTATTAAAATACTCTTTCAGCTTCTTGTTTCGTATGTTAACAAAAAAAAAATAGTAAAAAGAAATGTTTAATTTCAAAATTATAGTAATTTAGTTTTTCTGACGTTGACAACACTGTTTTACTTTCTTATACATAGTATAAGGAACTATTGTGATGATAAAAATTTTCGACTTCGAGCTATAGCGGTCAATCAATTCTAAATTTTGTATTTACGAGCATAATCTCCCTCTTGCGATCTGACTAGATTTTCAGTGGAATCGGTAGACCGAAAGTAGTAGTTTACTTCGGTGAAAAAATCAAATTTTGCCAATATTTCGTCAACTACTAAGTTAAAACAAATTTTTAAAGAATTGAAATGTAGTCAAAATTTTTATTAAAAAAGTTTTGCATGCTTTCTAGACAGGTACATTACGAGTAAAAAGGTATTTAAAACATAAGTTTCAATACCTTTTGTATAAAATAAAATTCAAAATTCGGACCGGAAGTAATACTTTTACTCTTTTACTAATACGAGGGTGGTCTGAAATATTTCCGACCTCAACGTGAAGATGACAACACTCCTCAATAAAAGCTGGGTAATTTGGTTTCGTTTCTATTGACAGGTACTCGAAATTTCAGCCATTTTGGATGCGCAGTTGTTGTTTGACAACCGTTTGAGTGAGTCGATGTGAGTGCTTTTGTGAAAATGGACAAAATCGAGTATCGCCTTTATTAAATATTTGTTTTTGAAAGGCAATACGCCAACGCAAATTAAAGATGACTTGGACGCTGTATAAGGGGGCTCTGCACCAGCATTTACCACAGTGAAATTTTGGGCAGCAGAATTCAAACGTAGATCTACAAGCTTGCGACACGATGAGAATTAGGGATTTCCAAAAACTGTAGACACTGACGATAACATCGCTAAAGTTCACCAAATAGTGCTAAACGACCACGATATTAAAGTAAGAGAGATAACAGAGATTACGAATATGTCCAAAGAACGAGTTTGTCACATATTGAATCAAGATTTATACACGAGAAAGCTGTCCGCGCGTTGGGTGCCGCGGTTGCTCACGTTTGACCAAAAATGTGTTCGAATGAACAGTTCCAACGTTCTGTTGGCGCAGTTTAAGCGCAATAAATCAGAGTTTTGGCGCCGATTAATTAATGTAGATGAAACTTGGATACACAATTATGCGCCCGAAACAAAAATACAGTCAAAACAGTGCACTGCGAAGGGCGAATCGGCTCCAAAAAAACCGAACACTGTTTTTTCAGCTGGGAAAGTAATGGCGACTGTTTTTTAGGATAGTCAAGAAGTTATCTTAATCGATTATCTTCAAACATGAAAATCCATTAGAGGAGCAGACTACCCATTATTACTTGACAAGCTAAAGACAGAAATTGCTGAAAAACGGACACATTTGCAGAAAAAAAAATTGTTTCACCAAGGCAATGCACCGTCTCACACCTCAGCGGTTGCCATGGCGAAAATCCACGAATTACGGTTTGAACTGCTTAACCACCCTCCTTACTTACCAGATCTAGCCCCAACAACTTCTTTTTGTTCCATAATCTAAAAATTGCGCTATGAGAACAGAGATTTTCGTCAAATGAGCTGGTCTTCGAAAACAGTTATTTTGCAGAGAAAGACGCCGAGTATTATTTGGACGGATTGAAGAGATGGAAGCGTCACTAGGAGAAGTTTGTACACTCACAAGAAGACTATGTAGAAAAATAAAAATAATTTTTAGGAAAAAAATGTCATGTGTCTTTGTTAGGTCGGAAACTTGTCAGACCACTCTCGTATGTCGTAAATTATGCATTTTAAATATATTTATATAAGTGCAAAAGTATTTAGAGCTGGATTTGCAATATTTTTTGTATCCGTGAAATGTCAAAATTCGGACCGGAAGTAACGCTTTTACTCTTAGCGAGTAGAATTTTTTTTTGAATATCTTGCAAAATATGCATTCTATAGCGATTTATTAAGAGGATAGAAATTCTTAAAATTGTATAATTTTAAACACCCATACGTATAAGAAAGTCGTGTGGTGGCCACAACTGATTATTTAACTTAAACATCGTAACGATAAGTCATAATGTCATACTTATTTCAGTGATATGTTGTTTCAAATATGTTTGAGAATATATATTTTATTCATTCTTTAATTTTCCTCTCACATGCTTGTTACTGTCAAACGTTTATATTTGACATTTAAAATGTAAAGTCAAATTAAAAGACGGATTAACCACATCAGATGTGGCTATTAATAATTTCAAAAGTATTCCAAGTGACTTCGGATGTGGCCTTCGGCAAAAATTAGACGCAGTTTTTAATAGAAATCCAGATTTAATAACGTTGTGGCAATTGTGTATGGAGACAATGACACACAATCTAACTGCTAAATACGCCGATATAAAAGAATACTTCCAGTATGCACCTATAACCAGTTTTCTATCTATGATGTACTTCATTCAAAAAGAACAAATCTTACAGAAGAGAACCTTGACAAAGTATTGCTAGTAAATATTAATACTCCTTTACTCTACTTGAACTACAAAATGAACAAATAATAACGTATTTTGAATTTTATAGATCACAATCCACTTATATAAATAAAATTAAAATCTCTTTTAAAATACAACATTTCAATAGTGCGCCCATGGACGATGAGTCATTGGCCTCTCCTGTCCGGTCTATATTCATAATGTAAACTTTACTTAACCGAATTAGAAAATTATCATATACTTAATCCAGGGAAAACACTCTCGAGTGCGTATAGGTGTCTTAAACCCATCATTTATTCATAATAATACGGAAATTGTGTACCTATTGTGTTTTATGAATCAAGTGTATAAAATATACAGTGCAAGTTCGGTACTTAAATTACCATAATCTTAGAGTCAGAAACAATAGAGAATCAATGCGCTTTCACTCTATCATGTACAGAGTCTATTTCTGTTCCATATAGAACCAAAGCGTATTGTTCCTCTTTCAAGCAGTCTATTATTGTCATGAAAGGGGCTTAGAATAGGAGTTGTATATTCGATCGCTCAAGTATACCTCCAATAACCCTGTCATAATCCTTCCAACTCTTACATACTTATTCAATAATTATTAGCTAATGATTTTGTTATTTTACTTGCAGAATTGCTGAATTATATAGTCAACATTAAGACAACAGTGTCCTATCATCGATCGGATATTCGAACCTATTGATATCGAGGCACTTCAAGACCAGCTCATTTAGACACAGCACCAGCCACCTGCTTACATCTCTTAACTAATAATCTTATAAACATGTAAAAATGATCAGAAGTCTCTCTTCTTCGTCTTAAAACCATTTTCCCCGAAGCTGCTTTTTAAAGGTACGAAACAAACT
Organism: Amphimallon solstitiale; assembly: GCA_963170755.1. Classification (NCBI taxonomy): domain Eukaryota; kingdom Metazoa; phylum Arthropoda; class Insecta; order Coleoptera; family Scarabaeidae; genus Amphimallon; species Amphimallon solstitiale. Next base: position 105,725,970 of record OY720683.1, on the reverse strand, counting down.
GCTCTCAATTCGAATCAAGTTTGGAATATAATGCGAGCACAGTAATTTAATGCCACAGTTGCCAATTACTTTATCGAGTAACAGCGGTGTGAATGGATGTATTGTGATGTCAAATTCTTGTGGTCTCTTTTCTCCAAAGTCTCTCATACAATATCAAGACATACGCACAAACAAAGTACAAAAGAAAACTGCAGGGAATTATTATTGGACATCAACCCCAAATATACTAAATTACTGCTCAACAAACCAATGGAATAACAGAATAGTACTATAATCACAAACGTGATTATATTACGTCAGTCAATATCTAATGCCTCCTATTTTTTCTACCTAAGTAAAGTTAGTTAAGTACAAATTTTAAATTTGGCGCTATTCCTCAAACATTCTTCCACAACCCACGGCAAAAGTGGCAGTACCGCAGTCGCTCGCAAAATGACCAACATCGATGTTCGTATTAGACAGCGTTCTATAATTGAATTCTTGAATGCAGAAGGTAAAACGCCCATTCGCATTCATGACGACTGAAAAATGTGTACGATGATGGAACAGTGGATGTCAGCACTGTTAGACGATGGGTTCGCCGCTGTAACAAAGCTGAAGGACTAACACCGTTGGCTGACGAAAAGCAGAGCGGCATGCGGCAGGCTGTTGACAGCAGTGACTCCACGCAACATTCAGCGAATCGATAACATCATCGTGATGACCACCGGATGACTGCAGATGAATACGCTCGTTTAGTAAATACGTCACAACGCCAAATTGTTAAGCACGGTGACTGATAAGATAAGTCAGTGAAGTGGATGCAAACAAAGATCATATGGTAAATACGTCACAATAGATAGGTCTGTTAAACTGGATGCAAACAGAATTTGATGACGCGCACTAAATGAGCGTATTGTGTCGCAATCTCTCGCTCGGTAAAGGGAGTGTGATGATCATTATTTAACAACAGGGGCACGAGGATTCAAAGGTTTGTGAAAGGTGAATGTTAACCGACCAGAATAAAGAAACAAGAAAATACATGTCCTTGTTAAAAGATGGACAAAAACTGTGCAAATGATCGGAGATTACATTGAAAAGTGACAAATTAATCATCAATATTGTGGTTTTCAACCGATTTAATTGAATTTTAATTTCTTGACAATTAAAAGCATAAAAAAATAGGAGGCATTAGTTATTGACTGACCGTATAGTACTATTCTGTTATTCCCTTGTACTGATTTCTCGTGAAATTAATAAAGCAAAATAGTTTATATAGACTAAGTTCAGAAACTCCAGCGAACACGACGAATCAGCCAAGATACAAAACGAATCGCGAATATATGCATAGGCTGGAGCTGCGGCTTTATACAATTAGTCAGTTCCGTTGATCAAACTTGACGAGTACAAATATCAAATTTCAGTTGACGATTGCTATAATTTTCTAACAATAAAGCCTTATAATTGTAGGTATTTTTTTTTATTGAGATGGAACGCTCCTGCTCCCCTTAGCTAGATCTTGCTCAAGGCAGTGTGGGACTCAACTGCATTCTCTCACAGTTGCCTCACCCACCAAAACCACCTCCTTCTTGCCTCCCTGACATGCTGGAATCTACATTGTCTGTTTTTCTTCAGATATGTTAGTTGGTGCTTTAAATTCTCGCTCGCTCTCTTTCTTCGCGTTCTTTGGTACGCAACACTTCTCCTATGTATTCTTTTGACTTGAAATTTCATTTTGTTACTTGTTATAATACTGACTATGTTACCAACTTCCAGCTTAGTTTCTATCTCTCGTTCAACCTTAGTCCTGGTGGAGCTCCACCTTTCGCAGGACATGACTGTATGCTCCGGCGTGTCTGTGACCCCACAGTATATGCATCCATCGGTTGTTGTAATTCCCATCCTTTTAGTATAGGCTCCGAAATGACCATGGCCGGTGAGGAATTGTGTAAGGTGGTAGTTTGTTCTTCTGAACCTACACTTCACCCACTCCGCAATGTTTGGTATCATTGATTTCGTCCACTAACGTGTAACTGTGTGTTCGTCCCACGCTCGTTACCATTTTACCATCGTTTGCTCCCTGTAATCTTCCTTATGCTGTCCCTCGGACTGTCTGCTCTCGATGTATGATTCTGCCCTTTCTTCGATGAGCAGAGATATAGGTGGTATCCCTGCAATTACCTGTACAGCACTTCCGGAAATGATTCTATATCCACTCACTACGCGTATCAGCATCTTTCTTTGGACCGACTCAAGTAGGTTCCTATATTTATTTATGTTTAGGACATTTGCCCATACCGGTGCTCCATAAAGGAGCACAGAGCTAATTACGCGGTTTAGGACCATTCGCTTAGGGGCACTTGGTCCCCCCACGTAGGGCATTATCCTGGCCAGAGCAGACATGCGTTTTTGGGCCTTTGCGACACTGTACTTCACGTATTCCCCAAACGTCAGTCTGTCGTCAATGATCACTCCAAAGTATTTAATGGTTCTTTTGGTGAGGATGTCTTGACCCAGCAGTCTAAACTGCACTTTATTCCTGTTCCTCCCTCCTTTGAGCACTACTGCCGTATAGTTCTCAATACGTCGTTGCCTTTATATATAACTGTATGTATTACAGCATACTGGGAGTTCTTAGTCAAACTGTGTTGTGTGTCTTATAATGAATAAGCAAACAAGCCAAACATGATTAAATTTCAACAATACCTTTGCATTAAGAAAACGAATCTAATACACAATTGCAAACTTAAGAAAAATAAATGGGAAAATGTATGAGTTTCAGTGAATACTTAACACAATCTCCTGACGCAAATCAACGAATCCTAATCTATAGTAGAGACGTCTGTAAATTTTTGGCATTAGTCATGAGAAGCAAAAAAATCACTATTTATGTAGATAAACTAGTACTTTCCAATTTATATAAATCTGTACAAGAAAAGAGGAACTAGATCAGCACGTGTGCGAATAATTAAAAAAAAATTGAATTATGGAATATCTCATACGCACAATCATTATATTAGTATACATGTATAATTTATTTATTTTATTGTTTTCTTTCTTAATTTACCTATACAGTTTCATTTAATTCTGTCATTTCAAGTTTTCTTTCACAACCGTTAAAAAATTATTCGGTAACACATGGAGCATATGATAAAATGCTACCAGACACGTTTTAAATTTAGTTAGTAATATTATACCGTGAATAGACATGCGTTGATTAAATTTAAAAAGACCAAACAACAACAAAACGAATCCGAAATTTACATATGTCAGTCATCGGTTTTCGTTACGCTTGGAAAGCTCAAGTTTCATTTGAGGGATTGTGTACGCCGTGTACGGTCGACAATCAAGGGGTATTCTGATTTACTACTTATTTAAATTAAAGTACGCATACCCTGAGTTAAAAATATATGTTTAAATACTCTCTATATGCCGGAGTATTAACGAATTTAAATTACAAATTATAGTGGATTGTATTTACGCGCATTACAATTATGACATAATTTGCCAGTAAGTTTTCTTTTTTCTTTAATCTTTATTAGCAATTGCTATTAAAATATACAAATACATTACTTAGAAACTAAAACTTTTTTTATAATATAATTACGGACTAATTGTTCAAATATTCTTCATTTAAAAAGCTACAATTAAATCATTACTGAGCAAATTAATCCTACTTATAATCTAATTGTTACATATATTTAATTTTCGTTTTTTGCTTATCTACTATTCGTTTGTAATGTATACAGTCTCTATCAAACGCTATGTGTGATTAGTGTCAATATCCATTTCAAATTTATCGTTAGTTCTTACACAATTTATACACTTCTTATATATAATTACGCTATCACATTTGTTTGTCAAGTGACTATCAGCACAATTACCACATGTTTCCGCATTTTTACATTCTTTAGCAAAATGATTGTACCCTGCACATTTGTAACATCGAACTATTTGTAGGTGTTCATACACCTTACATTTTTCCATCCTATATTTATTTGTGCCCTGTCTATGATGCTGGAATACATCGCCGGTTGAACAGACAATATAATATTTCCATAGTTCTTCTTTTTCTTATCTAAGTATTTTGTTTCTATTTTAATTTTATCTGAGACATCCTTGTCTACGTATGTTAAGTCATTTTGCCTAATAATCGCGTCTAACACTTTTTCATTGTTTTCATCAATAATATCTGCTTCAACACCAGTAATTATTATTTTAGGGTTTCTTAATTTCGGTTCAGAAACTACATATTTATTTCCAATTTCATTTATCACTTTTTCTCTTAATTTTTCTTTAGGATTGCTATCACTACAATTAATAGCGATACCACCTTTTCCAACAGTTTTTATTGTTTCAATTCTAGGTGCTAGTTTACTTGGATCCACTTTGTTTTTAATATCCTTTTTTGTTTCGTGTGATTTTTGATCATCCTTTTTAGGTTTAACGATTAACACATCATTTTTCTTTTTCAATAGATCGCTATACAATGTCTTCTTTTCATTATATTCAATAATGTATATTTGTGTATCAAAAATAACAAAATCGGATCTTTTACCAAGAAATGGATCTAAAATTAAAATTTGTTACTTTCTTTTCAGGTAATATAAGAAAGTAATATGATGAAATACCCAAGAATCAGTTTTCGCAAATCTCTCTCTCTCTCTCTCTCTCTCTCTCTCTCTCTCTCTCTTTATGCGTGTGTGTGTATGTGCTACAAATGCCAAATTTTGTATATATTTACGTTTGTTATCTTCCTCTCGAGATCTGACAAAATCGGTAGTCCGGAAGGAAAAATTTGCTTAAATATAAAATTCCTTTTTTTCCGTTTTATAAAGAATGGTTTTCCGAAATTGCTACTGACTGTTTCACTCTTACGGAAATACTTCAAGAGAAATATATTAAGAATATGAAAGTATTTAAGGCAGTTTTTTGCAAATATCTCACAAATTATACATTCTATACTAAATTATGACAAAAGTGCTTTGGGAATTTAGAACAAGCTTTCTACAACAAAAATTTTAAAATTCGAACCGAAAGTAACACTTTCACTATTATCGGAAGCAGTTTTTTGCCAATATCTTGCGAATTATGTATTTCGCAGACCTATTAATAGTATAAAACTATTTGCAAGTTAATTTAGAACAAGTTTTGTATAAAAAGTTCATACGTATAAGAAACTTGTATGATGTCCACACCTCATTGTCTTCGATCTACTTATATATGGCAAAATAGGTGTAGAACGACAATAGAGGGTTCACGAATTTTCATATCTATATACATACTCAGTATAAAGAAGTACCTATTGTGATGATAAAAATTTTCGACATTCAAATTTTTGCAACTGTGCTCGTTTTGTAGTATCCTGATACCGAAAATGTGGTTTTTGCAAGCACGTCTTTCAGGGCGCTTGACTACGACAGCGGCCAAGCGGTTAAAGCTATCACTAGCAACCCCTTACATTTAGGAGTACTATCTGCCTGATCAGATTTTTAGTGAAACAGATACATACCACCCACTTCCTTAGATGTGCAATAGTTGTAGCACGTTTCCGTCTATTGTTATATTCAACTGCAGTAACCGCGACGTTAGTGCTTCTATTATTCTTTAGAACGTTTTCTCTATAACCTCTTATTTATTATCAATTTTGCTTTATCATGTAGCCATCATGTACCTTTTTTTTTCAAGTTTGTATAATTATTTGAAGATTTCCTTTGTTTGCAAATTATTTGGGTTTGTCAATATTTTAAAAAATATCTCTGCCTAAGGATTACCAGTTCTTATTCTGTCATTAGACACTTGTATTAGTGTATGAATAAGTAAACAGGTAGATCGGTAGTAGTTAATTTCAATGAAAAGCTCTAATTTTACTATTATCATGTCAGCTACGAAGAGGAAATTTCTAAAGAATAGAAAAAGAAATTGAAAAGTAATTTGAGAACAATTTGTATGTAACCAAAAAATTTTCAAATTTGAGGAGTTCCATGCAAATCATGTTGAACCTCTTTAGAGCATACTCTGCAAGTCTTGCATCTCAGAATCGATGAAACTGGTTGGTACTAATTATAATTTAATAGCGGATAATAAACGAAAAGGGTTTTTTAACTTAAACTCACATAATAGTTTTCAATTTGAAGGGGTTGAATAGGTATTTAGTCAAACAGCGATTGGCGAAAACGGAAATTCAATTTGGTTAGTTAGAGTAACGGAATGATTCCGAATCATAAAAATTTTCAATTCTTCTTTTTAAAAGAACAGCGTAGGTTTCAAGAAATTATAAAAAGTTTATTGATGTCCGACCTTTTTACACAATGCAATCTCCTTTCCAAATCATTTATTTACACGTATTATTTTCCTGAACGTCATATTAGCAAATCTGAATGTATTCAGACAAGTCACACTAATAAAAGCGTGTCCGTAACTAGAGAGTAGTCTGAATGTATTCAAAGGCAGGCTATGGACGCCTCTTAACACAGATTTGCTGAGAATAGAAGAATATATTAACTTAATTATGAAGCAACTTTTATACATAACTTTACTATCAAAATTTAAAATTCTTTAAACATATCTACCAAATTATGCATTCTGTATACATTTATGAAAGTATTCAGACAATAATTCTGAAAAATATTGCTATGATATTTGTATGATCATTAATGTTACATACATATAGACAATCAACATTATTTGCACGTATACAACTCAATATATCTTTTTAAATATTATTTGATCTTCTAAAATGAATAATTTGTAAGATTATTTAGGCGATATGGCTACCTTTCCGGCAGGCAGATCTTTACGATTGTAGTAATGTGTCCGCCGATAAAGGCAGTGTTTTGTGCAGAGACGGCATGTTACTATACGACATAATAATTCCGTCTTTGTCGTAACGGTGATGATCATAACCTAGCTTTATTTAATAATGTGAGTGTGAATCTGCATCACAGACTGCATGCAGACAAAAAAAAAGATTAACGGGGCGAAGAATTAAAAGGGACATTATTAGACGATATTTTAGCAATAGCTAAGTTTGTTATATTATATAAAGAGATTATTATGTTGGGTTACTTTGGACATATTACTCTTAAACAGAAATAGTGACAATATCATTTATATACACCTCTCGAGTCACCATTCTCTGTTGGGATATAATTAACAGTGCTTCACCCTTTACGGCGAGGGGGTGTAAGTAACAAAGCCATGAAACACTTTACACACATAAAATATACACCAAAAAGGCTCCTGGGGTTATGACAAGCTTAAAGCTTATAACCCCGGGGTAAGCCGCCCACCACAAGTTCAAAAAAAAAAAAAATACATACTTACGGGGGCTTACTAGAGGTGCCGACTAACTGCCGTGAGGTAGGACGTATGGGGGTGGCGCCATATGCGCTAATGTAAATTCCGTTGATGTAAGGTATTCGTTAAAATAAAATAAACAGCAGAAATTTTTGTTTTTCTTATTATGTTTTTGCATTAAATTGAATACTATTAATTAAGGCTTCGTTGGGAGTACTTTCTTATAATTCAAATTATTTATTCCTACACTTCACTCTCAAAGTTGGCAAAATTTACAACATCATAACACAGTTTCAGAAACTTTATTTTAAAAACTAATTCCAATCGAGCATGCATTGAGCCTTTGTTTAGTTGTGTTTTAAATTTCGTTTTGATATTTCGTAAATAAAAGCGGTACTATTGTTTTAACGAAACCTTGTAAAGTCCAGAATTTACATTAGCGTATACGGCGCCACCCCCTTAGGTCCTACCTCACGGCAGTTAGTCGGCACCTCTGCGTAAGCCCCCTTATGAATTCTGTTCTCATTTATGAGATACTTCTACAAAACTTTTACTATATTCTCTATATAAGCAATCATTTAAAAACTATTATTCATTAGATTAATTCTTTGTCCATGCGTTTAAAAAGGCATGAAACACTATAAAATCATTTTTGTAAATATTTTACAATATAATTATATGTCACATACACTTTCTGTATTACTTACTATTGTATTAAGAAATACTCGTTTTATTGCTTCACAAACAATAAATACTACTAATAACTTACTAAATAGATATTCTTTCCTTCTACAAATTACATAAAATCATTATACAAATAGATCCTAGTGTATTCTACATTGAATAATGTATGAATAAAAATGAGGTGTGGCCACCACACGACTTTCTTATACGTATGAAAGTGTTACTTCCGGTCGGAATTTTGAAATTTCATTTATACAAAAGATATTCCAAATTCAACTCTAAATACTTTTGTACTCTTCATAAATATATATAGAATGCATAATTTACGACATATTTGCAAAAAATCGCTATTCGGTAAGAGTAAAAGTGATACTTCCGGTCCGAATTTTGAAATTTTGTTTATATAAAAGATAATGGAAATTAAGTTCTAAATACTTATGAATTCTTTATAAATTAGTCTAAACGTAGTAATTGACGAAATATTTGCAAATTTCGATTTTTTCACCGAAGTAAACTACTACTTCCGGTCTGCCGATTTTGCTCAAAATCTAATCAGTTCTCAAGAGGGAGATTATATTCGTAAATACAAAATTTGGAATTGATATCTCCAACGGTTTGACCGCTATCGTGGTCACAGACAAACACACAGACACACAGACATTTTTTTAAAAACCATTTTTTCGGTATCAGGGGACTTCAAAACGTGGACATCTACTAAAATCTCGAGGTCGAAAATTTTCATCATCACAATACTTCCTTACACTACGTAGGTATAAGAAAGTAAAAACTATTTCACTATTAGTTGCGTTCATCACAAAGGAGCGAACAATAATTATTAATAAATTACAATATATTCGATACTAAACATATTTAAAACTCAACATTACAATTACGATTTTTTGCACTGATAACACTAGCCCACCCGATTTTTATAATTGACTTAAGTGTCTAAAATTATAGTATTTTGCACTTTTAAACATAAAAATTGTATTCTAACATACGGTATCAGGTCACATTTTCAAAATAAAATTTTATCTGTGTCTAAGATTAACGTAAAATTTAAAACTAAAAAAGGATTGTAACAAGCTCGAGCATGTTCGCGGTTATACCGTGAAGGGCAGTGGCAACTCCAAAGGATACCACGTCACGCACTTAGTAGTAGAAAATTCTAATATATTAGTCATCGCGGAATATACTAAAATGAAAACTTATGGAATCGGTACGTGCTTGTTGACGCGGTCTGGCAAGAGACAAACGAAATGTCACTGAATTGACACTTAGTTAAGAAAGTTTGAAACAGTATTCCACAAGTTGTGTTGCGTGTGATTTTCAAGAATGGAAAACCGTGCAAAAGGCTGTCAAAATTCTCCAGGCAGTTTTTGTTATGTTTGTGGATTATATGTTACAAAATCGCAAAAGAAGCCTTTAAGTGAATTAATTCAAAGATGTTATGAACAATACCTTGGCTGCAAAATTAAAAATCACGACAAAGCATGGTTACCACATATATGTATGCTGTATTTCGTGTTATGTCAAATTAACTCAGTAGAACAAAAACAAGAATTCTTCTGAAGTCCTGTCAGAATGGCCAATGATTTGGCGTGAATCAGTAGATCAGGTCACGGACTTGTAAAAATTGAAGGGTTTTCAAAAGTAAATAAGCACAAAATAATGTATCCAGACATTCAATCTGTAAGCAAACCGTTGAAAAGAACTGATTGTGAGCTTCCATTTCCAATGCATTCAAATTCTTCTGCAAATTCCACGGACGAGGAAGATATAAACTATACTTTGAATGTGTCATTTTCAAGTGATCTGATGTATGTTTCTTCTGACGAACCACATCTCATTACTCAATCAGATCTGAACGATTTGATACGGAACTTGGGTTTAACCAAAGAAAAATCACAAATTTTGGGATTTCGATTAAAAGAATGGCATCCTTTACATTCCACAATAAGAATTACTGTTTTGAAGAGTCGTCACGAAAAATTCAGTTCATTTTACAAAGTTGAATGAACTTTCTATTAATGTACTGATTAAATCAACTTTTGCGTGAAATGAGTATTGAATATAATCCTCCAGAATGTCGTTTGTTTATCGACTCGTCGAAAACAAATCTCAAAACCGTTTTACTTTATAATGGTAACTCGAAACCATCAATTTCAACGGCTCATTCTACAAACACAAAAGAAACGTATAACAGTATGACAACTATATTAAACCTAATTCAATATTCAAATCATCGTTGGCAAATCTGTAGTGACCTTAGGGATATTTCCTTATTACTTGGACTGCAAGGAGGGTTTACCAAATATTCTTATATGAATGAAATGGAAACCCACAATATCCCGATCGCTAGTCAGTTGTTATAATTAAATATACCTAATTAAATTAAATTTTAACATCTCTGTTACTTGATATGATTCAGTATGATTTAAAGACTCAAATTTACATCCCACGCCGCGGCAGCCCGGAGACCAGACGGCCTAACTAGCGATTGGGAGGTCGCTGGTTCAAAGCCTGCCCTTGGGTGAATTCTTATAATTAAATTTACGTAATTAAATTGTCAGTGCAAATTATAAATAGAATTTTCAAACACTGAGAAAAACTAATTCTAGCGTTATTTAAAATTTAATAAATTTCAACAGTTTGATTAAATGTGCAATATCATTCTTACCATATTCTCAAGGACGTATTCGATGTTCATACCTGTTTTTAATTAGAGAAATTAGTATTACAAAAGTAATGTAGATACACAATTCTAGAAGCAACATTTATTTTTGTTACATAACTGTTATGCTGCGCAAATGACAATTCTCTACTAGAATGTCCATATTTAAATTTTATATCCAAATAAGCTCAATGTGGGCTACGTATCCATTGCATATGCTAATATTAACTCTCAGTGTAAACCAACATTACATACATTTGATTTGATTTGTATGCAAATTACATAGCATATATGTATCATGTACATAGCTATGTACAATAATTACCGTTACGAAACAGAAACACAATGCAATCAAGGCGACAGACAAAGAATTTCTCTTGCGAGTCCTTCACAACTACTATACCTACTTTAAGGAAGTAAATAAGTCGATTTATCTTGTGAGCCGTTTAAAAATTTGGGCGAAGGACGTGTGTGCTTTTAATTGTTATGTATGTATTTCTGTAGCTGTCTAGGAGTTGTTTATTGCGTTATGTTTTTGTTTGCGGTCAGGGCAAATTAGAGATGTATTATTATTAATGCTAGAGGTATTGATAGATTTATTTTGTAGGAAGTGCGTTGATATATTGATAAATTTACGGTATGCCTCGGTTTGAAAAGTACTACTTGAAATATGACCTACCATAATGGTCAGTTTTCTTGATTTATAACACGACCGAAAGAAATCGTAATTTATTAAAGTGTAGTTAGTATACATATTGCTTACTGCACAGATATCAGATATTCAGATGTCTTGAAAACGTTAACTTTATTATACAGTCTGACTCAGAACATATGAATTATAATAATGCATTTATGATTACAGAAAAAACTGTTCTTTTTCGTCGCCTCTTTTAGTATATAAACATTCTGATAATGGTTTCAGATACGGATTTACCCACATTCTATATACTGTTATATAATAATATTCCAAAATTTAATACAGAATTAGAACTGGTGGCGACATATGTTGCTATTATTGCAATAATATGATTTTTAACTCACCTATTAAATAATAAATGTAATACACAATCAATGGTAGTTTGTGCTACCAATCTTACCTTCAAAAATCATTTTATAATTACACTTTTTTAACCTGATCAGTATAACATTTCAAACAATTAAATCTTATTGTAACCTTATTTTCAAATTAGTTAACTGAGCAAAACAGGTTGTGCCATTACCGACCTTTCTTGTTTTGTAACGGTTAGAAAACCCTTGATGACTAGAAATTCCGTAGCATATCACTTTTGGTGTCACACTTTTCGAACCGACTTGAAATTGCTAACATATGCCTATTACAAATGTAGATGGAGGGAGCATACTAACAACTTTTGCAATAGACTATCGTCGTTGTGTCATTTAATGAATTCAGTATCTATCATACATACAGCACACGCAATACATCTGTCTTGAAAATTCCTAGACACAGACTGTCCTTTTACGAAAACAGTCCTCGATATTCAGCCGTAAGAGCCTACAATAAATTTTCTGAAGATCTTAAATCTAAATAGGGAAATACTTTTGGACTACCGATTAAGGCTTTTCTCTCACAACCACTTGCATTGGTTGGTGGGGCAGGTGTGCGGGGAAGAGCAATCGTTGCCTCGTGCGAAGTGTCATTACGTTAGCGTTTGAACCCCTTTTAACTTGAGACAGAGATAGTTCCGACGTAGAGGAGAGTGAGGTGGATCTGCCTCAATATCTGCGCGCCGTAGTTTATGTGAGTGTCTTTACAGATCCGGACCGGCTGAGGTCTATTTCTTATTCTTAGCAGAAAGAGCGTAATTAATTCGTAAAATTATGGAAAAAAACACGTCCAGCTACCGTAGGGGTAGGGCTACCAATACCGGGATCCCGAATACCGGAATCCCGGACAATTTTTGTCAGTTATTAAAAACTGGTATTTATGTAAAAATACCGGTATTTTGGTATTACATTAGTTGATAAAAATTGAATTTATGCACAATATAAATCTAATTTAAAATAATATTAATTAATTACAAGAAATTTTTTTTGAAGATAAACAAACAATTTCATTGTATTAAAATCTATATCAGGCACATTTATTACACATACCGAGCCAAGTATGGTACCATCGAGAAGCGGCAGTGCCGGCAATATAAAGCGATTGTTTATGTTTTACGTCTACTACCCAATGAATAGGTCTCGTTTATACAAATACATAAAGTGTGTAACACAAAAATTTATAAATAGTTTAGATTAGATTGTTTAATTTTGCAAATCAGCTGTAGTGTTTACAAGTAAAAATTATATTTTATATTTTCAATTTTATTTTTCATTCCGTTGTGTCTTGTGGTGTGTGGATTATGTGCACTTGTTTTCTGGTTTTATTTCTAATAATTAAAAATTATATAACGGTATTTAAATACTGATTAATCCATATGAATTATATGATACGGTAAGTTTATATTTGTATTAATGTAAGTTAGAGTGTAATTAATTTACAAATATTAAAATTAATAGGCATAAACTGCCATACCCCCTGAAAGATGAATACATTTACGGAGCACCGAAAAGGACAGGACGAAACTTCAGTTTGGAATCATTTTTTGATTGAAAAAAACGGACAGGTTGCTAAATGTAAAAAGTGCGCGATAGAAATAAAGTGTACAGGAGGATCCACAAGTGGCCTTCATACTCACTTAAAAACGATACATGGACTGAATCTTAAAAAGAAATGTGAATTTCCCCATGATGTCGAATCAAGTATTTCTAAACAGCCTAAATTGTTAATAACAAATTATTTTAAAAATAATAAAAACGAAAAACTTTCAGAAGTGCTTGCCCCAATGACAGCTCGCGATGGTTTGTCTTTTAATATTTTTATAAAATCGTATGACATAAGAGAAGGCTTAAAGGCAAGAGGATTCAAAGACATACCAAAATCTGCAGTCACTATTAGAAATATGGCACTTGAATATAGTAAAATTATTAAACAGTCTACAGTGCAGGAAATTGTTAGACTGAAATGTGAAGGTAAACGTTTCAGTATCACATTTGACGAATGGACATCTATTCGTAATCGGCGCTACATAAACATTAATGTACATTCTGTTGGAGGAACAATGTGGAATATCGGATTAGTGCGGGCTTACGGATCCGTTCCAGCAGAAAAATGCTTATCCCTTGTAGGAGAAAAATTGAAAGATTTTAATTTAGATATATCTAAAGACATAGTTGGAGTAACTACTGACGGTGCGTCGGTTATGGTAAAATTATAGAGGCTGAACATCAACAATGTATGGCACACTGCATAAATTTAGCAATTACTGATGTTTTGTATATGTCAACTTTGAACCCGAGTGTGGATATTGATGTTGTGGAGCAAAATTATAATGACGACGATGTTAATGATGTTGACGATGACGATGATAACAATGACGAGTATGACGACGATATCGACGAAGAAGATGCTAATGGAATTATTATAGAGTTAGATGCTAGTATTACTACAAGTAATATAAATATTAGACATACTGGTATATCATCTCTAGTTTCAAAAATTCGGAAAGTAGTGAAAACATTTAAAAATTCACCTTCTAAAAATGATAAATATTTACAAAAGTACGTGAGAGAACAATTAGGTAAAGAAACAGCGCTAAAATAGATTGTCAAACAAGATGGAACAGTATGTTGTTTATGTTAGAAAAATTTGAAGAAATTAAATTTTGTATTCAAAAAGCGCTTATTGACATTAGTTCCGATATTCATTTTTCTGACGAAGAATTTAATTTATTATCTTCAATTATTGCTGCTCTTACTCCTGTAAAATTAACAGTAGATGCATTATGCCGAAAAGATGCAAATCTTTTGACGGCTGACGCTTCTTTAACATTTATGTTAGATACTCTTTCCCAGCAAAAATCTGCAATTGCATTAGAATTATTGGAAGCATTAAAATCTCGAATTTTACTGCGATGAACTGAATTATCACAAATACTTCAGTATCTGCAAAAGGGCTCACAAAATATTGGAGAAGTATTTAAACGCATATCCAAATTTACAATCATTAAAAAAATTGTAAGCTTAACTAAACGGCTCACACATGAAAATCTAGAAGATACAGAAGATATGGAAGTTGTGCAAGAAACATCCCTTCCAATATCTTCCCAAATTAGTAATGAAACAGTATTAGAATCTGACAAGGTAAACGTAAACGCATTAAAGAAAAAACTACAGGCAGCAATAGACGAAACACTAAATACTTCACCCGTGCCTGCGTTTAAAAAAATTCCAGGTCTGGAACAAAAAATAAAAGATGAAATTACTTTTTTTGAAAAAACAGGAACAAAAGGAACGTATTTACAAAATGTGTATGATTTCTTAATGACAATAGTGCCGACAAGTGTAGAATCAGAAAGAGCTTTTTCGGCGGCTGGTTATATTTGTACGAAAATTCGGTCCTCGCTTGATGATGAAACGATTGATTGCTTATGTTTTTTAAGAGCATACTTTAATAAACAAAACGCAAGTTATTAATATTATTTCACAAATACTTTCAATTTAATTATATTTTTTGCTTCTTTAATTATATAATGCCATACGAGCCTATTATATGTAAAATGTAACATAGAATTTAATATGTACTTTTTTTTACTTGCACGTTTTTTTGTATCTATCTACTCCTACTCTCTATGTAATAAAATAAATAATATCTACTCATTTCAGAACAATATTTATTGGATATCATATATTATTTGTTAACAAGTCAATATAACAACTGAGGTAAGTAAAAATATAACTAGTAAATTTTTTATTAATAATACCGGTTTTAATACCGGTATCCCGATATTTCAAATTTCAAATATCAAATATCGGTATTCAGATTTTAGTTCGGTATTGTAAGCCCTACGTAGGGGTAACAAAACTTGTCTGCGACTAAATGCGCCAAAAACAAAACGTAAAACTTTTCCATTAAAAAGAAAGGTTTCTTATAAGCTGTCGTTCTGTATTACCTTTTCCTTTTTTTAAACTAATTTTGGGTTAGGACGTTGACGGAGATATTGTCGAAATCGAAAAACAGATTTTGTCGTTAGATGGAGGTGAAAAATCACGCACTTTTCAGTTAAAATTTCATACCGTAAGCATTTGTGGTTATTTGAATAATGGTAGAAATTATCCTCGGTATTACCTATATTTATTAGGCAAGGTACGAGAGCAATTAAAAAACTTTGCGACCTGATGCAGAAAGATGTTAGTTACTTTTTTTAAAGGAAGTTTATTTGTCTACTTAGTCTCCCTGAACTGTACCGCACTTTGCCAACGATTACTTTCAACAAATGTTTTTAAAAAATAAAGTATTTAACATATTTACATTAAGCTTCACAAATGACCATACAACAAATTGAGGTTGTAATGCTATGAAACTTTTCGAAACATCATTACCACTGTAGTGTTATATAAACCATATTTTTAATATGGGTTAAATATTTGTGATTATAAAACTTTATTTAAAAATGTAAAACTTATACATACATATTATACAGGGTGAGTTGTTAGTAGCCGTTTCTTAGATTGCTCTTCTGTGTTTTTAATAAAAGGAAAACAATTAGTGGAAGATTCATGGTTGCTTGGGGCATATATTCTAAAAATACTTTAACCTCTAACGCACTTTCGGTCTCGCCGGAAATGCATGGAACTTCATTTTTTTAAATGATTCCCTATATATTTTTGGATTTTCTAGTACTGGTTTAAACTGCCTATTCAACTGATTTATCTTTTTCAAAATTGAGCCAATAGTTTTTCAGTTATTCATTTTTTTGTTAAAATATTTTACCAAAACACGTGTTCAGAAAAAAATCATTTTCTCATTGTTTTTAAAAGTAAAGAAAATATCTTTGGTGATGCTTGTAGCCAAGAAAATTCTGCATCATTTGGTATAAGTTGCACTAGACAATACCTCAAACCACTTTGTCTTTTCAAAGCCTACTTCCCGAAATTTTCACATACCAAAAACTTCCTTTTTTTAAATGGAATACGCGATATTTTATTATGGCATTTTTTTCCATTTTTTATACTCTTTTGTTTTTGTTAACAATGTCCTATACCTATCTTTTGTAATTTCTGAGATAATCACGATAGGAGCAATTACCGGTCAAATAAGGAGCTACGAGCGCTGTTATATGCACTCAAATATTCGTCCAATAAATGCTGGAATGCGACCGATTGCCTGAGTCAACTATTAAAGAAAGTCGGTGAATATTTATGTCAAATTTATAAAAGCGTCGCTAATAGTTATCAACGAAATGAATTATTGTTATGCTGAGTTAATAGATATGATTGACGTTTTGGGTGAATCTGAAAGAAACTCTTTGCTAGCATCCAGACTTTATGCACAGCGATCCCTGGTAGAAGTCAACCGAAGCCAGAATCCTTCTAAGCTATAAAGGAAAGGTTCGAGTGAATAGAAAGTATTAAATATTGTAACGTTTTCGGGTTCGCAATAAACAACTCGTGCAATTTATTTATTTAAAACAGTCTGTATATTCACAAACGTAAAATTAATTACAATATAAAAATGTAAAACTAATGTACCACACTTAAAGTACTACGATTTAAATTAACACAGGTATTTATTTACCAGTACTATTTATATGTATGTAATATTTATATCTTTATTGCACTATAATAAAAACTGCACCGTATTTATATCACTTCTATTTATATAAAACTCTAATATTTATGTCTTTTCTTCGGCTACCACTCAAGGAACTATTTATTTATTTCTTCTTTGGTCTGTTCCGCGAGTCGACTACTTAAGGAACTTCTTATTCCGGAATTGACTCATCTCCGTGATCCAGCCGCCTTATATACACATACGAAACATCTGGAAGCATTCGCGTAAACTCCATCTGCCTCTCGATGTTTGTAGAACATTCGACAGACATTCTGTCGCTTCGCAGTATAGAAGATCCAGAGGATACGGGAATTTTTCTTCATAAATCGAGAGACGTTCCAGTCTTTTCGCTTGCTACGCCGTACGGCGTGCATGATTTACGACTGTTTACATTGCTTTTTAACATCGTCGCCCGGATGTCTCCTTCTTTTTTTTTTAATGTAACCTCGTTTCGTTACAATATGAAAAAAAGAACAGACTAATATAATAACTGGTGAGGATAATATGTTTATGGTACTTGCGAGTGTAGTCGACCCCCCCCCCCCATACTAGTACTACAAAAATTAGTCGTCAGTTAGATGTAAGTCAAATTTGAGAATCCAGAATAATTAGGAAATATGTAATTTATCGGTAGCATATTCATACACAGGGTTAGATGAAAGAAATTTTCAGAATCCCTTACATTTTTTGTCAATGGGCACCAGATAAATTAGCTTTTTTGGTTTTTTTGTTTTTTTATTAAAATGGATACGTTAATCGTCACAATTTTTGTTATTATAACACATAAAAACCCTCACTGCAAACTTTCAAAATCGCTGGTCATTAAATATGTGGGAAGGAATAGTAGGTACCTAGTTACATAATTGCACCTTACTTCTTTGATGAAAATGTTAATGGCGAAGAGTATCTTCGTTTTCTACGGACAGATTTCAACACTCTTTGAAGACTAATTATTGCATGCCTGTTTATGGGCCCTGTTTGGATGCTGTTGACATGAAGCGAGTGCAGAGAGTACAAAACGCGTGCATGCTGTACATTTTTTGTATTCGCAAGTATGATAGAATATCACACAAGCTCAAATCTTTGGGATGGATAAATATGCAAAACCGAGTTAATTTACATAGCTTTACCTTGTTTCATAAAATCCTTTTGTATGCCCACAGTACTTATTGAAAAAATGAGGTGTGGCCACCACACGACTTTCTTATACGTATAAGCGTTTCAAATTATAGAATTTTAAGAATTTTTCTTTACAAAAATTATTCAAAATCCTATTCTAAGTACTTCTATTCTCTTAATAAATCTCTATAGAATGCATACTTTGCAAGATATTATCAAAAAAGTGCTCCTCGCTAAGAGTAAAAGTGCTACTTCCGGTCCGAATTTTAAAATTTCATATATACAAAAAATATTGCAAATCCAGTTTTAAATACTTTTGTACTCTTGATAAATATATATAGAATGCATAACTTACGACATATTTGCAAAAAATCGCTATTCGATAAGAGTAAAAGTGGCACTTCCGGTCTGAATTTTGAAATTTTTTTTATACAAAAGATATTGAAAATTATGTTCTAAATACTTTTATACCCGTAACGTACTTGTCTAAAAAGCATGATTTGCGAAATATTCGCAAAAAACTGATTTTCGATAAGAGTAAAAGACCTACTTCCGGTAGGAATTTCGAAAAACTTTTTAAATAAAATTATTCTCAATTTTAATTTTAAGTATATATGAATTCTTTATAAATTTGTTTAAATTTAGTAGTTGACGAAATATTGGCAAAATTCGATTTTTTCGCTGAAGTAAACTGCTACTTCCGGTCTACCGATTTTACTGAAAAACTAATCAGATCTCAAGAGGGAGATTACACACGTAAATACAAAATTTGAAATTGATACCTACAGCGGTTTGACCGCTATCGTGGTCACACACACACACACAGACACACAGACACACACACACACACACACACACACACACAGACACACAGACATTTTTTAAAAACCACTTTTTCGGTATCAGGGGACTTCAAAACGTGGACATCTGCAAAAATCTCGAGGTCGAAAATTTTCATCATCACAATACTTCCTTATACTACGTATAAGAAAGTAAAAAAGTCAGGTTTCGCTGTGACGTGCATAATATTAATATAAGGAGAAAAGATGCTATCACGTTACCTAAATATCATACAATATTTTTTAGGACATCATTCACATATGCAATCTACTCCCTTTACAATGCTATACCAGTTCATTTTAAAGCTATGAGTATAACGGCTTTCAGGGGTGCTGCTTGTTCGTATTTACTAGAAAAACAATGAGGCCCATTTTAATTTATCTGGTTTTTTATGTGTGATTAAAAGGAAAATAAGGTCGTTATAATACGCAGAATTAGTTTAGTCTTAGATATGTTTTGTTAGGATTATTTTTAGGCATTTATTACTAATTATACGTTCAAATATTTTTATGGGTTTGGTGGGAAAGCAGGGGGGGTACTTAGGTCGCCCGTCTGAACCACGCCTTAGGATTTTTCTTTTCCCTGTTTGTGTTTCCGCTTTGAAACTATTTTTTTCCTTATGGCCTCGTTTTGTATATGTCTATACATGCATACATACCTATTTGTGTATATGCAGATGTAACAAGAAGGGAGAGAAAAATAAAGACATTATTATTATTATTATATATTATTTATAATATGATTTTATAATCAAAACATCTTTTTTGTAGATAAATATGTTGATCAAATATTATTGGCCTTATAGTAGAAAATATTAAGTACATTAAATAGTGAAAATATTATTTTTGGAGTACCTTACTACTTTTTCCTAATTATTTTTATTTCGTATTTGTCCTAGATATATTCACCTAATAATTACATACAATTTAAATTAAATTTATGATCTAAAAAAAGTAATAACTTTTATTCTTTATTGGAAAAATTTAAGGGATGTGTCAAAAACAGGAAATAAATCAAGTAAAACAAGTTCGTTGGCTAAAAGTAGAAAACAAACTCTAAAAGCACTCGAAAAATACAATGGTATCAATAAAACTTTTAATTCTAGTTGCAGATAAATCAAAAGGGGTTCAGATGGGGTGGCCACCCTTTTAGTTCGTCGCTATTCGGGGAGTTATTCGAAAAGGGTGGGCCACAGGTAATAAAAACTATTGGCATTGCTTTCGTCACGATTCAGCGATCTGTTTCAATTCAGTTTGCTTTGATTCCGAAATTGAAATGCGTTTGAGCATTTCGTCTGTCTACTTTTTGATTTACACCACTATGCAGAATATGTTTTATACACATATGCACGTTATTCTAGTATGTATTTTGAATGAAAGGATAAATGTTCTTTGTTTATATTTTATATGTGAATTAATGGGCATAATGTGCATACAGGAGTGAATCACTTCTAATAGTATGTTGAACTTGCAAATATGACATCCACGTTGAAAGAAAGACTGTACATCAAACGATTTTCTAAGATGGAAACTGATAACTAGTAGAATTAAGACAAAGAATGATTTTGAATAAAAGTGGCTTTTATATTGTTTTATTGCTCTTTTAATAAACAATTTTCCGTTAAGTAGGAGCAAATGTTAATACAAGATTTTCAAATTCTTACTTTTTTTTTTTGGAAAAACGCTGTTTCCGGTTGATTCGAAAATCTACATATTTTTCATTTTCGAAATGCTTCCTTTATGTTTTTTTAGAATAAGACATAAACATGTCTTTTTTAGTTGCTGACACCTAACTTGCTCGAATATTATTCTTAAGCTATTAGATCTTATGGCTGTCTGATGTAAACAACAGCTCGAAAATCGGTCCCAGAACACTTCCCTTTGGTAATCCAGACTGGATGATTAGTAAATCTTTGCCGTATACTTGGCAATACAAAAGAGTTTATTGCATCCCCCTCTAGGTATACAGGCAGCCAAGCAATATTGAGTAGTTCTAATTTGTGAGAAATAAACAAAAAACTGCCCCTTTGACTCCTTATGTACTCGGATTAAATTTCAAGGAAAATATCAGATTCTCTATTTGAGTTTTAAATAAAAAATAAATACGCAATGCATGTGTATACTTTATATTAATCGTTGTAGAAGTAGGAGGTAACAAAGTATATTTTTCGCGATGAATCAATATTTTTATACACTAATTTAGTTCGAAAACTAAATAGCTACCGTTACTCTATGAATTTATGGCAAAGTTTAAAATCCTATATTGTCAACAGCAAATAAATATCAATCCGATAGATACTCACATATCATCAAAAATAATACTTATTCTTCATTTGAGGATTCAACACGGTGAAATTCGCCGATAGACGCCACAATCAATGATCAAAATATTTTCATATTTGCAGTATGGTACAGATGGATAGAACACACATTTTGGAGTATCTGAAGAGACAGCAATGACTAAAGACTATATACTATATAAAAAATATCGAAAAGAAATACAAATGCTAAAAATTGAAATTCTTCATATAACGATGGAGCAAGGTTACACCGACTGTGTCCACAAAAAAAAAAGACGAGTCCATAACTCCCATATTTGTCGGAGGATTTTAAATATCTATACACCAAATTAAATGGTTGTGAATGTGCTACTAAAATGCCCTTATAAAATCACATATATCCCTAAGAACTTTAAGGCTAACTGTCAAATTTTTTTTCAAATTCAAACATATTTTTTTTAGCAATTCTTTCATTTTTATTCTGTAAACAACAATGTATCACAAGTATACGCTTACATAACCAAAATAAAAAAAAGACAATTGTGTAAAAAAATAATACTAAAAATGCATTGCGTTACAATATTACAAAACTGAGTTGGCTGGGACAGTACAATGTTTAGACATGCTTCGAATTTATTTTGAGGACGGTGATAATACTTACCAAGCATCACAAGTTTATCAGCAACGCTATTCGAATAAAGATCCTCCAAGTCGATGCAAATTTCAGCGCATAGTAGACAATTTACGCAAATATGAAGCTTTCAAGAAACCGAAACGGACGTAACGTCAACTTCGGGATGAAAATATCGAACTTAACGTACTTCTGAGTGTTGAGGAGAAATGGTAAGCATCCACCAGGGAGATATCTAATAATATAATCTACAGTAATCTAGACCTTCAAAGGATACTGTGCATTGAATTTTGAAAAAACATAAGTTAAAACCGTATATTCCACGGAAAATACATGCAATAGAAGTTGGCGAACCTGAGCGTCGTTCGACATTTTGTCGTTTCTGTTTACGCAAAATTGAAAAAGGTTTGTTTATCATTTTATTTAAGAACTTTGTGGTCGGATGAGTGCGGTTTTACCAACAAAGCTATATGCAATCGAAACATCCTTCGGTGTTGGGCTCGAGAAAATCCGCATGTGACAGCAGTAAACAATTTCTAACATCGATTTTCGGTAAATGTATGGTGTGGTATTTTACAAAATAGACTAATTGTGCCAATTTTACTTTCTTATACGAAGTATAAGGAAGTATTGTGATGATGAAAATTTTCGACCTCGAGATTTTTGCAGATGTCCACGTTTTGAGGTCCCCTGATACCAAAAAAGTGGTTTTTAAAAAAATGTCTGTGTGTGTGTCTGTCTGTCTGTCTGTGACCACGATAGCGGTCAAACCGCTGGAGATATCAATTCCAAATTTTGTATTTACGTGTGTAATCTCCCTTTTGAGATCTGATTAGTTTTTCAGTAAGATTGGTAGACCGGAAGTAGCAGTTTACTTCAGTATAAAAATCGAATTTTGCCAATATTTCGTCAAATACTAAGTTTATACAAATTTATAAAGAATTCATATGTACTTAAAATTAAAATTGAGAACAATTTTATTTAAAAAGTTTTTCGAAATTACTACCGGAAGTAGTTCTTTTACTCTTATCGAAAATCAGTTTTTTGCAAATATCTCTCAAGTCATGCTTTCTAGGCAGGTACATTACAAGTTTAAAAGTATTTAAATTATAATTCTAAATATCTTTTGCATAAGAAAAATTTCAAAATTCGGACCGAAAGTATCACTTTTACTCTTACCTAATAACGATTTTTTGCAAATATGTCGTAAATTATGCATTCTATATATATTTATTAAGAGTACAGAAGTATTTAGAGTTGGATTTGCAATATTTTTTGTATACATGAAATTTCAAAATTCGGACCGGAAGTAGCACTTTTACTCTTAGCGAGTAGCACTTTTTTTCGAATATCTTGCAAAGGATGCATTCTATAGCGATTTATTAAGAGAATGAAAGTACTTAGAATAGGATTTTGAATAATTTTTGTATAAAAAAATTCTAAAAATTGTATAGTTTGAAATGCTCATACGTATAAGAAAGTCGTGTGGTGGCCACACCTCATTTTTTAATGATGGTAAACTACACAGAAAAAAATAATTACAGTACGGATTAGGTGAAATCCGTTTACTCTCAATCCGTACCGGAATTTTACGTTAGATGGTAATTTCTCCCGATCATTATAAAATTACACCGGAAATTTACTCCATAAATATATTAAAAAGGAATTTCAGTAGGTAAATTTGACAAGTACTTTTACTTCTTTTATGCAAATTTACATATATATGTATGTATTTTTAAAAAGGTATTTTACAAAATATTTTAAAATTACTAAAATATCTAAGTAGAAAATACAGGGGGTCATAAATGATTGAAATAGGCTGTCAAATTTAGGCACAGGTACTTTGCCGTTTCGCTGATACTATATACAAATTGTGTAAACTTGTAGTAGTTAAGAAGCAACAAAGCATTAGCCAATTCCACGACCTACTGTGTCCTACAACCATTTAGGGCCACTATTGATTTTAATTGATAGAAGGATAATGTAACGCCCAAATAACCATATATATTGCTGTACACATTCGTGAAGAGTCTCAATGAATTTACATTGAACGCCTCAAAAATGAAATTACCTAAGTATTAGGGCTATATCTATATAATCCTTTCTCATAAAAAATACATATAACATTTGAATGTATTTACTTCACTCCAAGTTGTCCATTGTTTAATGTTATCTTAGCACTTCAAAAAAGTGAAAACTTAAATAACCTTGATTCCCACAAAACTGTTGAAGAATTGTTAACGTGAGTGTCAAATTAATTTAGGAACCTGCTGTCATTAGTAGGTATAAAATTGGGAAACGTTTTCTGAATATAATAATAAAATTGCTTGTTCTTTATATCTATAAATAAATGAATATATAAAAATAGGAGCGGGTACATTGCAAAAATTATAAAATTAACGTGTATTTCTCACAAACGAATAAACTTATAAAGAAATAAACATAACAAATAAGCTTGTGATAGACTCGTTACAGAAGTGAGTAATTCAAACATAATAAAATAAAGAACTAAACCAAAACAGAGGTGTTCTACAACAGGACACACAGACATCTTCTTGTTGGTAGGTATTATATTTCCTAAAAAGTATTCCAAATTAAAAACACCATGTTCAAAATCTGCAAGAGTTTTAACCATGAAATCCCATTTTTTTTATGCCAAATAACTGACTTTTTGTCCCAACATCTGGATGGCATTTCATGAGGTAGCGCTGAAGAAATTCCTTTGTACAAGAAAATTTCTTTGGATACTACATGTTAAACATGTAATATATTACATAACATTCTTCAAGAGCTTCTACTAACGAAGTACAACCCTCATTGATTTTTTGCCTTTTTACAAATACGAAAAATTTTCCTGTTCCGTTCCCTAAAAATGTTGACAATTTATTAATCATATTTGTATAATTAGCTTGCACCCAACCTGTCGTGAAAAATTATACGCGATATACCTATGTAAAAAAATGAGGTGTGGCCACCACACGACTTTCTTATACGTATGAGCGTTAAAAATTATAGGATTTTATGAATTTTTTTATACAAAAATTATTCACAATCCTATTCTAAGTACTTCTATTCTCTTAATAAATCTCGATAGAATGCATACTTTGCAAGATATTATAAAAAAGTGCTACTCGCTAAGAATAAAAGTGCTACTTCCGGTCCGAATTTTGAAATTTCATATATACAAAAAATATTGCAAATCCAATTATAAATACTTTTGTATTCTTGATAAATACATATAGAATGCATAACTTACGACATATTTGCAAAGAATCGCTATTCGATAAGAGTAAAAGTGGTACTTTCGGTCTGAATTTCGAAATTTCTTTTATACAAAAGATATTGAAAATTATGTTTTAAATACTTTTATCGCCAACCGTCAGTAAAGTGATGCGTTACCATAGCGTTTTACGGAGGTAAAGAAACACTTTATCGTACTGTACAATAAAGTACTTTACCTGCCGCTAATATCTGTCAGCGTAGCCATGACTGATGACTTTAAAAATAAATCGTTTGTCACTGTCATAAGTTATTATATCTTTATTTCTTAAATTAACAATTTTCACGGTTGGCGATAAAATTTTGTATGCACCACGTCAGTAAAGTACCTTTACCGAACTCGTCTGTTACTCGCCGCGCTCGCTTCACTCGCTTGGCTCGTAAATCAGACTCGTTCGATAAAGTATCACTTTACTGACTTGTTACATAAATAACTATTATACTCGGCACGTACTCGTCTAAAAAGCATGACTTGCGAAATATTCGCAAGAAACTGATTTTCGATAAGAGTAAAAGACCTACTTCCGGTAGGAATCTCGAAAACTTTTTAAATAAAATTATTCTCAATTTTAATTTTAAGTACATATGAATTCTTCATAAATTTGTTTAAACTTAGTAGTTGACGAAATATTGGCAAAATTCGATTTTTCACTGAAGTAAACTACTACTTCCGGTCTGCCAATTTTGCTGAAAATCTAATTAGTTCTCAAGAGAGAGATTATACTACTAAATACAAAATTTGGAATAGATAGCTATAGCGGTTTGGCCGCTATCGTGGTCACACACACACACAGACAGACAGACAGACAGACAGACAGACATTTTTTAGAAACCACTTTTTTGGTATCAGGGGGCTTCAAAACGTGGACATCTGCAAAAATCTCGAGGTCGAAATTTTCATCATCACAATACTTCCTTATACTACGTATAAGAAAGTAAAATGTAACACAAACCCAGTAAAAATAGAAACCAAAGGTTTAGATTTTGCAACAGACACGTTTGTTACTATGAACAGTTACTTGATTTGTCAACTTTCGTTGGTATTTGTTTGTATGGAACGAGCTATTTTCGCAAAATGATCGAGGAAAAAATTTAAAAGAATAACGAAGAGCGTTAAAGTTTTCATTGCTCTAAATTATAGTAATACGGTAATATGCCAGTTTAGTCTGGCACACTAACAATATGAATGTGTAAAGTCAGAATTATTTCTTGAAAAGTTCTGCATCGACAACTAAATTGACATAACCTCAATACTTCACCGGATAACCACAAACAAAAAATAAATGGCAACATATTTACCTTGAATTACAAATCACTTGTATAAGCACTTGTGAATAGCCGATTTATATTTTATAATAAAAATAAACTGTGACACTGCATCAAATGGATCAAATGCATTTATTCTGTAAACCACATGAAGGAACTGAAAACTGTATGCGTCATCTTCTCTATATGCTAACTGCCCACACATCTTGGCGGTAGTTTCACATTGTTGGTGTTGTATTTGCCCAATAACAACATAATTTTACTGGGTAATGTTCCATCACCATGATATAATTAACCAATTATTGTTTTTCAGGTGCAATTTTACTATAATATTATAAAATTCTATAGTTTCAGAGAAAATGATCCCTCAATGTAAAATTTCACAAAAAAAATCCGTCATGAATGCAAAACCACTCTAAATTTCCAGTAAATTTGTAACATTGGTGTAATTCTACAAGCAAATTTTACCTCAATTTTTTCAGTGTAGACCAATATAAATACAGGGTTCAGCAGCTGGTATGACACATCTTTATAAAGCTGTAAAATTGCTGACAAATGACGAAATCAAACCAATTTGCGATATATAACAACTTTAATTTGTACAATTTTACTTTTTGAAAATAATATCTTTTAAATACCTCTGTCTTCTAAACAAAACCTTAACCTATTTCGAAAATTTTCTGGAACTCTGAGCAGCAGTTGAGCATTAATACCCTGATATTTTTGAATACTCCATAGCGTACTCCACACCATACTGTCACTTTCTGGACATGTAGACGTTCTTGATGTAACTGTTGTGAATA
This sequence comes from Amphimallon solstitiale, assembly GCA_963170755.1. NCBI lineage: Eukaryota > Metazoa > Arthropoda > Insecta > Coleoptera > Scarabaeidae > Amphimallon > Amphimallon solstitiale. The sequence continues at coordinate 105,698,442 of OY720683.1, read as the reverse complement.
TTCTGACGATCAGTACCGATGATTCGATTCATTTATGAAGCTGCTTTTGGGAGTTTCATCCGTCATTAACAAACAACGCAACACATACTGATCGTCATTCAAATCTTCTAAGAATTCTCTGAAAAATGTCATGCGTCAGTGCTCTATGGCTTTTCTTCAGAGACTGCACAATCTGAATTTTATAGGGGTGAAAACGTAAATCTTTTTAAGAATCCGACAAAGACTTCTTTCAGAGATTTGCAGGACCAATTAATGTTTTTTCGCAAATCGCATTGGACTTCTGTTAACGGCGACACGAACGCTTTCAATGTTTTCTGCTGCCCGTATAGTTGTAACACCATCTTTAAATGTCGATACAACACTGTCTCTTTCATTAAAATCATTCACCCACCTTAAATTTGCCGTCCACGATGGAATTCTGCCATGTCTTTCAACATTTAATTCTCGTCAAATACTTCTTTGAGCTTGGGTAAAGGAATCATATCTAACAAACTCATTCACTGCATAAATGCCTTGGTTTAGTGGAAATTTCTCCATTCTAATCAAAATTGCATGTATTGACATGAAGTTTAATGTCAAACTAACTAACATCACATTATTTGGTTATTCAAGCAACCTATTCAAAATGTCATACCAGTTGCCTAACCCTGTACAACATAATTCTTCGTGAAGGGGTGGAAAATTCTTCTGACGAGATATCCGCTCAATGAATTTCGGGGAGTGATATTTCAACAAGATGGCGCTCCCCCTCATAAAGCCATTCTGAATAGGGAGCTTTTAATAAGAAGGTTAGGAGATTCTTGGATTGGAACATATGGACCCATACTTTGACCGGCGCGCTCTTATAATATACCAACGGATTTATTCTTTTGGTCATATCTTGAAGATTACTTTATATTTAAATACTCGAATGAATATTCAAATAATTCGAAAATTTAAATAGTTATCAAAATGAATATTTGAATACTGAAATTTGGAGCATTCCCTGCCTTAAGTTGAAGACGACATTTATGACATACCTGTCTGCAATTATATTTGAATTCCTTATACTATTCGAAAACTTGAATATTCAAATGAATATTTTAATAATTCGAATAATTCTAATATTTAAATATTTATCAAAATAAATATTTCAATAGTAAAACTTGGAACATTCCCGTCATTAATTTGAACTGATATTTATGACATACTGGCCTGCAATTATATTTTAATGCCAAATAATCTCCGCTGAATGTCTTTACTTTATTGTCTAACGGAAACAATTTTAATGCAAATAATTTTCGGAAAATATTTAACGTTGCGTAAATATTTTTAACTGTAGAGGAAGTATGAAATATAGAATATAAAATAATATCAAACGGGGTGAAATGTCTGTGTTTTTACTAGTTATATGTATATACCTATACTATAAGGAAAAAACACAATTGCCACCTTCTATTGTTAAATACCAAGCTGAACAATGCTGCAATAAACCAACTTGTATTTCAATACGTTGACATCTATTATAGACGTACATGTTCGGAATAGTAATAAAAACAATTCCTGCTAAAAAACAGCTTAAAATATCTCGATATTCAATCAATGTCACATTTTCTATGTAACGAAATTTCATATAAGGAGGGGTCCGTCGACGCGCAGCAATCTAAAATAAAAGGGGCTTATATCCATTTAAATACGTTATCCGCAAAGAGGGTTCTTCAACCCCCCCTAGTTGAACGAAATTAGAATGACAATAGATGAAACATTAGACGCGGACACCCGAAGAATTCCTGTAATCATTCCTACGCAATTAATTCACTACCTCATTTCATGCACCCAGTTCTACAGTCCTCGACAAAATGCCATGCCTTACATTTCCCGGAAGATAAAACTATGCGGTGATATGGTACAAAAATAGAGATATTCAAGAGAAATAATAATTTATTTAAATTACATTTCCAAAGGAATAATCACAACTGATCATTTTAAGGGAACTTTCAAATACAAATACATATATACCAGTAATGGCTAATACAGAGTGTCAACATATTATCTACTAATAAAATTTGGCGAGCGAAAGCTGCTCAAGGGAGGCATACTCAACCAGATTATATATATTCTTTTAAACTTACAAATAAACATAAATAGTATGATATGAATTTCAACAAATGTGCTTATCATAAATGCTTGTATTACCGGACTGAATTTATTAAAATAAAGCTGGACTAGGGATGTTTTTTCGTAATTTCCTCTAAAAATGATTAAATATGTATCTCGATTTTGCTGGGGTTATATACTGAAATGTTTCGCATGTAGGAATATAATCCTTTCATCTGTTCTTTCTATTAGCTATGAGCAATATTTATGTATGTAATAAATAAGGTTTTATTTCAAACAAGTTGTTTATCTGGTGCATTCTATCTTTGAGTAATATCAGTTTATTTTATATGATAAAATATACGTATGCGCGTTTGAAATTATAGTAATCGTATTTTAAGAATTTGTTTGTACAAAAATTATTCAAAATCCTACCCTAAGTACTTCTATTCCCTTAATAAATCTCTATAGAATGAATACTTTTGAAGATATTGGAGAAAAGGGCGCTACACGCTAAGAGTAAAAGTATTACTTCCGGCCCGAATTTTGAAATTTCCTGTATACAATAAACATTGAAAATCCAGATCTGTATACAATAAACATTGAAAATCCAGATCTAAATAGGGTGAGGAGAGGGGAAGAGAGAGAGAGAGAGAGAGAGAGAGAGAGAGACGCCCTTCTGCACACGTTTTACTAACAGAAATGTTTTCTGTAGCATATAAAAGATTGAAGATGGATTGATTCAGTATTGGTATAAAAAATTAAAGACAGATTTTGGAACCTGTTTTACATATTTGTTAATAATCCTGACTAGCTTTGTTGTAAGGCTTCAGTAGAAGATTATGATAGTTAAAATAATATGTGTTTACATTAATCAGCTGAAAAACACACCATTCTAACTATAGTCACAAGTATTCTAAAAGATAACATGGAAAACCCGTAACATGTAACTTAGGACAGAAAGCTATCTAATCGAAGAAGCAGGTGATTCTCACTACAATAACACAGGCCTGCATAAAATTTGTGATGACGTGATTTTTGTTTGTTAAGCTCAGTTTTTATATAGCAATAACTAATTAAAATACAGTTGGTCTCTATCACCCACATTTAAAAATATATATATATATGTATATAAAAAAAGTATTATAATAGGCGTTTTAATACATTTTAAAATGAATGTAGTAATGTGTAAATCTTTTATTACATGTATTCATTGTGCACAGGATTTCCGGGAATGTTTACCGACTAAATCCTATTTATAATGCTTTCACTGTATTAGTACTGCGAAAAAGGGTTTTAAGTTTATCACTCCAACCAAAATGTATATTAAATTTTAATGTCATTTACTTCATTATAGCTCGGAGTGTTGATCAGTAAATAAGTAAAATTTATTTGTATTTAGAGTTGTGCGTGGTATTTGATAAATAAACATTGCTTAAAAATATGTCTAGCCGGTGTTGCAAAAACAAACCAGATGATTTTTGTTATATTTGTGGATATTTCGTCTTGAAAAAGTTTAAGAGACGAATTGTTGAATTTGTGAAAACTGCATATTATGCTTATTTCAAAATCAAATTAGGAGATCAAGATAAAGATTGGGCACCGCACGTTGTTTGCAAGGTATGTGAAGAAGGTTTAAGACATTGGACCAAAGGAAATAGACAAAGCCTTCCTTTTGGAATACCGATGGTTTGGAGAGAACCGCAAAATCATCTTGACGATTGCTACTTCTGTTTTTGTGATATTAAGGGGCATAATAGAAAAACTTTGAAACATATTTTGTACCCAAACAATATTAAATCAGCTATCAGACCAGTTCCTCACAGTGATGATGTACCGATACCTATACCCCCCAAAGTACTAGAAGAAGATACTGAAACCTCTTCAACTTCCGGCTCCGTACAGATGGATTGTGATTATGAACCATCAACCTCAGGTCAAAACCAACCTCAGCTATTTTCACAAGCCGAACTAAATGATTTAGTAAGAGATTTGGGACTTTCAAAAGATCTTTCTGAAGTACTGGGGTCTAGGTTGAAACAAAAAAATTTGCTTGCCCCAGAAACTACCTTCTCTTGGTATAGAAATCGTGAGGCTGAATTTGTAAAATATTTTGCACAAAACGGACCACTCGTGTACTGCCAAGCAATTGCTGATCTAGTTACTTTCCTCGGAGCTCCTGAGTACACACCTTCTGACTGGAGACTTTTCATCGACTCCTCAAAAAGGAGCCTTAAAGTTGTTCTTCTACATAATGGCAATGTTTTTGCTTCTGTTCCGGTCGGCCATTCGGTTCATTTAAAGGAAAACCATGAAAATTTACAGGAATTACTTTTAAGAATACAATATGAAAATCACAACTGGGAAGTGTGTGGAGATCTAAAAATTTTAGGCCTTCTCTTGGGTCAGCAGTATACTAAATTTCCATGTTTCCTGTGCGAGTGGGATAGCAGAAATCGAGAACAGCATTGGATAAAAAGATACTGGCCACAAAGAGTGACTTTAATACCTGGAACCAAAAATGTAATTCACGAAAGTCTTATTGACCCTCAAAAAGTGTTACTTCCACCACTTCACATAAAACTTGGACTTATGAAACAATTTGTTAAGGCATTAAACAAAGAAGGAAATTGTTTTAAATATTTGTGTAAAACATTTCCGACTCTGTCAGAGGCAAAATTAAAGGAGGGAATCTTCGTAGGCCCACAGATTAGGAGCTTGATGAAAGATCAAGAATTTGAAAATGTAATGGAAGATAAGGAAAAACATGCATGGCATGCTTTTAACGACGTTGTATATAAATTTCTAGGGAATTATAAAGACACAAACTATGTTGAGATCGTTGAAAATATGCTGGAAAACTTCAGGATTCTTGGTTGCAATATGAGCATAAAAATTCACTTTTTACATTAACATTTGGACTATTTCCCAGAAAATCTTGGGGACGTGAGTGAAGAGCAAGGAGAAAGATTTCACCAGGATATTAAAGAGATGGAAAAAAGATACCAAGGGCGCTGGGACAAAAAATGATGGCCGATTACTGTTGGACATTGAGAAGAGATCTTCCTTTAGCTGAATATGACAGAAAAACAACCAAACGAAGCCTTTCTCAAAAATGAAAACGTTTTTTTAAAAAGCATAAAGAATAAATAACTATTTCTAATAGTTTCTATGTGTATATTTTTGTATTTTTTTTAATACTCGTATATTATAAAATTAGCTTATAAATTAAATAAATCGTGTATTTTCTATATTTTTGGATTTTACTGGTTTGAAAAATAACCTTACGTGATACAAAAAAACTAAAAGCAGATTTGAAATCAGCGCTACCCAATTACTAGAAAACAGTTAAAATTTTTAAATCAAGTTTCAAAGTGTTGAAAAATGCAGGCCTGTGTAATTAATGCCGTGTTTCAATTTTTTAATTCAGCATTTAATGTAATCTTTAACATCAACTAATTTATACTAGTTAAAGTTTAAAGAAGTAACAATTATTATCATGTATATCTCAATCAAAAATTGGTTAACGTGCAAGACGTATGTTGTAATCAACAATAATAGTACTTGAGAAAATTGTTTCAAACAAGTTGCTTCTAATACGTCGGTGGTAATGGTAATAATCACATTGAACGATAAGAATATGGCAGACAAATATGTTAATTGCTGTAATACTTTTCTGATATTCTTGCTGTTGCATTTAAGATTACTTTAACTTTAATGCATTTAATGGAAAAGCAATATAGCACTATTAGTAAGGATACTGCCACAGCCGTCTCTACTTACAAGCCGTGAAGTTGGAGATCTGCGTGTGTGGTTCTACTGGTTCTCATTCTATGTAATTTTCACATATGAGTCCATGTGCATATGATGTGCATGTCACGTTTATTACATAATGTTTACTGAGTTTGAATCAAAAACATTAACAAGAAGTATTTACAAAGTTAAAATCAAACCCAGGAAGTACCTATGGCTAAACAGTTCGTATTTTCATAAATGTGGCAGATAACATTATTAAATATAACCTCAAAGTCTCAACACGTTCTTTGTAATCGTTTGTTGGCTGTTTATAAGTTTGATTAACATAAATAAATTTGAAAAAGGTAAAAACAATATAAATTCACACGTTTTGTTTATTTTTTTACAACTGTGTGATGTATTAGATGCCATGGTTGTGCTGTGTCTCATTGTCTAAATCGAACTACAAGATACAGTCGAACAGGAAGATCTACAAACCTTTTCATTTCCAAAGGAAAATGAATGACGTAAAAGGTGGTTCGCCACAGGGAATACAGTGGTTTGCTGTAAACATTTTGATGGAGGTAAAATACAACGCTTTGAGTCATATAAAGACACGGAAAATGAAAGTGTAAAAGTGGTTTCAAGTATCGTTATTAGAAAATCGTGTATAGTAACAGTTTACGTTAATAATACCGAATTAGCATCAAATGATCTTAAGTGGGTGTTACCTGAAACCCGTAAGTTGACTCTTTGGTCTCAGCTTCAAAATTTGTTAGCAAGATGTAGTTTTTGCAGTGATTTATGTATAAAAGCTGAATATTACAAGCATATATAATGGTTATGCTGGTCTTCCAATTAAAAAGAAAATTATGTGAGTGATTTGTAAAAATTTGGCAGTGAAAAGTAATGGTGCTTTGTTTGGTGATGCTTATTGTGGTTATCTGCAGAGGTGGACTTTGTGCAGCAACTGATGAAGTCGGTTACGTGTGTAAATTTTCACTTAAATGCAATATTTGCTTTTTTAACAAAAAATATAGAAATTGGAAAACAATTCTTGGGCAAAAAGATTCATCAAAAGGTATTAACTTCATTAGCAATTAAAAGTATAAAGTCTGATAACTTTTGTATTGATTTTAGTGTTGTATGTGAATTTGGAACACTATGTGAGAAAATATACGTCCTTGTGATGCTAATTATGAGCAATATAGTGTTAAATAATTATAGTAAAAATAAAAATAGTGCTTGTCACCATGAAAAAAGGTGGCCAAAAGAGAAAGTTATCAATTTGAATAATTAGCGAATATTATTAAAAATTTAAACTATTAATAATGCTTTTTATACTTGTCCCTTTTATCCATCCATTCTTCATCACATTATACCTACCTACGTAAATTTAAAAAAAATAACTACCAAAAAAACTATTTTAGATTACGCAATTAATCCGTCTCACTTTGAGCGCCTGCTCAAGTCCGCGCGTAGACCCACTTGAAGGCAATTAGGCTTTGCTAGTAAATCTTTATCCTTTATTGTCTTTAATAAAACTAATTGGAACATATCTATTTAATACATACCAGAATGCTTAAATAAACTTCTAAAGTTCATTTCTTTCTGAAAATCTTTATTGTACGTATATTTGATTATTAACAGCAGACAAGCTCATACAAATATAAAATCAATATATTCAGCTTTTCAATAGTAGTGTTGGTTGAACATATAAATGTGGTGCGTAGCCTCTAACGTTCCTCAATCTAGTTCTAGTGGTTTAAATTTAGAGTGACGCATTAACATGTATCTCAATATTATATGTACTGTTTAAGTGAAATTACTTTCTGTAAAGAAAATTACTGTAATATGGGTTTTTGCAGTTGTGATTTTTTGTATAAATAAATAAACTAAAAACTAATTATTACTTATATATCTTCTTTAAGTATTGCGCAGACATTGGTTGCTCACCTCAAGCCACTGCTCATTAGAAACAATACGCAAACGTTCTGTAAGAAAATACTTAAAAGCAATTAGGAAGGTTAAATGATTTTCTACAGAAGTTTTGTAATTATACTAACTATACTGCTATACCAACTTTATAATACATATTTTACGAGGTTCAGTTACTGCCTACACACTTATTCTGAATGCATATACGTACGTAACAAAGGAATTTCAATACATAAATATTAATACCTAACTTGGGTTAGTGAATTATCGACGTTGGTTTAGCTTCCGGTTCTGTTCTCGTACTAATATGTTCAGGCATGGCTGAAGTTTGAAATATTCTGGCTATGAGAAAACTGTGTAGTAGAAACTGGACGGTCTCCAAATGCGGATATATTGTCTCACAAACCATTTGTAATTAGACATTCATAGATGCAATATAATGGAGATAGTATGATCATAACTTGCGCATGTAAAGTGTAATAATGTACTGTAACAGTTTCAATTTACTACTACTAAGTTAGTCTAATCACATGAATTCTACTTTATAATCCTTGGATTAAAATCATATTCACTTTGTACAGATAAATTAGTACTTTGTGATTTGTACATGCCTGTAGAAGAAAAGTGAAACTAGATCGACAGGCGTGTATATAATTAAGGATTTTTCGAATTATGTAATATCTCATATACATACACACAAGTATACCAGCACTTCGTATATACCAACTGCTTGCCTGCAAGTTGCGGATGCATTTACTGTGTGATAAAACGACGACACCGAGAGTTTCTATGAGTTAGTACGGGAACACAATATACAAACTGTTCTTTTGGTCGAGTGTAGTCGGGAATTCTAACTGAGGCTAGACTGACTCGCGTTTAATCAGTGCAACACGGATAGCAGCTGTACTTGCGCATTTCATTTGAATTTTGTTAACGGTCGATGTTTAGTCAACTAGCACATTTATAAATTGCGTTTCGTTCAACTAATTAAGAACAATTACGCGCCAAAATTATTGAATTTTCGAATCATGTTAGCCCGGAAATGTTAACAAATGCCCGTCAAAATTTTTATAATCGATTGGGTTACTGCTCAGCTCAAGAGGGAAGCTCATTTGAGCATTTAATAAATAACTAAGCGCTTGTAGAAATTCATTTTTCTTTAATAATTCCATTCTTAACTTCCCATTAAATTCATTGTTTTTGCATTTATACTTACTGAAACATTTTGTTTAGTTTCATACAAATTTATTGTTTACTTTCAGAAATTTAGATTGTGTCCTTTTCTATTTTACAATACTACAGAATTATTTACTTTTTATCTCAATAAGAGTTTTGCTATTGTTACGTTTTCGTTTTTTATATCAGCTATATTTCTTATCTTTGACATTTTAAGAAAACAAGTGTTATTTTTAAGTTTTCGAATTGATGATCATTTCTTTTATTTACTCATACAATTTGGGAAGCTGTGATGAAATCCGTTACTAAAATTATTTATTGCGATTATCTGATGCTTCAACAAGTCTCTACTTATTAATTATCTAGGTAGTGCTTTTAATTATTTAATATTATTTCCATCTTCTCTAAAGCAGTACAGTAAATGACTTTATTCTTGGTTAAGGAATCTGTTATAAACAGTAACAGTAGGAACTTTCACGGACTAACGTAGTAACGATTTCGGCGGTGTCGACTTTAATGTATCTCTATGTGAGTAACAGAGGCTAGCCCTTTATTCTCCCACTTATAGTCGACCAGCTTGTTTAGTATATTCATCCGCAGGTAGATCGTGTGCACACTGTATACCATAAGCTATGAAACTGCCATTGCAAAGCGTACTGTATGCTGAGGAGACTCAAATATGTCGCGCGTCTATGTCTTGTCATAACTTTGGTAACATATTTTCAGACTTATTCACTTATTTGGACATACAATGGGGCCACCCAGCAAGTATGCACAATTAAATAGCAATTTGTAATTCAGTGATTTCAGTTTCTCCCTGTACCTACATCAATGGAACTAAAGCTATTTTTTACAAATTGCAATCTAAAGTAAGTTTTATTATGAAGTCAAGCTAAATTGCATTACCTAATCTTTTAATATAATAAACTCGGACATTTGGTGCATCACTTTTCTTTATCGGTGCATCTGCACTTTGATTAATGATGCTTGATATACAGCAAAACTTAAAATTTATATATGTATAGCCCTGCCTCCGCAGAAATCGTAGTTATCTAGTTTCGCAGTTATGTGGTGCTGTGATGTAGATTGGTCATCTTACGATTGATGAAAAATAGAAAGATTTCGAAAAATAGAAAAAGCTTCCATAGCAAGATAAAGATTAATGTAAAGAATGTTGAGTTAAAATTTGAGATCGATAGCTTGAGAACTCGTCCTTTGAGAGAGTACACCGTTTTGAAAAACTACATTTCAAGAAAAACGCTTTCAAAGTTTCGTGTGCAGAATTTTCATATAAACATATAAGTAGTTTGAAACCCATTCCGCGAATCGATTTTTTGTAAAATTTCAGATCACCGTTACAATTTTTGCACTTGAGCAACTGTTGAAGTGCGCCAAAAACTAGATTCAATAAACAATAGCTAAAACTTTGGTCAATTTTGACCTCAAAGTTCGGATTTTTTCTGGCTAGTTTTGCTGCCGAAGTACTCACGAATTCAGAATCATTCTCAATGAAATGTCGATTCGTTCCCTTGAAACCTCAGGTTCTTTTCCTACAAGCTCGTCCACGTATGCTCCTAGAGCCTTTCTTATCCTGCCACATTGATTCTTCGGGCGGTTTTCTCGTTGATCTATCCACGCTCGATATCGGAAACGTACTGGCTTATCTAGCGAGCAAGTTGAAACGTGTTTCTGCAGAAACGCTGGCAGTTCCAGCAGTAACTCGTACCCGTCCGCGTCACCTCTCATGTAGCTGCTGGATAAGAAAGGCTGTAGTGACCAAAATAATTCGAATTTCACCCCAAAATTTCAACAGCATGTTTATAACCATCTATACTATCTGATAATACAAAAAAAAATTCGAAAATTTGAAAATTCTACACTGTGATGATCCCCAAATTGTATGCAAACAACGTCGTAAATTTTCATATCTGAGAGAATCTGTAATTAGGCTCAAATAAAATAACAAATTCTGTTTCACAAATACATAATGTGTTAAAAAATACACACGCCACACACACTGATGTAAACACCCCTCTACAGTTTGGGGCCTCGGTGTGCTGTACAGATTTGCCCTATGGTAGTTACGACACTGATTGTGCATATAAGATTTATTTACTGCAATAGTTTATCGGAATGCTCGATAATGAAAATCTGATTGATCCAGCAAACCGTATATTCAGCACACTGTATATTTAAAAAGCAGTAAATATATTCGTGAAACTTACATCACAGTAAATATAATAAAAATTACAATATCATATTCAAGTTGGATATTGGTTCTTATTCCAGGAACACAGCCTGTTCTATTCGTTGTTAATGTCAATATTTATATAAAGTTGAATATGAATCACAATAGTACACCTACAGAGTATCCAATCGTGCATGAAATACCTTATAGGAGTTTGTTTCGTACATTTGCTAGACATAAAGTTTTCTTTTTCAATTTCAAACAATTACAAATCGAATTCGACCTTATTTCAACAATGGGCATGAATATCACCACGATAATTCTGGCTTGAATGTAAAGATTAGAATTTAAATTAATGTATGCAAAGTTACATAATTATCAGACGAATATTTAAATAACACCAAATACAAATCTATAATTTCTTGCAAAAAAAACTTTGATTTAAATGAAGCTCATCCATTTTATTAAAGCACAGGGCCCAACAATAGTGATTTTGGATTCGGTTACTTTTCAGTACTTGTAACTATCGGTTACTTTCGAATTTAATATCCGTTACTTTTTATTCGTTACCGAGTCTCGTTCAAATGTGCGGTGCGGGAATATGTATAGTTAATATATGGTAGAAACAAAATGTTCACTTTTATTAATATACTAACTTTAATATACAGAGAGATCGTAAATGGTTGACCGTGCCGCTTCATCGATATGTCAACGTTAGCACGAGTTTGCCACACGTTCATTGTTGTAGTATGAATATTTAGTTTGTACATAACTTCACTAAAGTGGCTGTCAATCCAATATTCTGTGATTTATACATAATTGTCAGTCATATAAGCTTTTTTCGTTTCTTTTTCCCTTGGTTTACTGCGTTTAATTGAATATTAGAAACTGTCTTTCTCAATGCAACAAAAGGCATATTTAGAAGTTACTATAAGTTTTTTTTGTGTTTATACCAATATCATTATCATTTTTGCTTAATTTTAAAGTTGCCTTGAAATCAACAATGCCATTTACGGAAGAACAAGATAAGTTTATTGTTGATGCTTATCTTCGTAGCTGTTTCAGAAGAAATGATCCAAAATGTTTTCATTTCTCTAAATACGTATAAATGTGTCTACAAAATGAATGATTTTGTTTTGAACATATTGATGTGACTCTTGGAAATTAATAATTATGTGAGATTATTAATATTATTTATTCTGAAATTCAAGAAAAATCAAGCATATATCCCAGTACTATGAGTTTCGCACTTCATTACAGTTTTAGGGTTATTCTAATTATCCTTTCTCTCAGGGGCAGAAAATATTCTTTCTCCAAAGTTGGTACTTTTAAGGTCTCCCCAGGTCAGATATATTAAATAAAATACAAAAATATCTTATACCATAGTTTATTAAACATACTAAACAAAAAGAAACAGGTGTATGAACAAATAAAGAAAAGTGAAAATTAATATTCAAAATGAAACCATTGCATGTTTTGATAAATAATAAAAAATTAAACTCTGATACAGTAATTATAATAATAATAATAATATGAAACAAATTAAAAACATTCTACCAAACACACCTGTATTAAGTTTATTTATAAATACTATACTAATACAATCAACAAGTCAACATTTTATTAAATGTCGTGACTTATACTGGATAAAAATTTAAATATAATAAATCCCAACAGTTATTATAATATACACATTAGAACATGGACTCTGATATCACATTAATACTGCCCAGCGCCTGTTATCGCTCCCAAACATTATCTCCGAAACAAATTCACGAATCGGTCAATCAGGGTTCGATTCTAAGAGTTCGTTTTTTGACTCGTTGGACACACCCCTAACGTACACAACAACGTGTCCAGCTCTAATGTAATATATAAAAAAAATATTACGTGCTTAAATTGTGCTTCAAAGTATTGACCCTATTTTGATATTAATACTGTCCAGCGCTTTTTCTCGCTACCAAACAGTATCCCCAAAACAAATTCGTGTTATTAGGATTAATCAAGGCTCCATACTACGATTTAAGTAATTATTTAACTCATTGCACACAGCCCTGACTAAACTTCCCCAACACGTCAAACCTCGATGCACAAGCACACAAAAAGAATTATAAATTATGAATATATTCATTAATAAAAATAAAAATTAGCAACCTCGTTTTATCTCCAGCATAAACCACCACATCAAAATTGTTCAACACTTTATACAGAAATAATTAAAAAAAACACAATTAAACTACCTCAACTCTTCATAAAGTTGATTAAATTCTTCCATTTCCAAAACTCTTATACACAGAAATACACAAAAGAAAAATATTCTACAAAGAAAAATGCATAAATATAATAATACTTCTGACCTTCCTACATATATGCAAATATAACGTGTGAAATGCACGAAACTTAATTTATTTAAATGACTCACCCTATATATTTTTCGATTTTCTTGTACAGATTTAAATTTTCTGTTCAACTGTTTTTTCTTTTTCAAAATTGAGCCAATAGTTTTTGAGTTATTATTCTTTTTTTGAAAATATTTGACCAAAACGTGTTCAGAAAAAAAGCATTTTCACATTGTTTTTACAAGTAAAAACATTACCTTTGGTGGTGCTTGTAGCAAAGAAAATTTTGGTAATGTTGCACTCGACAATACTTCAATAAACTTTGTTTTTTCAAAGCCTTCTTCCTGAAATGTTCTCATACCAAAAACTTATTTTTTTAAATGGAAAACCCAGTATTTTATTGAGGCATTTTGTTCCTTTTTTTATTCTCTTTTATTTTTGTTAACAATGTCCTATACCTATCTTATGTAATTTCTGAAATAATCACTATAGGAGCAATTAGCGCAAATGACGCTAGCGCCATCTTATCTCCCGTTCAGTTATTATGACAAAGATGGTAGAGAGTTGATATTTTTATTTTCTAAACAAGATGACTTAATCTGGATAAAATTTGGGATTTAGTTACCAGTCTGGTTTGTTTAGTCTCTGGACTGACGTTTGAAAAAAGTCATTCACGCTTGCAATTATAGGCGCTTTCGTAGCACTTGCATGTAGAAGCCAATAGGAAGGCGAAACACCAAATATATACGGTTGTCGAGAGAAGCAATTGGTTATTTTGAATGAACAACTAAGTATTTTCTAGAAACACTACTATAATTGGCTCATTTTTTAAAAAAATTCGAAACATTACTTGTTTATTAGATATGAGTGATATAATCTACACAATTTGTTCAGCATATACTGATACCATATACTACTTTAGTATTCAACCAATGAAAAATCATTTCCAATTGACATATTCTCATCATTATTTTTCCAATTTTCTTGTCAAAATCACATCCATATCAAAAAGCACCATTTCTAAAGACTAGGCAAATGTGCGCCAAATAACACTTGGCAGCTGGCGATCAATGGAGTCCGACTTAACGAATATACGCTTAGATGATAGATACTTAAGTATATTAATATGAATAAGCATTTTGAGTTAGAAATGTGTTATGAGCTTGCTTCTTGCTAATTTGTACCCCTTTTTAAGCAAATTGCGCGCACGGAGGAGTATGAGATTTGGCATAGTTGAAGTTCATATGAGGAAGGTGAGCAGAATGACAAAACTTATGTATAATATGTGTTACAAATACATTAAATTAAATAAAATAAAACATCCATATATTTGACACTTTTAAAAGGAAATTATGGAACAAGCCTTAGTAACCACGAACAATTTATTACCAGCTAAATTCGCAAAGGTGCATGGAAAATTTTAACCTCAATTTATGAAATGGAATATTCAAAAAATAATGTTTTATTATGGGGTCGCAGAAAAAATAGTGTATACAACTCGCATTTAATGGCTATTAAGACACTCGTATTCATTACAATACTCGGCTTCGCCTCGTATTGTAATTTTCTTACTCGTGTCTTAATAGCTATCATTAAATGCTCATTGCATAATATACTATTAGAATATTATTAGAATATCCACATATAATAAAAAGTTAACATAGTAATGATGTTACAATTACAATATATATTAGGTTATACATAATATGACGCACATGAACGGAATTAGGACATCCGAAGAGAAATGTCTGCTTTTTTTACATGCTTTGCAGGAGTATATACACAACAATTTTCTATTTGTAATAACATTTTATTACTTCTCTTCGTTATAATAAAGTTATTTCACAATAAACTGTTTTATTTTTGACCCTACTTTTGTGCAATTTTAACCCCAGGAAAAGATATTTTATGAGGTTTTATCTGTACCCTATGTCTTCATAAATTCAGCTACTCCATGCATATATACAAATCATGAAATATAAGCATACTTAATAATATGTACGTAGTGAAGCTTCAAAACCAAACAGTTTACACCTTCTCAATCAACATTTGACAGCCCGGACCGGTATTGTCGCTAACTTTATGGTCCGGTAACGTCATCCATTGTCATCTCCAGCGCAATAAAGGAAACGCAGCACGCTCCCCCCGTCAAACAAAAGAGAATCCTATGCAAAATATATTGTCTTTTCTTCACTGTTTTATCCATTCCGTTGAATAAAGCTGCAGCCGAAAATTTAAATATATATGTATATATGCATGTAGGCAGCACGCCCAAAGAATAAAAGCGGATGGGCGTTATACGACAGCGATAAAAATACGAAAAAAAGAACGCCCTCTTTTGTCGCCTATTCAAAAGCGGAAACAATTCTTAATGTTGTTATAGTTTATCTGTCACCTAAAGCACCACACCATTTCTGTTCACTGAAGTTTTGTTGTAATGTAATGTGATAATATATCAGATATGCCTATGAATAAAACAGACTAGATTCATATCTTCAAAGCTGTACTATTCGAATATTTGCTTTGTTATTAGTGTTTGTTGCCGGAAAGCTATTTTAATACATGGGAGTATTTGAGAGTGTTTAAATAGCAATGCAAAGATTTAAACTTTTATAAAACTTTCAAATGCAAGCGAGAGATACCCCGGAAACTATAACAAATATTTATTTTTTCTTTTAGGTGTTATGAAATAGTGTTAAGAACGTTGTATGTATGAGACACTCTATAATTAATAAATCTGTTTTACAAACAATTGTGGAACAAATCTTACTTTTCCCTCTACAGAATTGTACAAACTACTATGTACTGACTTACCTGCAGAAACAGCGTATCGACATTCGGTAAATGTCGTCATGAAAATATGTTACTAGGTCTCTAAGTTTACGCAATTACATGTCGGTAAAACAAGAAAATGGGTGTGCTTAAAACCACACAGCAGAAGTGTAAACTTCATCAAGGCGAGGTTAATAATACGAAATACAACTTTTTTTTATCGTTCTATATTACATTTAAATAATCGTCCGCGAACTTACCAATTCGCGAACGCAACACAGTTCGCGAAATACAATTTCGCGGCCGTTGCTATGGCAGCGGCCGTTAAAGTAAATACACATTTTGACACATGTTTAATCACACATTCTACGACTTATTTTGACAACTATCAAGTATTTGTAGTTTATTATATTCGTCTCATTTCCATGGTGACGCATGTAAAGCAAGTAAACTAACTAAATTAAATTAAATTGTGTCTCAATTTAAATTAAATCGATTGAAAAATTTAACGGTTGCCCAAAAATTTGTGTGTATATCTTGTCCGCGAAAAACTTTAACGTACTCGAGATTGTCTTGCCTCGGCCGCAAGCATTATTAAGGAGATTTTCGGACGCATGTATATATATAAATAGACGATATGAATACTGGCTTTCGACTCCCGCCCTTGGTCTAATAATTAAGTGCTGGCTTCTCACCCAGGCGGCTCCGGTTCACATCTGCTTTGGGACATTATTTATTCATTTAAATTTCAATTTAATTGAAATTAAATACCTCTATATAATATATTTATTTATCTTGTTCCCTTAGCCGACTTTACCCGAAGAGCGTTACATATCCGAGCGTTGCAGGTCAGTCTTGTTCACCGCCTACAATCAGCGCAACGCGCCTAAAGAAGTTTACACTTCAATAAATAAATATTTATCTCATCCTCAATATTTGTTATTCTTTTATTAATCAAAAATAAGGCTGAAAACGTAGCTAATTCATCACTTAATAGCATAAACTCATCTGTAAGAATCTCAACAAAAATATATTTATTGAGTGAAAAATAGCGGGGCACAATTGTAATAAAGTGTAATGTTTATGAAAAAGTAAGTAAGCGACACATATTGAAGTGTATAGTAGCTACAGAAATGGGTATTTTCTAGTATAATTTTGGTTTTTTATAAAAATTAATTGGTTTATATAAATAAATGCATTTCAATTTAAAGTTCTGATATCACACAAACGTCATAGATATGAACAAACTGGTTAAGATAATAACCGAACACTCGACACGACACCAAATCCACAGCCTTTTAGCGATTTTCATAAATGTAGTATTGATAAACGGACTATTTCGTGGAGGATAATCATATGTGCCGAACATTTTAACATTTTCCACGTACTAGTTCAAACGTCAATAGTACGTTTCTGAAAATAGAAAAACTGAAATTCAACATAGCTCTACCTGCGTATTCTTCATCAATATGTTTATTTAAATCCATAATTTCAAAAGTCATACTTGCAAGAAAGCCTTCGACAAGTGTCAGACAAGTAATTATGCTCTATGCGCTGTCATGAGTTTTATGAACCCATTTTGATTGATATTTACCATAAAATCTAATGTTATTATTTCATTAATTAACTACCTAAATTAAATATTTGATATTTATTTTTCATGCAACTTGTGCCTCATTTTATTTTAAACATTGTAAAAGAACCATACCACTTTGTATGTGTATATACGTTTAAGTCTTATTCGTACTGATTTACATCTATCAGATATTAATTAGTTTATTAAATTTTGTAAACTTTTCAAATTCTCTTTTATTTTACCTTTTTCCACAAAACAAAAAATATTTAAATAAAGCGAAAGTGAACCCTGCATCTGAGAGAAAGGATCAGGGCAATTTATCACATTACAATTACATGAGTGGATAGAAAAGTAGATTAAGTAAATCGCTGTCGAACTGACAATATGCAGCAATATCTGTATAACCTGATGCATTGTGTTTTATATATGAGTATAAGGGTCAATACGCAATGTGTAGTATATAGTAAGGGACAGAGTAAGCACCTCAATGATGAGATAATATTTATACCCCTTAGATTTAAGGTAACAGAGACAAAAATTTAAAAAATATTTCATTTAGCAAAACAGCGGGCCATAATCATCAAATCTTATGCATAATCTTACTTTTAGTCTTGTACTTGCTATATTTATTATACACTATCGTTAAAAAATGTAAACAATGAGGGTTTGAGATATTCTTTCCCCATTTATTTTTCTAATAAGTCATATTTAAGTGTCTGTAAGATACTTTAAATTAAAGCAAAACTAAATTAACGGAATATCGGCGTTCCTTTGTGGATCAGAATAAATTTTAGTTTGGTGTACAAACAATATACTGCCATCGATTTCTTTTACTTTCTGATAAGGCTTTCATCGATCTTAATTCCTTTGCCATATTCTTGTTCTTGGGTTAAATATGATATCCAATATAAGTAAACGATAAAGAAACTGGTGTAACTGGTAATTCAAAGTAAGTTCAGTCTAGGTTAGTAAGATTATGCGGTCGTATTCAACAGTTGTAGTTGATACAATCTCATAAAAGATGCACATATTTCAACTTATCTATGTAATGAATAATCAGTGTTTCTAGATTTTACAGTAGAAGTAAATTATTCTCATATGCATATACATATAAATTTACTGTTATTGCGTACACTGCAGAATGGTAGGTGATGAGTGTGATTACATCATTAAAACAGTGATTGTGCGTAATTTATCTTATAATTATGCTGTCATTTTAATGATGTACTGTAATTTTACATTATTATAAAATGTCTGATATGACGATTTTAAAATTTATAAATGAACGGATTTAATGCTCAAGTAAAAATTCCTACTCTTGATATAAGAATTGTTAGATTTGGGTTTCCATAATTATCGTAATGGAATGCTAAAATTGATAAATGTAAAGCGACCATTTTATAGTTAATATATTCTATCTTCAATCTTCCTGATGTATTTCTATTAGAACATAACACTATTATAAATAAAATACGAATATGTTACATATTTCTATGACAGCATTCAAGAAGAGTAAAACTTATTACCTATAAGTACATATAATAATTTTTATAATATTTTTCTCCGTGATAAATGATACAATAACGAATATCACTTATACAGTCTGAATATCAGTGTTAAGGTACTATAAGATTATTATTATGATGCATCGATTAACTATAAAAAGGAAACAGCAGTTAGATACAAAAACATCAAACACGACCTTTTTAGACAAAACAATAAATACACAAGTCATAATTTTACAAATACTTTATATAAATTGAATAAATGTATTCATTCAACTGAAGGTTAGTTCGGGACAGTAGCCACTAGAGGGATTCGGCAGTAGGATATGCCCATTCATTAATTTTTCCCGCTAATATATTGTAGTAAAAGTTAAAGTTACTAAGAAGATACCGAATACAATTGGTTTTCATCGGAGTACAGAGTACACCATGTATGACCGCATCCCTTCGCCCTCCTGTTTACACTTTTCTGTAGGTTGTATAACTATAGTATTAATAAACAAGGCTTTTGAAAAGCAGTTGTCAATGCTTTGCACAACTTGACATTATGAACCAGTTGCACCC
Organism: Amphimallon solstitiale; assembly: GCA_963170755.1. Classification (NCBI taxonomy): domain Eukaryota; kingdom Metazoa; phylum Arthropoda; class Insecta; order Coleoptera; family Scarabaeidae; genus Amphimallon; species Amphimallon solstitiale. The sequence goes on along the minus strand of OY720683.1, from coordinate 105,678,573 downwards.
CATAGATATACAAAATCATCGATACGGCAAATCTACCTCTTTTGCTACGACAATTTATTTCATCTGTCAAAAACATTACATTTTAATACACGTTATGTTTGTTTGACATCGGATAAACTGCTATAGACCGTCTCAACAATGGTCTCAACCTTAGTATTCAGTATGAGTCTTATGGAGACAGACAACATAGTTGTCAATTCGACAATAACAGGTTAGGTTGGTAACTCATTATAATGACATGACATTTGAAATACTTATTGGTTAGGATATCATTCTATATATGTATTACATTATAATATTAATTTGACACTTGACAGGAAGGTTATGTTGTGATACTTACACCACACCTATAATGCTAATCATAAACATAATAAAACGAACTGACAACTTTGCCTTGAAATAAAAAAAAGACAGTTTATTACAAATTGCGTACGGTAGTAAAAGAGGTATATATTCCATAAGAGACTGTACTGAATACTAAGGTTGAGACGGTCTATAGTAGGTTTGTTTACAAGCGGATAAACTGCAAGTTGATTTTGCCATGGTAACGAGAATTCAATAAATTTTGGTCGTCAATCTCATTGTAAAATTTGAACAAATTTTCACATTGTTGATTTTTGGCCTGATTGATTATGTCCGGTGTCAATGAAACGTCTATTTCAAATTTGAGATTGCATTGCAAATGAAATTTGCAGTTTGTCAAAGTCTTGTTTTTTGAATTATTTTTAGTATGGTCTCAATATCCTATTTTAACAAAGTAAGGATTATTTCTTTAATAGAAACTGGACTGTGTGAGGCTACGGTAGCATCTCGTCAAGAACTTGCAAAAAGTTCCGTAAATTTTACTGCTGCTTTTACTGCTTCTCAGTTAACGTATGGGCATGGATTTCCGCAAAACGTCATGGCATACTATTACGAACTGATGAGCGTCTGACAAGATATGTTTATATCAACATTTTAAAAAACGTTATGTTACCCTCAACTAAACCAATTTCTCCAGAAGGGAATTTTGTTTATCAACAAGATAATTGTCCAATAATTGGGTAAAATTGATACAGAACATACAGATGCATAGGGTAATGTCTCAGAATAAAGACGAACTGTTCGCGGTTATAAATAACGCTTGGCATGGACTTACGCCAAACTATTTTAGAAAACTATGCCATTCCATGCGTAATAGTTTGCCAAAAGTTAATGAGGCAAACGAAGAAATAACAAAATATTGAATTTTCGTAGTTTGTTATTTGTATATGTAGTTTTAGTTACCGTATTAATTTTAATTCGCTATTGTTTATTTATTTTGTTGCAATATACTTCATGTTTATTTTTATTATTATTATTTTCCTGTGTTTTAAAGTAGTATCGACAATAGAATCAGTAACAAAATTTAACACAAAAAATAATGACAGTCATATATGTGAGAGATTAAATTTGATTAAATTATAGGTTATTACAATTACAATCATTTCACAATATCACAATATAGCAACATTCATTTTGTCAAAAAATGACATTGACGATCAAAAATTAGTGCTCGCAGTTGTACCTATGTATTCAAAGAGATGTTGCGTTTTTGGGTTGTTTAAATAAAAATATCTTTATTTATTAATATTAAATAAATGATTCATTAAATTGACCAAATATTGGTTTCATTGCCTTTGAGGTAGCGTCTTATCGAGAACCGAGACTATTGAGCTCTTTCGTGATAGTATGTATAACTGAACACGTGCTGTCTTGTAACAAACTCTTGTTTGTCCTTGCATAGAAACAATCGGCGGAATCTTTAAGATTGTAGTAACATGTCCGCTGACAAAGATAGTATTTTGTGTAGACACAGAGGAATGGGAGTATTTGTTTTGGTGATTACATGGAAAGGCTGCCGTTCTGATAACGGTCATGATAATAACCTAGTTTTATTTATTAATACGCGTATGAATCTGCTCATTTATTAAAATCGGCAAACTCAGATGGCATAAAATGTACTCGGCCGAGTTACTAAAACCGAGTACTGGATTTTAGTACTCTCCCCGCGTAAACAAACGTTTTAGTGATTCATTCAAGTACTCGCTCCAGTGTTCATTTCAGTTGAGTGAATAGAAAACAATCCTATTTACTGGAGCGGGTGGCTACCCCCACTATGCCCTTTCTCGACTGTCTAGACCACTAAAGTCATGTAGACAGGGTTTTTTAGTGATGATTCCAGTCAAGTGCAGTATCGGCCGGTGTCATATGTAATTTACATCTGACACATCATGTAAATAATTATAAATTGAGTTATAACAGGTTATTACGAGACAATGGCTAAGTGGAATGAAGACACTACAATTAAGTTTGTAGAGTTGTATAGAGAACAGGCGAGAGAATCTGCCATAAAAAATTGGGGAAGCAATAAATATCGCAGATTTAAAAGCCACGAAGTAAAAGATAAAATTAAAAATTTAATAGTGACGTACAACCAAGAACTGACAAGGATTAAAAGATTTTGTAGAAGTATGTTGAAACATGCTGGAGACATTCTCATACTATTTTTATATTCTGCAACATCTTCAACAGAAAGTTCTTTGAAAAGCTTGAAGCCCGCGTGTGTTTCTCCTAGCTAGCCATTTTCTTACCCACAACTTTTTTGGGTGATTTTGTTCATGTTCCAAGATGTCTATCATCTCTTCACATAACATTTCCACACATGTACTTATTGCTTTTTTTTAGTTTTAAAGCACTATTTCGATTAAATCTCATTTTGCATGACAAAAAGTTTTCGTTTTATAACCTCAAAGTTTCTTAAAATATAAAGATCTACTTTACTGTCTTAATTTTTACTAGAATGTGTGTAGACGCTACTATCTTGCAAAATACTCTCTTCCAGTACTCGGTTTTAGTAACTCGGCCGAGTTACTAGCACCGTGTAAAGGAGCCTTTATTATGAGTAAAGCACTCATGCATGTTTTAATTGTATTTGAATTATTATTGTATATTTTTAATTCAGTTAAAATAAGGTTTGTAATAACGGATGGTTCTAAAATTATCGGAAAAATTTTAGATGTTGATAATTTTCTCAAAACTATTTTACTTTATAAACAATATATTTCAACAATTAACAATAAATACTTAATCCATTATCTTCGATGGTTCTCAGTTTTCTTGTGACTTGTCCCATCATCCTCAGAACAACAGCAGGATTAATTTCTCGCATTTTTTGAAAAATTCAACGTTATAATTGGTCTTCATTTGCAGCTTCCCATCCGATTTCATACACTTTTCTGGTCAATTTTGACTAAAATTCCTCTATTGGCCGAGCCTGAGGAACACTGGAAGGATTGTCTAATTTAGGACGAAAGCTGTTTGCGTTATATCAATCTCTAGTAACTCTAGGGTAATGGCATCAAGCTAGATCGAGTTAAAACATGATATCATCATTGCCATGATGTGTATTTAAAAGCAATTTAGAAAGGCATCTTTGAGTTAAAGCTTCTCATCGAACACGACTAATGTACTACGGCTGCGAGATAAATCCGGCCTCAGAAATGGCACACCACACTAAAATTTTGTCCTCAAATTTGGTTTTACTTTTGAATTTGACTTGTCTGGTGTGTTTTCTATGTCGTCGGTTTAAAAACCGTCGTTTCCCTTCATCTCTGAATGGGACAAGATAAACTATTTCTCATCATTCTTTCTAACTGAACCGCGGTGTATTTTTGTGCTTTCCTTCGTTTTCGCAATACCGTTATTTCGTGAAATTCTTCGAAAAACAGTGGTCTTTAAAACGCCCAATCTACGACCTATTTTTCGCTTACTCCAACTCTGTCCTTAAGAGCTTCAAAGATTCTTCGTTCCCCCACTTGGTGCAAAATTCTTGGTCGACCACTTTTGTGCAAATTGACGCATGGTATTCCTTTAAGGTTGTTCCTTTATAAGGAATCTAGCTTATAAGACATATGACTTCCAGCGACAACTTAAAAGTAAATTTAGTACAACAACAAATCATCTAAAAATTTTCCGAAAACTTTGGGACCATACGTTAATTAGCAAACAATGCCTCATTAAAATACGTAAGTAAACAATGACAAAAAATCTATTTTATATTATTCTGTGAGTAATCAACAACTACTATGAAATATGTCTATTTATATTTTAATAATTCATTATATTTTTTATGATTAAATTAAGTGTAGCTGTAATTAATATGAAATATATTAAAATCCTTTTGTATAATAATTTTTATGTATTTTGTAGAAAGAAAATAATAACTAGTTAGTAAGTTATAAGTAGTAATTATTGTTTGTGAAGTAATAAAACGAGTATTTCTTACCACAAAAGTAATACAAAAAATGTGTCAAATATAATTATATTAAACATTTTTTTATAGTATTTCATTCCTTTTTAAAAGCATGGAAAAACAATGAGTTGTTAAAACGACTTTCTTATAAGTATGTGCGTTTCGAATTTTTTACATAAAAACTGTTTCATATATTAAGTTTTAAACAGTTTTATCTTCTTAATAAATCTGTGGGTAAAATGTTACTATTAACTTAAAGAAAAGAAGTAAATGTAAGAACACTGTTCTATGCAAGTTAGGAAGAACTGAAAAATATTTAACTTGTTATACGTTCCTTGTAACTTTCAAAATAATGAATAATAGTTTTTAAATGATACCTTATAGACAGTCTATAGTAAAAGTATTGTAAAATTATCTCGTAAATAAGAACATAATTAACATTTCGTAATAAAAGTAATTGAAGTATGTACATAAATGAAATTGTCTCTATTTCTGTTTACACGTAATACGCCCAAAGTAACTCAACATAATATTCTATTTATATAATATACCAAAGTTAAGTGCTAGCATGTTGCCTAATAATTTCCTTTTGAATTCTTCGCCCCGTTAATAAATTTCTTTTTCTGAATGCAGTCTGTGATGTTACTTTACACACACATTAATAAATAAACCTAGGTTATAATGATGATCTTAACGATAACAGCGAAATTTTCATGTAGTATAGTAAAATACACCCATTTCGCTGTGTATGCACAAAACACTGCCTTTATCAGCGGACACGTTACTATAATAGTTAAGATTCGGCCGGCGGAACTCTCAGTTTATACGGGCAAAACCGCCGGCGGACATTTAGCAAGACTTCATTAAGAACTAAATAATTTTTAGCATATATTATCTAACAGCATCGTGAACAGAACAGCTCTTTCGAAATATGTCAATTGCATATATATATTCTTACTTGTTTCTAACATAACCTTGAATTAGAAGTTTGTGCAGGAGTTGATTAAGATCATAGATATATCAGAAGATGTAAATTAAAAATATCCAGGTTCATCTAATAAAAAATATTTTTTGTAAAGTTTCAAACCGCTGATATTTATACTTCATATAAATTTTATTCCAAATTAAAAAATTTTGATTGCACATCTTACTAGTCTTAAATAATTTTCTGCCCATTAGAATATCTCCATTTAAATGTCACTACGTAACCGAAATTATTAAGGTTATTATTTACGATAATTGTTTATGAGTCTTGTCCGATATTAAAAACGTATTTGACATAATTAATGAACAATAATAAATAAAACAATCTGCTTGGAATTAATTAATGCTCGGACTCTAAGGAAAATTGTCAGAATATAAACGCCACGCATCAAATTAGTATACATTTTTCATTCTTATCGTTTTATTATGTAGATTTTGTAATTTCCACGGAACAATTTAATGGTTGTTGTCTCGTACACCTGCGCTACACCAATCTCCTAATTAACTTTATCAAAATCTAGTCGATGATTTATGCGAAATGTGAAAACGGGCACTGTGCTGTTTTGGTATTTCAAGCAAAAGTATTCCGTGGAGATTCTGATGTCGTTCTCTAATTAAATGTGTCGCCTTGAAGTTTGTTTCTCTGGCGGAACATAATTGATTAATAAAGTTCAGGAGTAACAGTCCATGAAATTGTATAGAACTATGGCAGTCTTTTGTTTGCAAGATTTTTCTTCTTCAACTACTGTTTCACCTCTGTAATTAAATTAATATAATAAAATTATATTTAATTTATTAGCATCATTAACATCTAAATTAAATAATATCTACTTTGCATACAATAAGCTTCTAAAGAATAATCAAGAGTGTTAATAGCGAATTGCTTATGCTCCTAAATATTCTATACGAATAACAATTCAGTCAGACTTTGCATTAATAGTGCAGTAAGCTTTAGTACTAATTAAGTAATCTATGTATTAATACGTGAAAACAATATTTTAAGCATATTGAGCGCACGGAGGAGTGTGAGATTTGGCATAGTTAAAGTTCATATGGAAAAGAAGTGCAGAAAGATAATATATATGTATATGTGTTACAAATTAATTAAATTAAATTAATACGTGCAAAAAAAACTTTGTACCTCGTTTTAATACTTTTTGACAAAAGAACCTCAATAACGATCAAACTTTAATGAATTAAGGTCGAATTTCGACCACTGGGCGACCACTAGTTATTATTAATACTAATGTTAGTATTTTCTATCAGATACACAAACTCAAATAAAAAAATTAAGTGTGGCCACCACACGACTTTCTTATACGTATGAGCGTTTGAAATTATAGAATTTTAATAATTTTTTTATACAAAAATTATTCAAAATGCTATTCTAAATACTTTCATTCTCTTAATAAATCGCTATAGAATACATCCTTTGCAAGATATTATCAAAAAAGTGCTACTCGCTAAGAGTAAAAGTGCTACTTCCGGTCCGAATTTTGAAATTTCATATCTACAGAAAATATTGCAAATCCTGTTCTAAATACTTTTGTACTTTTGATAAATATATATAGAATGCATAACTTACGACATATTTGCAAAAAATCGCTATTCGATAAGAGTAAAAGTGGTACTTCCGGTCTGAATTTTGAAATTTTTTTTATACAAAAGATATTGAAAATTATGTTCTATCGGTTGCTGTTTGAACTATCGATTATTTCGGCTTTGACAGCTCGAATGACTTTGCCAATGTGTCAAATATTTAGTAAAAGGTTTGCGGTTTACGAAATGGTTAAGTTTACGCTCTAAGAAAAATGGGAAATATTGAAAACTTAGGTACTTCCAAAATGGTGAGTCTTCAACCGAAGCTGCAAGAAAAATGCGCACAAAATTCGGGAAAAATAAAGCGCCTCCCAGGCAGTTTGTGGATAAATTTGTGAAGCGTGTGCGTGAAAGTGGCTCGTTAATGGACAAAGCAACGCGTTCCCGTGCTTGTCCAGTGCGCTCAATCGAAAATATTGCTGCTGTTGCCGAAAGTGTGAGTGATAATCCATCAACATCAACTCAACACCGTTCGTAGGAATTGAACATTTCTCGCACGTCCCTTCAAAGAATTTTGATGAAAGACCTCGGTTTGAAGCCGTACAAAATTCAATTGGTGCAAGAGCTGAAGCCGCACGTCCATCCGATGCGATTTCGGTTCGCCCAATGGGCCGAAGGACGCTTGATGGAAGATGAGCATTTTTATCGAAAATCATCTTTTCAGATGAAGCTCATTTCCACCTCGGTGGTTATGTCAATAAGGAAAACTGCCGCATTTGGGGCTCAGAAAATCCACACGTAATCATGGAAAAGCCAATGCACCCACAACGAGTGACTGTTTGGTGCGGTATGTGGTCCGGCGGCATCATTGGTCCGCTATCGCGGCATGTTGGAAGATTTTTTCTTTCCCCGAATGAAAGAGGAAGACATCGGCGGCATTTGGTTCCAGCAGGACGGCGCCACGTGCCACACAGCCAACGTTACAGTCGAACTTTTGCGCGGTACGTTCGAAAATCGTATAATTAGCCGAAACGGCGATGTCAACTGGCCGCTTCGCAGCTGCGATTTGACTCCGTTGGACTATTTTTTGTGGGGAGCCGCCAAGGATAAGTGCTACGCCAACCATCCAGAGACGATTGATGACCGAAAGCACGAGATTGAAGTCGCCATTGAGGGCCACACCATCGAAAATGTCATGAAAAATTGGGTCGACAGAATGGGCTACTGCAAAGCCAGCCGGGGCAGCCATATGAATGAAGTGGTCTTCCACTATTAAACCGCAATGTTGGCGCTATTCAATAAAAAAAAAATAATTGACAAATATATAACTTTTTCGTGGGCCCTCATAAAGTATCATAATATCCCAACGTCCCATTATAAAGGCCGCTAAATTACATTTTCTCATTCGTCAGAGCCCGTAGAATCTGAATAAGCAATAACAATGACTTGCGAAATATTTGCAAAAAACTGGTTTTCAATAAGAGTAAACGACCTACTTTCGGTAGGAATTTCGAAAAACTTTTTAAATAAAGTTGTTGCCAATTTTAATTTTGAATACATATGAATTCTTTATAAACTTAGTAGTTGACGAAATATTGGCAAAATTCGATTTTTTCACTGAAGCAAACTACTACTTCCGGTCTACCGATTTTACTGAAAAACTAATCAGATCTCAAGAAGGAGATTATACACGTAAATACAAAATTTGGAATTGATATCTCCGGCGGTTTGATCGCTGTCGTGGTCACAGACACACAGACATTTTTTAAAAACCACATTTTCGGGATCAGGGGCCTTCAAAACGTGGACATCTGCAAAGATCTCGAAGTTGAAAATTTTCGTCATCACAATACTTCCTTATACTACGTATAAGAAAGTAAAAAGGAGTAATTACATACGAAAGAGATGCGTTCTATTGATGATACTGTTAGATAATATATTCCAAAAATTGTTTAATTTTTAATAACCGCTGTGGTTTAATGTCCGCCTGCGTCATGTCTGACTGAGAGTTCTGCCGCAGGCGGAATCTTTACGCTGATAGTAACGTGTCCGTCGACAAAGGTAGTGTTTTGTGCAGACACAGCGGAATGGGCCTATTTTTGTAGATTTCCGCCGTTCAGCGGCATATTACTATACTACATAAAATTTCGCCGTTATCGTAACGGTCATGATCATAGCCTAGTTTTATTCATTAATGTGCCTAAGTATGACAAATAGCAAATGTTTTCATTATTAATTTCACAAAAAACTATATGGGAAGGAAAAGTTCGAGCAAGAGAAGAAACCTAATTTTTTTATTCAGAATTACTTCATAATATTTAGTTTGAGAGAAAATTAAATGAAAATGATTTTACCATAAGTGTTAACTACTCTTATTTACAGATATCAAAAATATTCATATAAAAATGCTGTTTAAAATTTTAAAATATGCACAAATATGATTTTATATTAAAATACGTGATATTTTTTAACTGCTATCTAGGTAAAACTAGTTCTGTGGCTGCCGTTTGGATAGTCATTTTAATTTTTAAATTCCATTTTTACACTAGTTGTCATCAGTCGTTTGAAGAAAGTAATTTACTAAATAAATATATACCAAATATGGTCGAACGATTAACTTTGCAAGAGAGAGATGAGCTGGTTCTTATTTGTGGAGATAATTATGACATAGAGAGAAGCAGTTGATGTTTTCAATTCAACATATCCTAACAAAACGATTAGTACGCAAAGCGTGTCAAGAATATTTATCAGTTTAGAGATAGTGTTAGTTTAAAAATGCCTTACAAGAAAGCACGAAAAAAATATGGCAGCAGTCTCGAAAACTCTCTATGGGTTATGCAAAGTGTAATAGAAAATCCTTACATTTCTGACAGAAAAATTTCAAGTAATTTAGATAGAAAAAATCAGCGGTAAGCAATGGTCTGGATAATAAAATGTCTGCAAACAGATCTCCATAACGATTTGTATAAATTGCTACTAGCATAAACCCTTTAGTTTATGGAATAAACGACTCGATAAAACGACGAGTCCAAAGTTACCCACCGACTAAAATTTTCGTTAAAAACTTAAAATTTATCCGGAAAAAAGAAAGCTCTCGTGTAACTATAAGTGACAATTTAATGCATGTGTAAAAAAACCTATAAGTCGCGCGTTACTTTGACAGCGAAAAAAGTTTACCATAACTTTTAAATCTACAAAAAGAGTTGTTTACCTTTGGTTGAACTGACATCAATTTGTTTTAAATGAAATGTCAAAGTCGACGCAACAGTAAACTATAAACTGTGTTTTTAATTACAGTATTTTTGAATAATATAATTACTATCCAATAAATGTTTCACTAATTGTTCACACATTTAATAAATTATCTTACAGAATTACATTCGAGCTATCTTTTTATTTCCGGATAAATATTCCATTTTCAAACTCAAATTTAGTTGCTAAATGGGAACTGAACTCATCAAATTGCCTCCTCGATAAAACGACTAGCCCTTCGGATTCCTCGTTTTATCGAGGAGGCTATTTGTTTCGTACAGTTACAGCATCTAAAATTTTCGTCAAAAAATGAAAATTTATCCAGAAAAAATAAAGCTCTCGTGTAATTATAAGTAAAAATCTCACGGAATTTGATATTGAAGTGATACTACAAATGTCAATCACAGAATTACTGTTTCGTAGATAACAGTTAAAAATTTTTACGAATTTTCTATATTATTGCTCTATAACAGTGAATTTTGACTTTGTTACTTATTTTAATACAAATTTGTATTTGTGTATGTTTCAAAATTTGAAATAGCGTTTCTAAACGGATACTTTTTATGTCTTTAAAAACAAATGTACTTTACTCATATGGCAAAATTAATTGTTTTTAATTTTCTCTCTAATCAAGTACTACAAAACAACTTTGAATAAAATGTATTAGATTTGTAGTGATGCACGAACTATTTCTCCGATGACGTTTCCTGTGAAATCAATAATAAACACCCCCAAATGCCTCATACTTACGTGGACCCGTTGTATATAAATAAAGTGTGACCCAATAAAAGCGCACATTCACTTCTTGAATAAGACATATTTTTTTCGAAAAATTATAGTACATATTAATTAAAACTTAAATTGCGGAGCGATCATTTAAATTCTAAATTATAGCAGGCGGGATTTTTTTATTAGGTTGTCCAGAATGTCAATTATTGATTAATTAACATTTTCAAACGTCACTTTGACAATTCAAATTGTAAATTAGTACTTATATACCAACTTAATTTAAATTTCACAGCCTGCTCTAATTTAGAATTCAAATGATGGCGCGGTATGTAAGATTCAATTAATGTATAACAACATGTAGCAAATGGAAGCCAAAACTTTGTTAGCACACGCTTGCTCTTTTTTTTTTGTAGAATTGTTGACAATATTTATGCACATTTGTAATTTGTAATTTGTAATTCAACAAATCACGCATGTAATTCCATTCATAATCGCAGCGCAATTGGTGTTGGATAGTTGTAATAGGAATGTGACTTAACAATACCTCAAGAATCGTATAGTGTGATATTACATGATATAACTGGCAATTCTGGTGACCATTGCGTATGATGCTCTAGCAACATTTGCATTGTTTTGTCTGTTGTGTGGCAGGATGTAGCGCCTTGATGGAATCACATATAGTCCAGTTTTATATACCGACCAGTGTAGGCTTGTATATCATGTTACAATGACGGTAACCTGGCACTATACTGCCAGGTTTGTCTTCGAAGAAATATGGTCCAAAATAGTGACTTTTGTGGAAGCCATTATTCCTCATGAACTTGTCGAAAATTCTTAACAGTCCAAATACGAGAATTTTAGGTCAAAATAAATCTCTAAAGAGGGTGTTTTTGAAAAATTTTGGCAAATACAAGCCGTTACGCATGAACTGTCGACTTAGTCCAAGAACTGGTGTCAAAAAAGTGCGCGAGTTTTGGAAAGGTTCAAAAGGATACTTTCGGATCGGACTGTATTTTAGTCATAAAAAGCCACTGTACAGTCAGCACGCCAGGTATCGGGACACCTGGCGCTCGGGTGCCAGGAAAGGTGTAATTTTAATTAGTATCCTCAAATTGATTTGGAAATGCTGAAAAATTATCAATAGATAGTCAATGCGATGCATAACCTTAATCGAACAGTCAGACAGGTAAATAATCGAACGTGCGGCGTCAGCACAGGTGCGGATATGTTGCAAAAATTACGTTAAAGCCAATGTTTTAGAAAAGCTGCAATTTTGAAGTATGTTAGTTCCACTTAATTAAATCCACTAAATCAATAGTCAGACACCGTTTTAATAGAATCCACTCAGTCAGCAGTCAATGGAAATCCGGAATACACGCTCGCGCTGCTTGTGGTTATATTAGGGGTTTCCGTGTAATTAAACACAATAAACGATTAATAAATAAACAGGAACAATAAACGATAAAGATTTTTTCATGCAAAATAAATGCAAAAATTGCGTATTAATTCTTCCGTATATGAAGTTTTGACCACAGCGTACTTACTTTAAAAAATATGAAAATCGAGGGGTGCTCTTATTGGGCCATCTTTAAGAAAATTGAAATTTGAATCATTATTACATAGGAACTAGTATACATTGAAATTGATTAATAATGATGAAATAGTATAATGCCCCACGATTGGGTAAGCCAAATAATACGGTATTCATAATAATAATTAATAATGTAATTGAATAATAAAGCAAATTGATAATTAAGAATGTGGTACTAAACTATACTATGTAATAGGAAATAATTTGTATTAAAATAACTAGACTAATAACTTTCTTATCTCTTTCTTTTGTTAAATTTTGAGGTTATGAAATGCAGACTTCTCCCAGTTTATTTATTATTTAAACTTACTAATATTCCATATAAGAACAAAAATCAAAAACAATAGGGATTCTAATATCATCTGTGCACATTCAAGAACATAATTTTTTTTAAATAGAAAGTAAATGTGGATAGAATACCTATATCATCAATACTTTAGAGGAATACAACTATAAAATCATTTATTATATATTACTTGCCAATAAATTTTATTGAACGTTTAGAAACCTTTAAATGATTTACGATAACAAATATCGTAAACAATGACCATAAATTACATATACGATGTAGGTTCAAAAATATGAATATGTTTTTGTGACGATTACAAGTAAAACTGTGTTTATTCTGAGAGTATCTTTATTATAGATTCTTCTAAAAACTGATATTTAATGAAAAATCCCCCTTAAACCGGCTACATTTACAATCGTATACGAGCGTACGATTCGTAGGAAAAATCGTAGGTGTAAATGTAAACTCGTACTCATTGTCAAACTGAATAGAGCTGAATCCGATTTTGTTAGGAGTTAGTAGAATTAAAAATGGCGGAAACTAAACTGTTCCTGTGACACCCATGAATTTATCTAAATTTATAAAACTATGGAGTGTTTATAACACAAAAACTAAAGAATTTTGAGATATTATCGCCAGGTATAAGGCTTATGAAGCAATTGCTAATATAATGGACATTAGTATCGATGCAGTTAAAAAAAAAATAAATTGCGCTCTACTTATATAATAAAGAAAAGAAAAGGATTTTTGTACAAATGTGTTGTAGTTCATTCTCATGAATTTTTTATAGTCACATGCTTCCAAAGATGTTGTAACAAACCTTCTCCAATTCGAAAAATTTGTCTTTTATCTAGTGTTTCTTTTACCCAAATTTGTCTCTTTTTATATCGCATGTGACTATTATGCATTTTCATAATTTTTAGCATGAGAGTAATATCTATACATGCTTTCTTTTACTTGGAGCCATATTTAAAGTACTTTATTCAATTACTTCAATATACGATACCTATGGGTGCTCAAGTACCCGTAAATGTAAAGGTATTTAAAGGTGTTTAAGATAAAAATTATGTTAAAAATTGAGAAATTAAAACATTGTCTTACACGGTTTTCAATACAATGTGTTTCACAATAGAAGGAAATATCAAATTGATATGAATAATTTGAAACGTAAACAAAAAAATATTATGAAGAGGTCTTGCTACAATACCTATACCTATTTGGATGTAACTTCTGGATTGAACGTTGTATCGTGATCCTGGGAGTCGTTATGGTCAATTTGAACTGGAATTCCTTCTTCCAGTATTTCGGAAAAAGAGGTTTAATAGATATGTCTTTAACGTCATCCTGGTTTCTCTCAATAGTAAATAAAGAACTCTTGAAGATATTCTGTTACTGAATCTCGGAGTAATGATTTATTGTATATCTTATTTATGTAGCACTTATTAATTTCCACTAATGACAGGATTACTGTTATCGGCGCCTTAATAAGAATATTTTTGATACTTTTAAAATGCGAGATAATCTGTTCCCGTTATGCTCTATTATCAATGATACAACATATCATAAATTCACTTCGTAATTATACGCAAAAATACCACTCGTTCTGTAATATTTTAGACACCCACGCCTCGGTAAATTGGCTTGGATATTAATAATGCTCGTTTCAATTTTTTCTTATGGCGTCCTTTTTTTCATCTTGGTATTTTATATCTTCCATATTAACAATTTGAATGCTGTTTTCAACATTATTTTACTTACGTTTCTTATAATTGACTTTTTAATAAATCTTTAAATTATTTTTTCTGTTGGTCATAATTTAAATTCATCTTTTTAATATGTAACTTCTAGACTAAAAACAGCTATCTATAACACGAAACAAGTAGCAACAAAAATTGTTTGTTACGAATAAATGTAACTATTCTTCGGAAGCCCTTATAAGTTTTAAGATCATCAAGTTTGAGATACGCGGCAATTTTAGAGGAAACCGTGTTTATATCCACAGGTTGTCGTGTACACTTCCTATTATTATAAAACAAGAAGGATCGAGCATGAGATATGTTCAACTGGACGTAAACATGCATATTTTCGGTATATCGTAAAAGAGTTAACCACGATGCCTTCTCCAATAATGGCAAACTTTCTTTGTGAATACATTTTGGTATCTCGAAGTGTTACAATGAGAACTTCTCCAATATCTTGGATATCATTCACTGTAAGGTCACATAACTCCTTGCGCCGACATGCTCCAGCAATGCTGAACATCAATGTAGTCTATAAAATAAGGGAAATATATTTTTCTTAGTTTTAACAACCAAAACATATATACCTTTACAAATCAATATGTTTCATATATGCAACTTCTAACAAAAAAATTGCAATTTATTCGCTAGATAACTCCTTCGATTTGTTCACATGATGCCCCACATTTATCTGTTTGAGGTAAGTACTACCAAACTTCTTAATGGATAAATTTTCTTTCACTTTTAAAGAGGACTTCAACATCGAATAATGCGGCCAAAGTGATGTAGGTGACAACGTTTCTTGTTACAAATCAAATTAATTAATTATAAACTATGTAAATCAAAGTGGATAATCGTAGACTTACCTTCTCGTCTAAATACGAGTAGGCGAGAATTACCTCTTCTGTTACCGCGGTGACTTCATTTGACATTTCCATTTTCGTTATCTATTCACCCATAAACCAATGGAGTTGTTATATAAAAATATGGGCTAACATATTTTAATTTAAAGATTTGATATTATAATTCTGTAAAATAAACGAAGTTTAAAGGTTTTTTAGCAGTCATTTGGAAAATTATCGACACAAACTAATCCGACAGAATATAAATTCGCAATTACAGGTTGGTAATGCTATTTTATCATATTAGTAATGTTATGGTTACATGAACTGAGAAAAATATTTATTAAGGGTAAATAAAAATTACATCATGGCAACTAAAAAATACATTTGTATATGTGACAAATCATCACAATAATTGCAGTAAATAATTTTGTGTTTCTGACTATAACAACTAGGGACAAATAGCCGCATTGTTTTCTGATAAGTAGCTGGTTTTTCGACTCTTAGTAATCTATCCTATTTATATTTAATATTCTAAATACTTATGCTAACTATATTTCATTATCCTAAATATTCAGCAATACTTACTGTGAATACTTTCTGTAATTTATGTTAGTTATACTCATTTACTTACCGTAATTAAACAGAGAAGTCGATGTAACTAAACTCTGCTCTTGCTATAATTAAATATTCCCTTGCTAGGTACAAATAATAGGTTTTCTTGCAGGAATACTTACCATAACCTATTTGTATAATAACCATAAATATAGCGACTATTAAAGTCTATCATTTTGCTCCATACCATTGGCGAATCAGTAAATTTAATAAAATTAATATATAATTAAATAGATGAGTAGAATCCTAACTTTCAATTTATTCCTTTCACATTAAAAAATATCCAAAAAAATAGCATTTTTTACGCCAATATCGATTTATACTTCCAAACAGAACTGTATTTGAAGGCGTAGAAAAAGAATATTAAAAAAAATATATATTAAGCTGGTTGTCAAAATATATATAAGTCATTTGGCATCTGTTGAATGCTGGAAATGGTCTGTGGCCATAACAGTAAAAGAATAACATAATTCTGACATTATTAGTATTTTATTCTTTTCTATTTAAAATGTTTGACAGTTTTCACCATTTTTATGACACATGTTAAAAAGCATTGTACAGGAGCAATACTATCATATAAAATAACTTTAGTTAGTATACTTGTTTCAACTTTATAAGAAAACATATGTACATTAAACGCAATAGTTTCAAGTTCTTTGTAAACAATGCACACATCATCACTGTCATTTACTAACATTAATTGTATTACACCAAATTTAGGCATATCATTAGTTCTCTTAATAAGAATGACATCATCTCGCTTAAATAAATCATTATGGAATCTTAGCTGTTTACATGAAAAAATGTTTGTGAAATCATGAGGGGACATATTAGAAAAGTAAACATATATAATCGAAATCAGGTATTTCTTTATACACATTCTCAATCATTTCACTTGCATTTAAGTAAAAAAAACAAAGCTCTGCTGAATTTCCGACCTTGTAGGTTGCCAGCTGTGTCTTCCTTTACATCTTTTACGCTGAGTTACTGGAGAACATAGAAGGGGCCAACTCAACAAAGCCCTTGTTGCAATGTCTGAAATGTTTGTAACAAATAACAAAATCAGTTCCATACATATTTCAATTACCTGTCTCTACTCCCAAATCAAACACTATATTTATTTCCTTTATCTCTTCTAAAATGGCGATACTTACTTTGTACCATTTACTATAAATAATATCAACTTTTTCTGGATGACCTAACTTGAAGTCCGTTTCTAACTGTGAAGTAGATAAACAATTAAATAGTCAAAATAGTGTCTTAACTTACCAAATCCACACCAAATTTTTTTTCAAACACGGGAAGTCATTAAATATCTCGTCAATTGTCTTGCTTCTACATAATCTACTTCTAATTTTAAAAGTAGCTTCCCATGCCTGCAAAATACGATGAATCTAGAATTTTTGCAGACAGCAATAGAACGCTATCTGCAAAAATTCTAGATTTTCATTATGTGCTTCAGGGTTTTCTGTATTCTCTTTCTTGGTTTTTCATTTCAGACACTTTTAAATGCTGCTTTGACATTCACGTATCTGGCCCAGAGTTTACCTCTAGCTGGTTGGCGCTTACCAAAATTGTTGGATTGATAGGGTACATAGTACGTCTCAATTCGCTCACCTGGGAATATATTTACAATTTCTTCCGCAGCAAGACGAAACGTTTCAGATTTTATTCTGCAAAAGTTATGAATTAACTAAAATACTTATTAATACAAGCAAATATTTAAATTACTGAGGATAGGTGCTAGTAACGCATTAATGACCACTTTAGCTATTTTATTTCTCAGGTCATTAAACTACGAAAATCGAGTGACGCTCGAATCGCATTCACATCGCTATATTGAAATAAACTTGTGGACACCCAGATATTTTTATATGAATTTATATCAATGTGTATAATAAATATAATTTTTCTAAATTAAATATAGTATATATTGATTTAAGTTTGCGTAAAATTAACATTCATTTTCCCTGGTTTATCGAGAAAGCTAGATCAGACGTTTATTATTATATTACAAATTTTATAGATATTTCTATAGGTACCACGGATGTGTAAGAGTATATTTATTTCAAATTGCCCGCCATTTGGCGATGTTCAAGCCAACCGCGCGCCCTAGGTGATCCTAACACCAATAAATAGCGCGTAAAATTGGTGAATTTTAACCTTAAAATATATTTTTCTAAGACGATAATGCGATAGTTTTTACTGACTTGCTAACAATGAAACCAACATTTTTGGATTTTGTAGAGCGGAAGCTTTCTATTTACATATACAAACAACCATATAATATTATTCGATATTTTTCGTAAAATATTATTTGTATGGGCGTCTTTCTAAACTTTAGCCAAAAAAAATATTATACAGCGTAAATTTAGGTAGGTATGCATTACTGCTACTAAAATAATAATATTTCTGGGATTTGTAATCTTAATAGCGTGGTTAATGCGACTCAATTACACTGCATTTATATGGATGTATTGTTAGAAACAAGCATTTTACATATATACATAGTAACCGATCATAGAAAAAATAAATATAGGTGTATAGTATTACTTACCAAGAAATACAGGTGTAAATTCCTCCAAACCCCATTCACACAATAAATTCAAGTATTCCATATTATTTGCGTCAACAAACATATAAGAACGAAGTAACACCAAGACGCCAAAAAGGCAGCGAAACAGTTAAAATGGCGTGTGGTCACAGGTGTGGTTATGTGTAATCGTTTTGGACCGATCGTATTCGAATAATAACGAATCCGGAAATATAGTTACTTTAAATTATATTTCTATTTGACATTAGTTAATTCGTATTTACAGCAATTAATGGATTCAATTGTAGTAACTAAAAATGTCACAAATTACCGTGTTTATTTATAGCAACTATCATGTTAGCAAGTGTATTATTACTCCTTAATCAAGTCTAGTACTTGTGCTTGGTATACAGCTTCAGAAACCACCGTTTCTTTGCTCTAAATGTTTTGAGTATTTATATCAAATAATGTTGTATTTGTCCTTATGAAAAAACATACTTGTCGTTAATATAAAATTCTAAGTACAAACTTTAATTGGATCATTTTTCTCAGTGATGTAAGCATGATCACATAATTATAAAATGATGCTTATTTCCTAAATTAAATATTTAAGTAAGATCGACGGTAGAAGAAATGAAATAAGACGTTTACAATTTACATGTTGCCGATTTAATAACATGAAGATTTCGTAAATAAATTACCATTACCCTTTATAGGAAAACAATGAAAATAATGTACTAATGTACTATCGATGTAAGCGCCTGTCATTCATAAATTTTAATGCTTTGAGTTATCGCAAAATAATAGGAATTTAAAAATTAAATGTAACGAATGAAAAGTCACTGTTAGATAACCAATTTCTGTACCAGGAAAACAAGAATTTCACAAGGCAACTGTCTACATTTAATTTGAAGACATCACGCAAGGAGTAAGAAATACGGCAATGAGAGCATTTTATGCAGACTATAAGACCTTTTAACTAACGGAATATATTCAAACATCTAAACAATTTCCCATAATTTCTAATAATTAAGCGAGTACAACTTCAAATCGTGAGATGCATTGGCTTGTGAAACGGCCACATACTGGATCGCACAATATTCATTTTGAGCAGGTAAGTACAACATGTCGTGCACATATAAAATGATAACACGTCTAAACTATGATTGTACAAATTACGAACGTTTATCCGTTATCCGTTAGACGAGCTTTAACCTTCAAACGGTGACCCAAAAAACAACAAATATACAGGAACTATTACGGATATTGATACATCTGTACAAGTTCAATGTTACTGCAGTTAAACGATACCGCGATAATAACGACGTTCTGAATATTTAGACTTCTAGAACTCTACGTCTAGACAGATGTTGGATAATTGTTACTTACGGTTAGGAGCAAAAAAAAAATGGAATCTATGCATGTACATGTTGCTTTGGTATCGTGTTTCCGTAAATTAGTCGATGATATGTGAATACGACATAGAATACGATAAGCCCCGTAATTGTTGGTTATTACCGACGAGTACATTGGGTGTTGCATTCAAACAGAATACAAATTTCGTATTAGTGTACCTTTATCTGCATAATACAAATGGTAATGCACTAGCTAGATAATACGTAATGTATTCTTGGTCTCAATGTGGCTGCTCACGTAATGGATTAAAGCACATTGAAATTCAGATACGTTCAGTAGAATAAGTTCGTTTTAGTAACTCAATGAACGACTAACGACTGATAACATCTTTAAGAACATTTACAAAATTACGTACAAAAAATAGATAATAGTATGACCAAATAATTACATGAGAGTACACGAACTTTGCACGTTTTGGAACGTGGTATGATTGATTAACACATACACATACTAACATAATTAGAAAAATAACCTAACAAATGGTAAATATATAAAGTACAACAAAAATGAATAAGAAAGTATATATATACAGGCTGTCCAGAAACTCTCCTGACAAACGAAGACCGGAGATTCCCCAGATAATGTTAAGACAATTTAACCCAATTCACCCTAGTCCGAAAATGCTTCCTAAGGGAGCTAGAGCTCTTTGAAGATGGCGCCTTGTAATTAGTTTTTTTTTAATATCTCCCGAACGCTTCTATTTAGAAAAACAAAAACTGGTATGCTTATTTATCCTCCAGAGATGAATCGATTCCATCAATTGCGAATTTCTAGTACCGGTCATAGGCGTCCGTTTTGGGTAGGTTAACGGTTATTTTAAAGCATAACTTTTTTGTCTTTAACTTTTAAGCATTTGTGACACTGGATTATTAAATTTTCAGGTATTCTAGTACTAAAAGGTACTCTTACTTTAAGTCGGTAGGATACACCGTTTTCTAGAAAAATCGATTTGAACATTTTTCGTTTTTTCGTCATTAAAATTCAATTTATAATTTTTTACACTAGTTCGCTCTGAACTGCCAACAGAAATAAAACCTACGTTTTTAATTGTCAAATTGTTGTCAGTTCGCGAAGTTTATCTTTTAATTTTTTACTTTGTAGCATTCAAACACAACGATTTCAATTTAAAAAAAAATGGTTTTTACTAATGAAGAATACACCGATATGCATTTAGTTTATGGCGAAATGAGGTGTAACGCTCGAGCAGCGCAACGTAGATACGCTGAAAAATTTCCCAATCGTCAGCATCCCACTCACTCAATATTTACAGCTCTTCAACGATTAAGAGAAACAGGTTCAGTGGTCCCAAAAAAAAATGAAACAGGAAGACATAATGATGTAACAGCAGAACATGAAGATGTTATTTTAATGGAAGTTGAGGAAAATCCAGAAATTAGCGTTCGAAGACTATCTGCCATGTACCCCACAATTTCAAAATCTTCCATAGGAAATATCTTACACAAAGAAAATTTATATCCTTTTCATTTTACGAAGCTGCAAGCACTGCTAGAAGGAGATTTTCCTGCTCGTGTAGAATTCGTTAGATGGTTACAAAATAAGATAAATGGAATTTTTAATGTACATAATGCACACTATTATTCGTACGTTGGTGACAATCCCCACGTTGTTCAAGAATTTAAGCATCAGCATAGGTTTAGCATAAACGTCTGGATTGGAGTAGTTGACGATTATCTACTTGGACCTGTGGAATTACCTGCTCGTTTAAATGGTGTTGATTACTTACATTTCCTGCAAAATATTTGACCTGATTTGTTAGATGAGGTGCGTTTAAATATTCGACAAAACTTATGGTTTCTACAGGACGGCTGTCCGGCCCACTTTAGCAGGAATGTACGAAACTTTCTAGATAATAACTACGAAGACCATTGGATTGGAAGAGGCGGTCCAGTTGCTTGGCCAGCAAGGTCGCCGGATTTGAATCCTTGCGATTATTGTGTTTGGGGATACATAAAAGCATTTGTTTATTCCGTTCCGATACAAAATCGTGCACAACTCTGGCTAAGGATACAAGATGCTTGCAACGAATTTAGAAATAACTTTGGAATTTTTGCAAGAATTCGGCGTTCTCTAAGCAAAAGGGTAAATTTATGCATAGAGACTAATGGTCATCACATCGAGCATCTTTTGTAACTATCTACCTTTGATACTTGTTCTTTTTTTGTTAGTTTCGTTCCATTGTAATAAATACTTTGTTTTTAAAAACCTTCAGCTAAAATTTTGTTTCAAATTGATTTTTGCTTCTTTTCCCAAACTTTTTTTTACGAATTGTGTGCTGCATTTATTGAAACAAAAGATGATTTATTAAATTAATTTTCATCCATGCCTTGATAGTCCTAGCCAACTTCGTCGCTAAAAATAAGTAGGTACAACGGTGGACTTTTTAAAGTGGACACCTTTTAGTTGCTATAGTATTTTTTTTATTTTTATGTATTGTAAATATGGTTTCAATTAGTGGCGTTTCAGTCAGTTGTGTCACTTTGACTTATACCAATGTAATGTACTAAGTACTTGTTACACAGGGTACATTAGGTGTCCACCTTGGGGAGTCCACCATAGTACATAATAAATTGAATTTTAATGACGAAAAAACGAACAATTTTCAAATCGATTTTTCTAGAAAACGGTGTATCCTACCGACTTAAAGTAAGAGTACCTCTTAGTACTAGAATACCTGAATATTTAATAATCTAGTGTCACAAATGCTTAAAAGTTAAAGACAAAAAAGTTATGCGTTAAAATAACCGTTTACCTACCCAAAACGGAAGTCTATGACCGGTACTAAAAATTCGCAATTGATGGAGTCAATTCATCTCTGGAGGATAAATAAGCATACCAGTTTTTGTATTTCTAAATAGAAGCGTTCGGGAGATATAAAAAACAAAACGTGGACATCTGCAAAAATCTCGAGGTCAAAATTTTTCATCATCACAATACTTCCTTATACTACGTATAAGAAAGTCAAATAATTACAAGGCGCCATCTTCAAGGAGCTCTAGCTCCCTTAGGAAGCATTTTCGGACTAGGGTGAATTGGGTTAAATTGTCTTAAAATTATCTGAGGAATCTCCGGTCTTCGTTTGTCAGGAGAGTTTCTGGACACCCTGTATATACATACTCTGGTTTTAATTTCGTGGACCACGTTAAATTTTTACTATTCTTTTTTCGTAACAAATTTTGTCAAACTTATTTCAAATAGATTACCTATAGTCGTTATTCTTGTGTTCAAGATTTAGGTTTTTAAATATTTTGATTACATTTCTCAAATTACTCTGCTTGAATATATCGACAAAAGTAGGCCATGTCATTGATAAGAAATTGTATGTTAAAACTAAATACATTATTAACAAGATTATAAATGTGAAATATTTTATATTGCGAATAAAATGGTAAACACATTTATTATTAAATACATATTTAAGGCATTCAAAATAATACCCGTGCATAAGACGGCGATCGTAGGAGTGTCGAAAACTACAGACCAATTTCTTTAACATCTGCTTTTTCAAAGATTTTTAAAAGACTGTAAACGTAAGGTTTGTTCAGTACTTGACCAATAACGATTTTATTGGTAGATCCGCCCATGATGCTTTAAATCTGAGTTTAAGCTATGAACATTTAGATAAAAAAATTAAGGTTGGCGGTACTTTCTTTGACTTGAGTACGGCTTTCGACATTCTGGATCACTCTATCTTATTGAATAAATTATATCCTTAGAGTATTCGACGTGTTACATATGACTTATTTAAATATTTCTTGACTATGCGAACGTCTACTATGCATATGACCGGTCAGGTATATAATGTTGTGGGATCATTCAGATCATTGCCTATGAACCTCTTTTGTGGAGTACCTTAGGGTTCCGTCTTGGGCCCACCTCTCTTTATAATATTCGTAAATGATTTGTGTGAATCAATAAAACATTGTACAATTTCCCAATATGCCGATGATACATACTGCATTGTCTCCTAGCGTATGCTTGATGATATGTCTCGGGCAATGAAAGTTGCTGTTGATGGCATGGGTGGATGGGGCGACGGCAAAATACTTCTTAACTGTGAGAAGACTTGTATTTTACAATTCAAATTATTGCCTGACGTACCTTGTAGACTTTATGCTCCGTTTCGGGGGCGATCTATACCTGAGTGTAGTCAGATGAAGTCCTTGGGGCTAGTCATCGATTCTGCTCTAGGCTGGGGACCACATTGCCGACAGGTTCAGAGTAAACTATGGTTGGCATTATACTGCATCAGGAGCTTGAAGAGTATTGTATGTCTTGAATCAGTGAGATGATTTTATTTTGCGAATGTTCAATCTAGATTAAGATACAGGTTGGCCTTCTGAGATTCCTCGCCATATTCTAGAGGGCTTTCTTGATGCAGAAACGTGTTATTAGGTGCGTTGTGGGTGTATCATCTGCGACATCTTGTCGCCCGCCTTCTTCGAAAATTACGTGTATTACTCGTTACTCTTTGTATATGTTGGAGGTCCTAGTCCTGACATGGTTTAAAAAGAATGAGTCCGCGTTTGTCAGAAACTGTGATGTATCTGTCGCGATGGAGACTCGCTCACAACCAGATCTGCTAATACGCCTTCATCGGACCTGTCAACTTGAGGGGAGCTCTCGATACAGAGCTATTTTTTTCTACAACAGGCTACCAGATTATTTAAAAAGCGTTAGGTCATTCGCGATACTTAAGCGTAAATTAAAAGAGTGTTAACATGAAAACTGTTTTTATAGTTAAAATGAATACTTGAATTAATGTTTGTAATTTTATTGATTTGATTATTTGTAGTATTTGATATGTAGATGTTTTTACATTTGTTTTTTTTATGCTGGTATGAAATCCATTACAACTCAGCTACTTTTTACTGCTCATGACTGTAAAGTTTATTCAATGTTGAGTATAATTTAGAAAAAAGAACCCAATATTTAGGTAACAACACATTTTCAAATTTATAATTAAGTTCTCAGGAAAATGTAGTGACATTTGTTTTGACGTATTTTTAAAAATTCATAAAGTAAGATTAATTTAAATAGAAAAATATAATATTAAAAATGAAAACTTTTAAGAAATGTAAGGAAGGTAACGTTAAAAACAGTTTTAAAATTGTTGAGTTGGAAGATTTGAATTAGCATGTTACTGATTGGTCAGTTAAGCGCTGAAATAAGCAACTGGAACAGAGATTAATTTAGAAGTAAAATATATATCTTGGATTGAGTTGGTCTTTACTTGATGTAAATCCATTTTCAATGTAAAATAAAACAAACAAATGTTTAAGATTTACACTGTATTTAATAACAACGACAGCTGTTTCGCTACACTGTAGCTTCGTCAGGTTAACATATACAATAATAACTATCTACATACACTTGACTCTTATATATAAGGTGTGGATATTAGGAATTCTAAGAACTGATATGTAAAGACAAGAAATTGTTCTTTACATATCAGTTCTTAGAATTCCTAATATCCACACACTATATACAGTGTGTATAAGCCAAATGGAATAAATTCATTATTTCGGTTACTGTACATATTTATAAAAAATCCCGAAACATGTCGTATTTAATTTATAAATTAACATTCTTCAACGTGAAAATGCGATCCCTACCTTCAACCCCCTTCGAATGACAGGTACAACCCCCATTTTTTTAAATGGGAAATATAGGCTTGTGATATATCGTTGTAAAGGTCTCTTTATTCTCTATTCAAAAATGTTATAATTTTCATGTTTGTTGCAACAATTAAGATAGAATAAAATAAAATCATGTTGTTATCGAAATTCGCTACAATATACTTAAAAAATAAAAAAAATATTCATAATAAGAAAGTGAGTAAAAACCATATCAATGTGCTTTTTAGATGGTATCCATTAAAAATACTTTAAAAAGTTTCCGTGGCAACATTAGTTTGTTTAAAACGCCTTAGTAAGTAGTTTTGTATTTAAAAGTTGTCATTTAAATTGACAGTTTGATAATTTTAGTTTGAATTTCGTAAAATACAATTCTGGGAAATGGTTAGATTAACGGAAATGCATAAAATAACAGTCATACAAATGATTGGTTACGGAGATAGAACCCGAACACAACAAGAAGTAACCGGCCTATTTCATGAGAAATTTCCTGATTTACCGCCTATATCTCAAGGAACAATAAGTAAGATAGAGAAGCAGTTTCGAGAGTTTGGTCATGTAAGGCAGATAAAAAAACCAGCTGCCAATGCAGTGAGTGATGAAATCAAAGTAGATGTGATGCTTGAGTTTATGGAAAACCCACATACATCGAGTAGACATGCATCCACAACATTAAATGTTAGCCATACATCGATAGTAAACATATTAAAAGAAAATAAAATGCATCCCTATAAAATGATATCTACTCAGGAGCTTATGGAAGACGATTTTGATAGAAGAACTTATTTTTGTGAGCTAATGATGGACATGCTGGATAACAATATTATCAATTTAGAAGACGTTATGTTTTCTGATGAGTGCACTTTTTCTCTTAGCGGTCATGCTAATCGGCAAAATTGCCGCTACTGGTCTACGGAAAATCCTCACTGGATGAGGGAAGAACACACACAATACCCAGTAAAAGTTAATGTTTGGGCAGGTATTGTTGGAAACCATATCATTGGTCCCTTTTTCATTGAGGGCAATTTGAATGGCGATCGTTATTTGGCACTACTTCAAAATGATGTCATTCCAACTTTGGCAAATTTATATCCTGATCCAGGAAACCCTCAAGTTCCAATGAATACGATATGGTTTCAGCAGGATGGAGCACCACCACATTACCAACGCAATGTCCGGCAGTACCTCGATGCAATATTTCCCAATCGGTGAATAGGAAGGCGAGGATCGATAGAATGGCCAGCGCGATCACCTGATCTGACCTTACTTGATTTTTTTTATGGGGATATTTGAAGAGCATTGTGTGCAAAACTAAACCTTTGGATTTAAATGACTTAAGAGCACGAATAACGCTTGCGATAGGTCGATCACGCCTGATATGTTAAATAATGTTAGAAGACAGTTTTATTTAAGATCAGGATGATGCCAAATACGTTCATGGTGAACATTTTGAACATCTACTTCATTGACATTCATTTTTTTTTTGGCGTTTTAAATTTTTCTTTACATTTTGCATTAAATTTTATTTTTCGAGTATATTGTAGCGAATTTCGATAACAACATGATTTTATTTTATTCTATCTTAATTGTTGCAACAAACATGAAAATTATAACATTTTTGAATAGAGAATAAAGAGACCTTTACAACGATATATCACAAGCCTATATTTCCCATTTAAAAAAATGGGGGTTGTACATGTCATTCGAAGGGGGTTGAAGGTAGGGATCGCATTTTCACGTTGAAGAATGTTAATTTATAAATTAAATATGACATATTTCGGGATTTTTTATAAATATGTACAGTAACCGAAATAATGAATTTATTCCATTTGGCTTATACACACTGTATAAGAGTCAAGTGTATGTAGATAGTTATTATTGTATATGTTAACCTGACGAAGCTACAGTGTAGCGAAACAGCTGTCGTTGTTATTAAATACAGTGTAAATCTTAAACATTTGTTTGTTTTATTTCACATTGTAAAATATATAAAAAAATTACAAGAAAATTAAAATATTTGATATTTAAAATATTATAAATATATTTATCAAAGAAAATCGTGTTTATAGTTTATTTACGAAGTTTTATTTAAGAACAAGTTAGTGTAATATTTAAAGACGTGCTTAAATTTATTTAGACTAATGAACGATAAAATTCGTTAAACGGAGTTGGATGGTAAAATTTCTAAGACTACTACTGAAATTTACTTCTCAACACTACCGACATTCAAATATTTTAAAAGTTCTATTTAAAATTAACATAACCACCAACTTAAAAAAAAACTAAATCTCTAAAATTTTCGAACAAAAAGTGCCCGAAATAGAAAAATAGTATAAAATATACGTTTCCTAAAACATTTTACGCACTTGTTCTTTAGAAAACTCGCCTCACAGCTCGTTTTCTAAACTTGAACGCGTGTAATAATACTATTATATTTCAAAATAGTTATTAATTTATTTTTCAATATCAAAATAATTAACGGGTATTCTTTTTTATCCTATTCCCTATAAATCCTTTAAACTTTTTGCATATATCTAACTAGGCGTGTTTAGCCATTCAGCGTATACAGGCTGTTTGATAGAAAAAACGCCCCATCCCGTACCTTCTTTATTTATTATACGATTTCAATAAGTAAAAAAAAGTATAAAAATGGTTTGACAAACTCTAGAAACTGCCCATAATCCCAATTTCTTCAACGTTGTCTTGAATACATAACGATAGTCAACTTGTTTTTTTAACACCCGTAGTTTTTTTCATTTAGTCTGGTAGATAATTTTTTTTTAATCTAGTAATGTTCACTTAGTTATCATTTGGTTGATATTTAATTAAAAAAAATTGAATTATCTGCAATCTTTATCCGCTTACTATGAAATTTTCAAGTGTGCCATGAACACATAAATGCAACACAAATGTGACATATATGACATTTAAACGTCTGTCATTCGAAAATTAGCTGGGAAGTCTGTATCTGTTATTTACATTTTTTTTTAATTTGTTACATAACACTGCCAGCAGTGTTGTGTAATTCATTATTCATAATTCATAAGAAATCACGAGTCAAAAAAAAACAAATAATATTTAAGGACAAAAATAAAATTAAATTAGCAATAATAGTCAAAACAAAAACAAATTAGAAACAATTAACAAACGACAAATTACTGGCAATCTCTCGAGTTGAAATAAGCGGATTCTGCTGCACAGTAAGAAGAGCATTTCAACATTTTCGCTAAATCGTCGCTGTTCTCGCTTCGGGTTTTCAAAATCACCATAGCACCTCAAATTTTATTCAAGTCATACATATATCTGTGAGATAATTATTGTTCATGATTGCGGTGGTATCGTTACTCCACAAGAAATAATGCTTTAAAATTGCAAGGCACATTGATTTTCGAATGACATACATTTGAATGACATATTTGTTGCATTTGTGTTGCGATTGTTTTTTTACGGCACACTTGAAAATTTCCTAGTAAGCGAATAGAGGTTGCAGATAAATCGTTTTTTTTTTAAATTAAATATCAACCAAATAATAACTAAATTACTAGATTCAGAAGAAAATTATCTACCAGACTAAAGGAAAAAAACTACAGGTATCCATTAAAAAAAGAAAGTTGACTATCGTTACGTATTCAAGACAGCGTTGAAAAGAATGGGATTATGGGCAATTTATATTGTCAAAGCATTTTTATACTTTTTTTATTTATTGAAATTGGAGAATAAACAAAGGAATTGCGGGATGGAGCGTTTTTTATCAAAGAGCCTGTATAGAAGGCACTACTAATATCCATCATTCAGTTGTAAGTAGGGAAAATATAGCAGTCGTCCAGCAGAAGCCACAATAACCACAGGTCAATTAAGAATCTCACTATTGTTTTGTAAGAAAACTTTTGGGTTAACACACTATTAAACTAATAAATAAGACAAATTATTTTCATAGTCTTTTTAATAAATTAATACATCTAATAGTACAAAAATGGCTACTAAAATACAATAACACCACAAAGAACTGTAATTTGCTATTTGAGTTAATTATAAGGTAAGTGACCCAAATAACGCCACATTAAGAGTAAATTAGCTGTAGTTTCCTAAATACGCTTCAAAATATTCCATGTTTTTGAAACTATTGTCTATGAACTTTTAGGAAGACAAAGTAACAGTAATTTCTAATTTACTAATATTCCAGATTACAATGGAAGAAAAATTATATTAACCTGCAATTGGCGTTATTAAGATACCTCTGTTCTAAATAACGCCAACTGTAATTTTTATTAAGAAAAATACATTAAACAATTACAACACAAACATTTATTATTTATTTATGTTTATGTTTACATTTGACATCCAAAACAAACAAATAAGATTCTGTCCCACTTGGTTAACCCCACGCATTATTCGTGTACGTAGCGGTTACACATGACACACAGGCGCATATCAAGCATTCGATCTTCTTGGCAAATAAAACAATACCAACTCTCTTTTTTAGTAGTAGCTTTACTTTTATTCTCATTTAGACTACCGGAAGTAGAAGCGGAATTTTGTTTTTGCGTTACTTGGACAGAACTGCACGGAAAGGACAAATCCTTTTTAACTTCTTTTTTATTAGATTTTGGACGTATTTGATTAGAAGTAGATGGAGAAAATAAATCCTTTACGACCACTTGTGCTGTAGAATTCAGTGTTTTGCGCCTTTTCACTGTTGGTGCCTTAATATCAGGACTAGGAAAAAAATCACTCAGGTTATGTTTTTTTTCATTGTCCTTATTTTCTTCGTTCACTCCGTCTGTTTTGTATTGCTTTTCGTTGCATTTAGATGTTTGCATTTGCATAAAGTATGATAAAGGCTTATTCGAGTCATTCGAATTAGTATCAAAATCGATCTGATCATTGGTAGCAGAGTTTAACAACTGATTCCCGTTTTCTTCCAGATTGTCTCTGTATGTTATTGAACTGGGCGCAAAAGCTGAATCTGGGATCACAGACGGATCATATGGATAGATTCCAGTTGATCTGAAAGCGGATTGTAGATTTTTAGGTGACACTGCTTTTGGAAACACTTTGGAGAGTATTTTTCCAAATCGCATACGAGTTATTTTTCTTTCTGGAAATTGTGTCCAATAATTTAAGACTTCTTCGTCTCAGTAATGTTCAAAGCTTCTAAATACACATTTATCCAATGGCTGTAATTCGTGTGTGGTATTACTTGGCAAGCAAAGTAAAGTTATACCTAACTTTTCAGCAGCTTCTACTATGGAAATATCGAGATGGGATGCTGCTCCGTCAAATATTAAGAGTGCATGGCCATCCACTTTATATCGCGAGAAATGTTTTAACCATTGTATAAATACATTAGTTGTCATGCTGCCTTTGGGCGTCATCACAATTTCTGTCCCAGGTGGCATGTCATCCATCCAATTTTCATTTTTTCGCTGACCCTTAAATAATACCATAGGAGGGATTGCTTGACCTATTGCATTACCACACGCGACTATAGTCACATTCTCAGCATGTTCCGGTGCTACGACGTGTACCCTTCGTGTACCTTTTTGAGCTAACACTTGTTGTTGGTGGTGTAAAGTTAATCTACAGCCTTTCTCATCCATATTGTAAATCAATTGGGGTTTATCGAATAATTTTCTCTTAGTTAATACCTGTTTGAGTTTAGTAAAATAGTCATTAACGATATATCTGTTAACCTTCTGAGCTCTTGCTGGGTTTAACATCTGGGCCTTTCTAGAAGCAATCTGAGGATGACGATTAAGAAATAATTTTAACCACTTTCTTCCTGCCATTTTTTTATCTTTATTAATATTATGCTTTGTGGCCAGAGTTTCAGCAAAAGAATAAACAGATAGGCGAATGACTTTGCTTGTCAAAGGCATTCCAATCTCAGCCAATCGAATAATCCGTTTACATAATTCAGACTCTTGCTTATCATCAAGTATCGAACACCTTCCGAGTCTTTTAACTGTGGATTTACTTCTAATATGGTCCCGTAGAGTTCTACGTGGAATTTGGTAAACCTCCGATGCTTTTAAAACTGACATTCCATCATTTACGCTCTGTAAAGCTTCTTTTAGCGCGCTTTCAGTCCACAAGGCACGTATTTTAGGAGGCATTTTACCGTATCTACAACAAAGGCAATATTTTTAAATTATCTTCCTAATAACGCCACATGGTTCCTAATAACGCCACCGAAATATTTCTCACTGGCGTTATTAGGAGCAAATAACCTATAACTAATTATTACCAACTTGAATAAAAACTGATTTGTTTTGATTAAAACTATTATACAGACGTAATATACACTTACCAAAAAGTAAGTCAATAGCAGCAAATGGCCTTCTGAAAGTAATAATTTAAGAAATATCTCACATTAAACTTTTCGCTTTAATGTTACTCCATTCGTTGAAATGACTGAATGTAGGCAGCGACATCTAATGTTGTTGAAATGAAATATTTATGTTAGCGTTGTTTTCCCTTATATGAACCTGTAAAACTGCAGTACACTACGTTTCTATTATATTACTTGAACTCGAGAAAATGACATATGGCGTTATTAGGAGCCTGGCGTTATTTGGTTGACCTACCTTAATCTAAAACGTGGTAAGTACAATCGTAAATAAAATAATTGTGTGTACACGAACAATGAATGCAGATACAATGCCATAATAATTATAAACTATGGTAATAATTATCCGAAGGGTAGAGTGTATAATGCGGAATCATAGGCAAAGGTCAAGTGAAATATATTATTTTGTGCGTACATTACCGAGCGTCTAAATATATGGGTAATAATAAGTAAGTAGGACGAAGTTGAAGGAACAGGAAATGCAAAAACCAGCGCCTGTTTTATGATGTAACGTGTTTTATGTAAGTACTTGTTGCTCCCACAGACATCTATGCCTATGCATCTAAAAGCGTAAATAGATTAACGACACCAGGTGCTCCGCGATAGTATGTCTAATTCAAATTGTTACAAAAATGCTAGATGAATTATAAACGTGGGATAACAAATTGATTTTGCGTAACTGGCATTTTCTCGAAAAAACTTTACGAGCTTAGAGATACAAAATACACGAGCGGAATATAATCTGTGCTCTTTTATTGTTAAAAAATACCGACCAGGCTTTGCAAGACGTTTGTGAATTACAGTTATTTTAGTCTATATATCGTGAATATGTTCTGGTAACAAATAGTAAGTTTATTAGGAACTGGAACCTCCCATGGTTGTATAAGCTGCTTACGCACGACTTACATACGTTGCGCATAATGCAAATGAGCATGTAGACATGACATTATATTATGTTTACATTTAATATTTTGACAAAGCATATCGTATACGTGCAATAATAAGTGACAATTAGTTTAAAATTGCATGCAAAGTTATAATCAGTTGAATAATATGAACTTGTTTTAATTAATTAATGTTCGGATAACGATTTTTTATTTTTTATTACGTAAGTTCAACTTACACTAAAACAGATATTTATTATGCTTGTTTTAAGACTTTATAAGTATTTTATATCTTCAATTCTAAATATGTATAGTATTACATTTTCCTCTCTCTCTAATTGACGAGTATAGTCATGAGTTGTTGCTAGATTTCTAGAGAGCGAAGTACATATTATTCAAAATATTTTTTTAGAAATATAATGAAATGATAATACAACTCGTATTCGGCTTTTATTATACAGCATGTGTCAATTTTCGTTAGCCATAGGCGATTAATTCATACAATACGTGACAACATGGCATCCCTACTTTCCTCTCCAATACCAGCGCGAACCATGATACTAGGACTAGGAAAAGATATGATACATCGAAGACGAAAACTCGTCCAGTTCGCGCATTACGTCATTGGGTGACAAAAATTTAAATGCAAGCCTAGTATTTTCAAGAAAGAATTAAGTTTTTTTGGTGCTGATGGCAACGCAGACAGTTTTTTTAATAGTTGTTATAAGTCTGTGCCTGCAAAAAATACACATGATTTTTATTAGAACGATTATGTCGAATAATTGTAATTTTATTGTGTTTCTATCAATATCGTATTTAATGCAAGTGGATAGCTCTGAATAGCTATTTACTAGTTTCGCTTTTATAGCATCTTGTAAAAATATATACTTAAATAATGCTTTATTAACTTTTGTGATGTGCATACTTTAGAAGTGTTGATTACTATGAAAAATATAGGAGAATTTTATACAACAGATATGAAAATTATTTTCTATACCTTCTGGTTTTATAAATAAAAAGTGCCTATAATGGATTACCTCGATTAGCAATTTATGTGATGTACTGATATAAATTAATATGTATACATGAAACAACATATTTATTTTAGACCTATGTAATATAAGAGAAAAGACAAGAAGGTTTGTAATCATTTATTTTATGTTGTTACTTTAACAATTTTTCTTTTTCGTATTCAACAACTTTCCATAATTTGTTTGTTAAGGTATCTCATGCGAAAATACATTTTACACCGAAAAAATAGGTTTTTAACATTAGGTTCTAAATTTATGTGTTCTGAATGCTCCATGTGTAACTTTAGATAATTAGACCATATTCTTAATGAATCCTTATTAATTTTCATAAATATTTCATTCAGTTCAGTGACTTGTTCCATAAACTGTTGTGTTGGTTTATAGAGACCACCTTCAGAATGATGGTTTGTCCATGAGTAGGTGTTATCCTCCAAGTTAGATGTTAAATATCCTAAAACAATAACAAGTAAGTATAACAATTAATAGCAGCAACTTGAGATTTTACCAAGAGAAGCAGTATTTTTTCTTAGTTTAAAGACAATATAGCCGGCTATATTTTCTAATCCATCATATTCAAAATCACTTAGATGCTCATCAATAATACATTCATCATTTCCATGATTCAATGCATGAACTGGCTCAAAAGGCACACTTAATTTGCCAAACATGGTTGATGAAATGCTCTCCGAATTTGTAAATACACACGAATTTTGCGTGTGTAATCTTACTTCACTTACAGAATCTTCTTGAATATTTGCAGCTTGTGAATGACGGTTTCATTGCGTCCTAAAATGTAATTTCGAAGGCGATACTTAAAATCCAACGCTTTCGGATGGTCATTTAAGCCACCTTTTGCTCTCATGCATCCAAAAAACCCTTCCAGTGGATCTTGATTTAGTGCATATGTTAGTATGTATGAAATATTGTGTGTAGTTTTCATATCCTCAAATAAAAGTTTAGTATAGCTAATGAAAATTGACACATACGGTATGTTCCAAATAACATTGCTTTCATTCAGCAGACGCAACAGTTGCGCAACTGTTTAGTGATCATGTCCACTAGACGAGCGCTCACTCTGAACATGTTCAGGAGCAGCCGCCATTTTTGTGAGCGCAAAAATTCTACGCTCACTTAGTGAGCATATTCTCTACGCATGCGCCATTAATGCATTCCAAGACCAACCTAATACATAATTTTGAAAAAAGTTACTAGAAAAGTGAGATACAGCAAATTAAAGGTATTAAAATATTGGAGTTCACCCAGTATTTTATTCGGGGTTGGAAAAACCAGCCGTTCCACTACAAACTTAATACAGAAAAACAATTTATTATTATTGTTTATTCGGTTTAATCTCTATAATTTTAACATATGGCAGCAATGAAAAGCACCAGATGACATAAAGGTGAGCGGTCCTGTCCAGCGAACACTCCACTGTTGTGAAGTGAACGGTTAGAGCGGGATCGGTTCCCGATCCGTCTGCTGAATGAAAGGATTAACACCACAATATGACAATAGAAATTAAAAAAATTAAACAATTCCAAGAATATCTTTTTAATTTAGTGGAATTTATATAAAATACTTGAATTTAAAACAGTTTATTGTAAACCTGGCCTTATAAATTCTTACTCTAGAATTTTTTGTTTATTCTGACGGTCAGAAAAAATAAATATAGAAGACTCTCAGTTTGGATTCCTTCAAATTTGATGTTTAGAAATTTATTTTAAAATTTAATGAGGATTATTATTATTATTATTAATAATAATAATAATAATATGCTTTATTGCCCTACAGAATCAAATATTCCATTTACAGGACACAAAATCAATCAAACTTTGTCTAATATACATTGGCTTAACTGTTATCAGTGCGGTTCATCATCTTCATAGAACATTATTCCATCTAGGAATAAAACATTTCTTCGGTGAATAGTGAATATGTTATAAAACGAATTATGCTTTTTAAAATGCTATTTGTGTGATAAACAGATTTTGAAAAGTTGGTATGTATGTGTCTATGAGATGTTTTGTAAATTAGAAAAATCCTTAATTACAGACACGTCGATCTATTTTCACTTCTCTTCTACAGACATACACAAATCAGAAAGTACTTATTTATCTGCAGATAAAGTGATTTCTTCGACTAACGACTACTGCCGTTAAATTATTTAATTTAAAACACATTATGTCATTGCTAATTAGCGAAACGTGGCCGCGTTTAGATTTACTTGAATTTCATCAATTTTGCAATGACAATTTTATATTTATCGTACCATACCACCACTTCGAATATACGAGGTAGGCGCCATAAATTCTGAAATTAGTGCTAGATGGGTACCGCGACTTTTTTCTGTTCTCCAACGTGAACGTCGAGTCGAAAGTGCGCAGTCGTATTTAAACATGTGTGGAGACGAGCCAAAACCGATTTTGGAGTCCATTGTCAGAGGAAATGAAACAATGGTTCTGTTTTATAATCCTCTATCGAAAAGGGAGTTCATGGAATGGCGGCGACCTGATGAACCTCGTCCCAGAAAGGCGAAAGTCGTTCAATCAACGAAAAAGGTGATGGCCACAATATTCTGGGATTGTGAGGGCATTTCGCTAATTGACTTTAAAGAGCGGAATACAAGTGTGAAGACACATATTATGAGTATTGCATAAATTAAGGGACAGTATTCGTGCAAAACGTCGTGGAAAATTGACAAAAGGTGTGCGTTTATTGCACGACAATGCTCCCGTTCATATTGCCGCCATTTCACAAGCTACCATCCGGGAATGCGGCTTTCAAGAATTGGAACATCCACCGTATAGTCCGGATATGACTCCTTTTTTTGTTCTCCAATTAAAAAAAAACATTTGGGGACGTAGTTTTAAGGACGACAGTGAGTTGCAAGCAGCTGTTATAGAACATTTTGACGGAAAAACGAGATTATTTTTACAAGGGTATCGAATTATTAATTAATCGTTGTAATAAATGTATAGAAGTTAGAGGCGATTACATTGAAAAATAAAAATTCTTATACTGTTCCAAGTTTCTTTTTTGTATATCAGGCCGAGAATTTATGGCGCCTACCTCGTATACACGATAAATATGAAATTATCATTGCGAAGAGCGTACGTGCTGATGGGATTTAAGTAAATCGAAACGCGTCCACCTCCCACTAATTGGTAATGACAAAATGTTTTTCAAGTTTATGGAAAGTTGTTTAACAAACAAGTTAAGTTAAATGTCATAATAGAGGGAAATCAAATTTTATATCAACCTCAAATATAACCATCATACATATGATTTTTGTATACTACAAAACTTAATGAAAAGTTATCCTATGTAATGCGATCCTAGATCTGATAAGTTTCAAAGATAAGCAAACATATCAAATTTATGAAATCAACTACTTAATAATCAAAATTATAGATTATTGTGATATATTGAACGACTGATGCTTTTTAACCTTTAAAAATAGATATCTTTTATGCATATTACACATAAACAACTGCGAGATAATATTATTTTTACATAAATTCAAATTAGTTTCCTTTAAAACAACAAGGAATGTTCTAATTTCTGATAATAACAAATATGTTTCTTTTGTAGGTAAAACAACTCAAATAGATACTAATAGATTCGGTATTACAACAAACATTGGGTACTTGGAAACAAGATCTCTTGGTTTCCTTCGCTAAAACTTCATAATACTGAAAAGTACAATTTTTTCTATCTGGATAAGCTTCTTCTTAAACGTGTTTTAAAACCTTCTAATGTTTTAAAATTTTACACGTTCAGATAATTGAATGGGTTGCATAAAAACGTTTACTGTATGTTTTTATAGTTTTTTTAATATTTTGAAATACGATTTCTCAGTTAAGCATAATAATTTCATTAAATTTGTTAAATAGAATTACAATTATAATTACATATTTTACACATAAATAATCATATAAATATAATATATTATTATACAGTTGCATAATGTATTAGTTTAACGTAACTTATGTAATTTATGAACTTATCAACGCTTACTTCTGACGTTTAGTTTTAAATAAATATAATCATTTCAATAGATACACTACATCTTCGTGTTGACTACTGGTATCAATTTGTGATTGACGTGATTTCCTTATCCAACAAGACAGTAAAGAGAATTTAACAAGTCATATGGACAGTAAACTTTTAATAAGAATGGGACTAATGTTCAACTTGACGAGTCGTCCGAGCAGCAAACCGCTAATGTATTGCTTATCTATATTAGATATATTGTTTAAAAATTCTTCTCAAGAAGACGTTATATTTGCAAAACGACGCATTTTTTCTGAATTAAATGCCAAGGCCCAAGTGTCATCATTTGCAATAAGCTTGATATAATATAAACCATGCTAAAGTAGCTAAAATTTGGATTCAATACCTGTAGATAAATGAGTATATGAATTCAAGTTTAGAAGATACTAAAGGGGATATTAGTGAACATATCAGCAGCTTCAATTAACTTTCAATTACCATTTTCCTAATAGACCTAATATATCTGAACCCAAATATTAGAAACTAACTTCCTTTTCAAGGAGATATAAGTTAATAAATATCTTGTAGTTCTAATACAATAAATAAATTAATATTATAAGTATACTGGAAAAAGAGCAGCCCCTTTTTTTAATCCTAAAGCTGGATTTAAAAATCACCCTTATTTTTACTATTAACTCAGTGTAAGAAAATAATATCCTGTTTTGTCAGATAAGCCAGTAATCATTCTCCTTTAGTACACATATCTGTATAATAAAAGATTTTCGACATACACTTACCTGAAAAGTAAATAGAGGAACCGGCTAATTGCAGAACCTCAAACTTTTAGACATTAATTGGAATTTCTGAATTTCTTTGTCCACCAAACAGGCACAAACATCGCAATGAAGATTTCTTCAAGTTTAACTAAAAACTATGTATTAAGAACCAGTTTCTATTTACTGAGCTATCACTTTCATTTTATTAGGTATGTCTGCTAATGTTTATTATATGAGTTTTTCGTTATGGAAAAAATGAGGTGTGCCCCCACACAACTTTCTTATACGTATGAGCGTTTCAAACTATATAATTTTAAGACCTTTTTAAACGAAAATTATTCAAAATCCTATTCTAAGTACTTCTATTCTCTTAATAAATCGCTATAGAATACATACTTTGTAAGATATTCGAAAAAAAGTGCTACTACTTAAGAGTAAAAGTGGTACTTCCTTTTTAACTAACATTGTTCTCAATTTTAATGTTAAGTGTATATGAATTCTTTATAAATTTGTTTAAACTTAGTAGTTGACGAAATATTGGCAAAATTCGATTATTTCACTCAAGTAAACTACTACTTCCGGTACGTCGGTCGATTTTACTGAAAATCTAATCAGATATCAAGAAGGAGATTATACTCGTAAATACAAAATTTGGAATTGATATCTATGGGGGTTTGGCCGCTATCGTGGTCACACACATACAGACACGCGCACACACACACTGACACACACACACACACACGCACGCACGCACGCACGCACGCAAGCACGCACGCACGCACGCTCGCACGCACGCACGCACGCACGCACGCACGCACGCTCGCACGCACGCACACACGCACACACACACATATTTTCAAAAACCCCTTTTTCGGTATCAGGGGACTTCAAAACGTGGACATCTGCAAAAATCTCAAAAGAAAGTCAAATGAAATAAAATACTTTTTGTACCAGTAGTAAAAAATCATAGCATTTTTACACATAATAAAGCGCCACGAAATGTCATTTCTCGACCTGAAGCTAATAACAGGTAAAACAGGTAAATAATGGGCATATTATTCACCTAGGTAAATAATGAAAACAAATAAAACGAATGCCGTAACCATGCAATCGCAGTAGTATGTATGTTAAGTTGTCAACCGTCAAAATTAATTGTAGTTTATTTTTATTTAGATCTATACCACAAATCATACCTAAAATCTAAAACTTTTAAATGCTCGACCTCTAAGTTAAAATAATTAACTGTATTTTAGGTTAACAATAGCAGCATAATAATATGTTTGATAGTATAATTGGAAACAATATCCTAACCCCTAACTACTAGATGTAAAGAAGGTAAATAAGAACGAAAATGAAAAGTGTGAACACATGGATGTTAAAACTAACATCAAGCAGTAAATAATTACTGTGTCTTACATATACAGCAAGAGCGCGCGAGGTATGATCACCCGATGGTATACGTAAACTCGCATCTAAACGTGGTCCGATAATACATATTAGAGTAACGGCACAACATACTAGCATTGCCTGCTCATATTCGAACTCATAGTGATCTGATTATTTTTTTGCAGATTGACAAAAAGAACAAATTAAATTTTCTCTTTAAGTGATTGCTACCCTCTTGTATTTAAATTAAAAATGGCCAAGGCCCTAAACAAAATCGGTACCCAAAATTCCAAGAAGGTAGTAAGTTAGACACCACCACGGTAATTAACCTTCTATTTAAATTTTAAAGAGGACGCTTGTCTATTAATTAATCACTAACTTATAACACTCAGTCTTACCTCTTACTTCCCCAAGGGTCAATGTTAAATATGGGAGTCAGCACTGCCTCCAGCTACAGTCAGAGAAGGGCGAGTTCGAACACCGTACTAAGTCGAAGGTTAAGTTGTCAGGGCGCCTATCCGTAAAAATATGCTAAGCCCAACAGATATTCAGACCCCGGACCAGATCCAATATAAAACTCCCCCGGGTGATAAGAAAATAAGACCAACACACGCTCATTCAAACTTAACAAACAGTTTATTGAAAATTCAATTCAATTCTCAACAGTTCATTTCAATATCGTACACAACCGGCTATAATATATGATCTCTGCCTTCAAGAGATATTTAAAGCAAAAGAAGGAAAAAAAACAATGGAAAGTAAATCACAAGCGCAACTCGGTTGCCAATATTAAATTCCTGAAGGGTTAATTAACATTAAATGGCCACCCAAGGTGATCCACAACTCAAAATTTATCAATGACGTACAATTACATTATTTTAAAATTCAAAAATGGTAAACACAAGAAACAATCTTAAAATTAAAATTAATTAACCAACAATAGTCTTACAAGCACACAGTTATAAGGCAACTTGCCGAAAGTCCCTCCAAAGTCGAACAGTTTGATCGTGATTTGCAACACGTCAACACTAAAATAAACCACTCTGTATACTAGAGGCAACCGTCAATCTATTCGACATTAGAGTGCAGACTCTAAGTTGTAAAATATCTAATTCTATTAAAAAAATTAAAAAAATAGCGCTAGTTAACTATGCTTTACATAAGAAAATGTGATTAGATTAAATTCAATAATTTCTTACGAGATTATACAAAATAAATTACAATCGTTGACTAAACGCATTAAATAACATCTAAGAATTTACACAGGACAGATGTGAGGCTACACTGCCCATACACATCCAAAATTTAGTTCAATTTCTGAATCCAAAAATAAAAAGGCTACGTAACGTCTTCAAAAAATGACAAAGTAACCTCCAAATTGAAGTCACTATTATTTATAAAACTTCGTTAATTTATTTAATTCAAAACATAAAGGCTCACATGCCACCAGAAGTTAAAAAAGGAAAATTACGATGACTTAATTAATTAGCTAGGCCGGAAAATTGAAATTTACTGTTCAAAGTACACGATATTGACATAAATTTACCACGACTGTTTAATCAATAAACTCTACACTCTGGGTAATCTCAGAGAAATTTACACAGTCACAGTACCTTAAAGAAGTCACATCCACAGCTACCAAACATGATACCTTCTACGGATCCACCCGTTACAAGAAATCTGCTCTCTTATCTTCGGCTAACGACATCTCAGAAAATTAGCGTATGAAGGCTACAGTATCCCATTGATATGTACCTTAATTATGTCTTCACCGCAAGATCCAGCAATCAATTTCCTTGGAACCGTACGATAACCAAGCACGTGGTTCCTAAATCTTAACCCCAACAAAAGTGCTCAAATGAGGTCTAGGCCAGCACTAACACTAGCAGAGCAACTACACAATTCCTAGCCAGAGAAGAAAATATCCTCGCAAGATTCAACCAAAACGCCAAATTTTCAAAAATAACACTTGAGAAGTACTATAACATCCGCTTTTGTAAGCGATTACAAACGATAAAACTTCAAAAACTCTACCACATTCTCAAGTAGGCTCAGGAAAATGCTTCTGCTCTTGTGGTATTTAAACCTTCCTCGATGACTGTTAACGTGCAAGAGAAAGACTCTAACCCATCAAAGCCCGACCATTCAAACGCACACGACAATTGCTCTAAAAGACCGAACGACCCAATCTAATACTTTAAACGTACGACATAAATGCAGGTTCAAATGACAATAGAAAAATGGAAAATAATTATAAATAATTTGTTACATAACTCTAGGCCCAAAAGAAGTTCTAAAATGAAATTAGCAAAAATTAAAAGTAACAAATTTATTAAATAAAACCTCGTTCGCCATCTACCCGACAATGCCTGTATACGTTACACACACCTGCGATAAGGCAGAACGCGTGCAATAGGAATCTTAAGCAAATCTACTCCAGATGGCAGTAGTAGTAGGAAGATGACATAAATTTAATCCAAAATAAATTACGTATCCAACAACAAACTAAAATAATCCATTAAAGGATAAAATACAACAAAAAAAAATTGTAACATGATGACGATTGCTTAGATAACTAAGTCGATAATAACGCGAAGATTGTAATACTTATAACGTAATTATGATTATCCTTATGAAATTAAATAATAATGTAGTTGTGTAAAAAGTTATAGCAGTACAACTGGGTTTTAGAATGAAATAAAAACAACCCGCCTGAAACATCTGCAGAATAAACTAAGATGTCTAGAGAAAAATAAGTAAATAGAAATTTCATGGTAAAAAAAAACTATAAATAAGTATAACAGGAATACCATAAAATAACATAAAAACGACCCTTGAAATAGAAATTAAAATTAGAGATTCTCTCCAGTAAATATAACGAAATAACAACTCTGGAAAAATAAATCTATATATCTATATCTGGCGAACACAGCTAGCGGAGATCATTTGCCGAATATACGTCCCAAGAATATCGACTGGCATCGGGTGATCATACCCCGCGCGTTCAAGCTGTATACCTTTATACGTAAAACGTATATGTATTGATATAGGTAGGGTTGCTTATGGTAGAATTATTCAGGTTATACACTGAAGTAATAGGAGTTGCCTATCTTATATTATTAAGTATGAGTTTTATACAAGATTCGGTTTTTCTTAATTGTGACAGAGATAGTTAAATTTGCAAATATTAATGAACTGGTTGTTATCTTGAAAAAAATATTGTTTATTGAGTTAAAGGAGAATTTTATAATTACTTGGTGAAATAGTATTTATTACAATTGGAGTTGTTCTTCCATGCATATGTACCAAAAATCTGTAAAGAAAGATTTTGTATAAGTATTGTAAATTTGAAATGTAATTTAGCATTGTGAAAAACTTGTTCAAATGTTATTAATGATGAGGAAAGGATAAAAGATTTTTAGAATACGAAAATAATCAATTAAGAATTGATAAAAAATACCGCTATAAATTGTATATCGGATGTGTGAGTTAATTGTCAAGGTGACAGATAATTGTTACTACCAAGAAGTAAAGCTTAATATTGGTAATATGAAGCATGATAACTTTACTAAATTCAAAGAATAATTTATTATGAGTGAAATATTGACTTATGAAAGGTATTTAAAAATTTATTACACTTCTATAATTTATATTGAGCTTGGTTTTAATGTGTGATTAATTTATTGGTCGAAATAGAATGGGAATTATCACTAAGGTAATTTTAAATAAATAAAGAGAACTTTTTCGAATTTTGCGGAAGATAGTCGCAATTTTTCGTGTTAAAGTTTATTTTCAGCAAAAGTGTATAAAATAGAAGCAATATTGGAGTAAATTATTATAGAATACATGTTATTCTAATTAAGCAGAAGTTAAAAGGTGTTTACAGAAGATAGAAATTCATATAAAGTATAAACGAGGAGTAAAGATTATAATACTTACCAAAATTAATTATCTTAATTGAAAATATTAAATTGCCAATTTAAATTGGAAGGAGAACCAGAAGATTAGATCGTGTAGAATTCCAGGAGCAGTGGACAGAAATTAGACAATTCCAGGAGCGGTAGACGGAAATTAGCCAATTCCAGGGGCATTAGACGTTTTCTTTAAACCATTAGAAGTACTGGACATATACATTTTTCTAAATACCAGAGACATTAGGAATTTCCAAGGGAATTAGAAGATATTAGGAGCACTTGACGTTTACATTTTCCAATTACTAGAAACAGTTGACGAAAATATCTTACAGAAAACCAATAGTTTTAGACGTATTATTCCAATTGGAGCATCAGAAGGACTAACCCAAATAAATCCGAGACGAGACATCTAATTTTGTAGGCATATATCAAGATAATCGGGAAATATTCCAGCCAGTTGAAGTTCTTGTGTAGGAAAGTGTTTTTTTTTCCAGAACATAAATAGATCTTTCGTGTAAGTCCAGGACAACTACAAAGTATCAACAGTATACATCGAGAAAAATAATAATACAAGTTGGAAAAGGTCGTATATATTTTTTTAACATTACTTATCTATGGGAGTTTAAGAAGAAATAAATTTAAGAAACCTTAATTTAATCTGAATTGAGACCAAGTAATTATAAAATTTTATTAATTAATCACACAAAGTTATTAAAATACCTTTATAGTAAAAAAATTAACTCATATGATAAAGCCAGTATTTTATATAGCAGGATAACAGTCACTGTCATTTTTGAATACTCTCGTTTTTTATTCTTGTAGAAAACGCATCCTCAATAAGCATTAATTTATAATTGAACAAGTTCATAGAGATTTTTGTAATAATTTTCAATATCTTATCTGAAATATGTATATGTTTTTCTTAAAGAATTCAATATAAGTTTTGAAGTATTTGATTTTTCTTCTTATGATCGTTGAGGTTATGTACATTTTTGAATGGATACATTCTTTAATGGTAAAAATATTAAAGAACATAATTAATTTAGATATATGCTAAATAGATG
Source organism: Amphimallon solstitiale (assembly GCA_963170755.1). Taxonomy (NCBI): domain Eukaryota; kingdom Metazoa; phylum Arthropoda; class Insecta; order Coleoptera; family Scarabaeidae; genus Amphimallon; species Amphimallon solstitiale. The sequence goes on along the minus strand of OY720683.1, from coordinate 105,633,720 downwards.
GCGATATACTTACTTTGTGGAATATTAAAGAAGTATTTAAATTGTTGATACATGAAAACTTAGCAAATTTAAAAAAAAATAGTATACGTATAGTTTATGGAAAGTGAATGATTTATTTAAATCGTTTTTTTTTATAGTTGAACTTGTAATTCAAATTAATTAAATAATAAAATACTAAAGTAATTGTATGACTAGGAGATATATACTGAGATATCCAGGACCGGTTTAAGAGTATTAACAGGTAGTATATCCAAATAAATTAAATATTGAGTCTCATGTTTCTATTTGTTTAATAATTTATACAGTAGAGATTGTAAAAAATTCTGAATTAGCTCGAGGCAACTAAAATTTATCATAATAGTACTTAATAATAAAATTTTACCCTGAGATTGAATTATAGATCATATTATTTTACAATATAACAATTTTACTTTGATTTACTAATTTGTGGGATATCTTAAATAGAAAGTTTATCCACTTTAGTACATTTATGGCGCCCAACGTGGGGCCTTGTAAATATAAGACTCACAACATCGTATTTTGAATATTTTATTAATCATATTAATAAAGGGAACATTAATATACATTTTACAAAAGGTAATAAAGTCAATTACAGGTATATTTAGGAACAAGTAATTTTGTTTGATTTATTTGTGTACTCTACTTATTTAAAATGACGTCAATCACTTCAGAAGAGATGAGGTTAATACGACAAATGTTTGAAAATTTTTTTAAAGAAATGGAAATAGACAGAGAAGAAAGAAGACGTATGAGAGAAGTAGACAGAGAAGAAAGAAGACAAATGTGGGGAAATTCTTGCGAAGATTTTAATAAGGAATTAAGTAATCAATTTGACAAGATGATTGAAGAAAGTAGACGACAAAGAGAGGAGGATAAAAAAGAATTAAATGGAAGATTGGATAAATTGATTAAGGTGAGCATTGATACTAGAGAAGAGAATAAGAAGAATTTTATGGATGTGAAGGTAGAATTATGTGGAAAGATAGATAAGATGTGGGACGATATTAAAGTAGATAATAAGAGGAATATTGAAGAATTTAAAGAATCTTTGGAATGTAAACCAGAAGAAGTAATAATAGAAATTCAATTATGTGGAAACAATAAATCAGATACAGTAGAAGAAAAGGAAATAGAAAATTTAGGGAAAAATGTTATTAACTATATCGACATTGAAAAAAACCTAGTAGACATTAAGAAATCGTATAAAATTGTACTATTACAAAAGAAAACCAAATACTTAGATTCCGGCAGAAGAATTTTAAGATCAAAATTGGACACTCTTTTATTAGGAGAAGAGGATGGTAATATTTTAAATGTATATTTCTCAAGGCAGACAAAAGGGATTTTTATAGGAGACGGAAAGTTTATTGGAAATATAGTTAATGTTGGACGGAATACGATACCTAAATATATGAGAAATAGCTTAAGAAGTGGAAAAATTAATATGGTCAGTAAATTTGAAGGAATTGTAAGTGGTAATGATTTTATTGAGAAGAGAAGAGTTTCTTTAGTAAGATATGAGACAAGAAATATTAATCAGGAGACATTGATCTTGTATATAAATTGTAAAGTATTATTAGAATGTGACATTGAAGGTCAGGAAGTTTTAAATACATTCACATTAAATCATATTAATTTTGGGAGAATATTTAATAAGATTAGGAAAATGAATAATGAGATTACTTATAAAATGGAACGAGAAGATACCTGTTATTTAGAAAATTTGGTACCAGTAGAAAAATTGGATACTTGGAAGAATAGAGTGAGATTAAAAATAGAAATTATGTAATTATTATTTTAGTCAGGACGAGAGGTTTCTTTTATAAAAAAGAAAGAGATCAACTCTCGACGGTAATAGCAACACCGACTTATCTTAGCTATTTAATTGATCTCATTAAATTCAAAATTTTGTTTTCGGACATATAATTTTTTATGTAATTTCCTTGATCTTATATTATAGTCAGGACGAGTATAACATATGTAGTACCATTCTCGTTATTATTACAACATTGGCTCAATTTAATAATGCATTGTTCTCACAAATTAAATTTTTATTTACGCACAAAGATAGATCTTGAATATTTTCGTTATAAACAAAATTGTTAGCCAAGTTAGGAAAATTAAGTTCACCTGATAATGAAATAGGGGCAGAGCAGTATATTATGAAATCATAGATAGATTTATTACAAATAAAAAAAAAAATAAATGAAATACCATCCAGATTTATTTTTTAAAATTTAATTATAGGTTTGTTATAAAGATTAGAAGTAGTATTATAATTTTTTTATTGTATTCCCTTATTCCCAAGTAAAACGTGTGTACATAATAGTTAAATAATGTATAAAAAGTGGTTGGTACAAGTTAATGTTTGCTCAAGAAAAAGTAAATTTATAATACCTGATGTTTTATATATAAAAAAAATTAACAGAGAAATTGATTATAAAGAAGGAAAATATTATTAAGTGATGAGTTGATAAACACTTTTTGAAACAAATTGAGAATTTAATACGACAATTATTGCATGAAAAAGTTGAATTTTATGAACAATAGATGTGTTTTTTAGTATAGATTATTAAGAAGAAGAAAAAGGTCTTAAAAAGGAAGAAATAATACTTGTTAAAAAAAATTAATGCTTACTAAAAATAATTAAAATAAAATGAACCAGGATATTATGGTATTATAGAGTTAAATATATGAGAATGGGTAAATAAAATCCCTATATTATTATAAAAGATTGGACAAAATGTCTACTTAAATATTAAGGTAACGTTCGCCTATAAAACGTAGATAAAGTTATTAACTTGCCAAATGGAAGTTTGAGATGAAAAGAAATGTTTAAATAAGTAAATATGAGTTATGTTCGTATAAGAACAGATTAAATGGTTAAAATAAATAATTGAGTAAGCATGTTAAGAGACCATAAAATGTATAATCAAAGAAAACACATATTGAAGTATATGACATTCAACAAAAAAAACGTAAGAAAACCGAGATATTAATTTTAAAGAGGTATAATATTTTCTATAGAAAAGTAAAATTAAACTCAATTAAATACAGGTATACAACATTCTAAATAGATATTTTCCTTATACAATAAATATCGTTATAAAAAGATTTAAAACATGTACATAGAGCAAATTTATAACAAATGAAAATAAGTCATTATTTGTACAAGGATATTTACTTAACACATTATTTTATTTCATATTACATTAGTAAATTTTATATATAAAAAAGTTTTGTTATAGAACATATACATATTTTATGATTTGTGTATAGTATTATAGTTTACACTAAAGTTACTTGTAAAAATATTAATGATGTTGGTATTTTACAAACATGATACCTAGAAATTTATATCTAGTTGAAAATTATTAGAATAAAGATTAATGGACAGATGAAATCGTTTACATTGAAATTTATTATTATTAAGAAATATAAATTAACAAATGGATTGTAATTTAAATTTCTTAAAGGGGCAAATGATATAGGTAGGGTTGCTTATGGTAGAATTATTCAGGTTATACACTGAAGTAATAGGAGTTGCCTATCTTATATTATTAAGTATGAGTTTTATACAAGATTCGGTTTTTCTTAATTGTGACAGAGATAGTTAAATTTGCAAATATTAATGAACTGGTTGTTATCTTGAAAAAAATATTGTTTATTGAGTTAAAGGAGAATTTTATAATTACTTGGTGAAATAGTATTTATTACAATTGGAGTTGTTCTTCCATGCATATGTACCAAAAATCTGTAAAGAAAGATTTTGTATAAGTATTGTAAATTTGAAATGTAATTTAGCATTGTGAAAAACTTGTTCAAATGTTATTAATGATGAGGAAAGGATAAAAGATTTTTAGAATACGAAAATAATCAATTAAGAATTGATAAAAAATACCGCTATAAATTGTATATCGGATGTGTGAGTTAATTGTCAAGGTGACAGATAATTGTTACTACCAAGAAGTAAAGCTTAATATTGGTAATATGAAGCATGATAACTTTACTAAATTCAAAGAATAATTTATTATGAGTGAAATATTGACTTATGAAAGGTATTTAAAAATTTATTACACTTCTATAATTTATATTGAGCTTGGTTTTAATGTGTGATTAATTTATTGGTCGAAATAGAATGGGAATTATCACTAAGGTAATTTTAAATAAATAAAGAGAACTTTTTCGAATTTTGCGGAAGATAGTCGCAATTTTTCGTGTTAAAGTTTATTTTCAGCAAAAGTGTATAAAATAGAAGCAATATTGGAGTAAATTATTATAGAATACATGTTATTCTAATTAAGCAGAAGTTAAAAGGTGTTTACAGAAGATAGAAATTCATATAAAGTATAAACGAGGAGTAAAGAATATAATACTTACCAAAATTAATTATCTTAATTGAAAATATTAAATTGCCAATTTAAATTGGAAGGAGAACCAGAAGATTAGATCGTGTAGAATTCCAGGAGCAGTGGACAGAAATTAGACAATTCCAGGAGCGGTAGACGGAAATTAGCCAATTCCAGGGGCATTAGACGTTTTCTTTAAACCATTAGAAGTACTGGACATATACATTTTTCTAAATACCAGAGACATTAGGAATTTCCAAGGGAATTAGAAGATATTAGGAGCACTTGACGTTTACATTTTCCAATTACTAGAAACAGTTGACGAAAATATCTTACAGAAAACCAATAGTTTTAGACGTATTATTCCAATTGGAGCATCAGAAGGACTAACCCAAATAAATCCGAGACGAGACATCTAATTTTGTAGGCATATATCAAGATAATCGGGAAATATTCCAGCCAGTTGAAGTTCTTGTGTAGGAAAGTGTTTTTTTTTCCAGAACATAAATAGATCTTTCGTGTAAGTCCAGGACAACTACAAAGTATCAACAGTATACATCGAGAAAAATAATAATACAAGTTGGAAAAGGTCGTATATATTTTTTTAACATTACTTATCTATGGGAGTTTAAGAAGAAATAAATTTAAGAAACCTTAATTTAATCTGAATTGAGACCAAGTAATTATAAAATTTTATTAATTAATCACACAAAGTTATTAAAATACCTTTATAGTAAAAAAATTAACTCATATGATAAAGCCAGTATTTTATATAGCAGGATAACAGTCACTGTCATTTTTGAATACTCTCGTTTTTTATTCTTGTAGAAAACGCATCCTCAATAAGCATTAATTTATAATTGAACAAGTTCATAGAGATTTTTGTAATAATTTTCAATATCTTATCTGAAATATGTATATGTTTTTCTTAAAGAATTCAATATAAGTTTTGAAGTATTTGATTTTTCTTCTTATGATCGTTGAGGTTATGTACATTTTTGAATGGATACATTCTTTAATGGTAAAAATATTAAAGAACATAATTAATTTAGATATATGCTAAATAGATGGCGATATACTTACTTTGTGGAATATTAAAGAAGTATTTAAATTGTTGATACATGAAAACTTAGCAAATTTAAAAAAAAATAGTATACGTATAGTTTATGGAAAGTGAATGATTTATTTAAATCGTTTTTTTTTTATAGTTGAACTTGTAATTCAAATTAATTAAATAATAAAATACTAAAGTAATTGTATGACTAGGAGATATATACTGAGATATCCAGGACCGGTTTAAGAGTATTAACAGGTAGTATATCCAAATAAATTAAATATTGAGTCTCATGTTTCTATTTGTTTAATAATTTATACAGTAGAGATTGTAAAAAATTCTGAATTAGCTCGAGGCAACTAAAATTTATCATAATAGTACTTAATAATAAAATTTTACCCTGAGATTGAATTATAGATCATATTATTTTACAATATAACAATTTTACTTTGATTTACTAATTTGTGGGATATCTTAAATAGAAAGTTTATCCACTTTAGTACAGTATATATGCATGTGTTTGAGAACACACATACATTAAGTGCCATTGTCGATAATCGAACGCACAGGCACCGGTGTTTCGACTTAAATCGCTGCCTATGTCATTTTCGAAAATGACATAGGCAGCGATTTAAGTCTTGAAGCTATTGTCGAGAATCTCCACGTGTTCGGGCAATAATAGTCATCTTCTCAACCTTGGTATGTAATACACAATTCGGATTATTAAAGATGCAGACATGTAGAGCTTCCTTTCTAGAGCTAGGTATACCAACAGCCTATAATCTTTATATTTTAGAAGCAGCTTTGTATGTATTTAACAATTACAATAAGTTCCAAACCAATGCTGATGCTCATAATTACTAGACGAGAAATTCTAATTATATACGTTGCGAATTTGCAAGATCCAGTAAATATTATAATTCGCATATACCGATAAGCGTTAAAATATATAACTCTCTTCCGATTGTGGGAAGGTACGATTCGCTTGCCAGTTTCAGAATAGCCATAAAAAATATTTGGCGAAACAGGTCTTTTACTCACTTGATGAGTTTTTTGACGAAGGCACACGTTCCGGGCGTTGAGACTGGGTAACTGTCTGTTTGTTTGTGTGTTTTTCTTTATTTTGCCATTTATGTGTGCATACACCTGTTTTGGAAACTGACTATACGTTAAGTGCTATGTATTATTGTATTTCTGTGTGAATGTTTGTATTTCTAACTATTTGTACGCCACTGGTATTTTCAAATATATCTATATCTATCTATCTATCTATTTTATAATTTATATTAAATAAAATTCGTTAGAAAAAAATTGTGGAAATAAAAAAAGAGGCGAAACAAATGTTGTTACACTACATCTTTGTTGATCAGCTCTCATTTATATCACAGATGAACCCTGGGCACGCGGTATATAAAAATGGTACAAAAGATTATATTCCTACTTTTTCTCTTATTACAACGACGGTGGCTCGCACGACTTAACTGGTTTAAGCTACGTACTCCATAACAGCCTGTGTATTATGACCGAGTGCCCAGCTTATACACGATAATTAAAGCCTACTTTTGAAATAACATTTTTAAGTCTCCAGTAACTATGGAGTTTATCTCTACTTAAAATTAACCCAAAAAAATTAGAAAAAGAACTCTATTCACTGCATTTTCCTGTATTTAAAAATCGCGTAGCAAGTATATTTATTCCAAGTGATAATTCTAAAACTAATTTCAACCAATTACAATTTTATTTTATGCTACAGGATTTCCACTGCATTACCATATCGTTATGCCCACTTTAATCCACGAAACTGCATACCAATTATGGAGCTCGTGCGACGTCGACATAAAATTTTAATAACATTCCTGAAGCAGATAAAGCGTTTAAAGTTTGTCTCGAGGAAATGGGAAAAAATAAAATAGGTCTGGCAATCCGGGCATGACAAAAAAGACTTCCTTTTCGCTTTTGTCAACGAAATTATTACAAAAGTGAACTCGCAAATAGCCGAGAAGGAAACCCTTAACAGTCAAGTGTAACAATTCAGCTTTTTCTAGCTGTTAGTAGCGCCGGAGACGTTTCTGCTGCTTAAGGTAGAAATTAATAACATTTCCTGTCTTGTGCGCGCACGACAAGAGGGATAACCATAAAAATAAATTGACCACGAGCTTATTACTGTACACTCGTATATAATACGGCAGATGAAGGGTTCGTAATAAAAGAAGAAATGCATCTGTCATGAACGGTGTCTTAACTATCCTTTTCGGCGCTGGGTCAATTAAATGTTTACGATGTGAGAGTTATGCTTCAACGTGTATTATTAAATTCTAGTTATTTTATGGTTACTAAAAAATATGAAGCCATTATATTTACACCATTTCTACTTTATTGGATAAATTAAAAAAATAGCTGTTATGAAAAAAATTGTTAATCTATTATATTCTTTGGATACGTTTTCGAGAAATGATTTTTTTAATATTCTCGGAGATAGTTTGACTGTTTGGACCAGATATATCTCGAGTTAGAAACGACTAATCTCATCGTAGAAGGCACCAAATTAAAAACGATCGAGTCGCCAACAAATATTAATAACGTTATTTCAAATCCCTTCAATAGTTCCAGTGCAATGGAAGTAGAAATAGCAGAAATATGCTCAGTTTGGTATTTTTTACTTAAGACTGCAGTTTTTCTAAAAAAAAAAGTATTTGTGAAAAAAATTCGTCGAACATATACCGAAGTTATGACCAAATATGTGAAACTACAAACATTCAACTTTTTTCAATATTTTAATTTTTTTCTTATTTGTAGCCTATATTGGAGTTCATTCCCTTTACAGTCATGCAACCGATTGTTGTTTCTGTCTAAGCGAACAGAGTGGCTTTGGAAAAAATATGCGATGGAATTATACAAATGTATATTCTGACACGTTTTCAGCTCCACATTGGGTTACACTTCCCATTTAAAAGTGTCCCAATTCCGTGACCCAAAAAACAAGTTCTGATTCATCAGATGAAACATTTAATGAAAGTATTGTCGATGCGAGTGGACAGCAACCATCTTGTAACTCAAGCTGAATTGAATTATTGAGTAAGAGATTTGAAGCGTTCAAAAGAAATAGCAGAATTACATGCATCTCGGATGAAACACTGCAATTTTTTGTCTCCGAGTGTTAACAACAAATATCTGCCTCTCATCAAGAAAGAAAATGTAATTCTGTCACTAATACACATTACATTTGCACTCTGGAAAGACTTCATCAAAGTGTTAAACAAAGAAGGGCAAGCGTCTGCTTACTTGAGAAGCTCCTCTGAAAGTCTTTCAAAATCATGGAAAGAGTTTTCGACGGTCTGCAATTAATGAAACCGATGAGAGATGAAGAATTTCCAACATATTTGTCTTCCGACGAGACTGCAGCCTGTGTTATTTAAGGTAATTGTTTGGTATTTCGTTGGAAACAATAAAAATCCGAAACAAGAAAATTGTTAAAGATTTACTCCAGAAATATGCAAAGATAAGGAAATACTGTCATTCTAGATAACTCTATTTCATTATATGTTATATGTACATATTTCATTCATTTTATTTTCCAACCTGGCGTAAATATGTCTCTGAAAATACATTTTTTGCATTCGCACCTGAAGTTTTTCCCAGAGATTCTGGGGACGTAAGTGACGAGTATGGCGGGAGATTCCACCAAGAAATGAGACCACTGAGTGGAGCTACCATGGATTTTAGAAGGAGCGGATGACGGGCGACTACATCTGGTTTCTCATAAGAAAAACGGATTCAAAAGATGAGGTGTGGGCACCACAGGACTTTCTTATACGCACGTGCGTTCCGAATTTTATATTTAAAAGTTATTTCAAATTAAGTCTCAAATTCTTTTAACATCTACCTGTGAGTAAAAGTGTTACTTCCGGTCCGAATTTTGAATTTTCTTAAAGAAAATTGTTCCAAATCTACATATTAATACTCTTGATAAATCTCTGTAGAACGCCTAAATTGCGAGATAATTGCAACAAAACTGTTATCAGATATAAGCCGAAAGTGCTACTTCCGGTCCGAATTTTGACTTTTTTTATAATTAAATAGCTTTCAAATCGGGCTATAAATACTTTGGTAATTTTAATAAATCTCTGTAGAACGCAAAATCGGCGAGATATTCACAAAAAAATATTTTTCGGTAGAAGCCCTACCTTCGGTAAGAATTTCCAAAGACTTGTTTTATTAAAAATTTTACAAGTTTACGTTTGAGTACTTCTGTATTCGTCTCTGAATTACATTGAAATTCCAAAAATAGTTACATACAAATATAAAATGAATTGTTACTTTCCATAAATTAATGTGTGGTTCAAACGAAATATCACCTACGTATTTGCACGACAAGCAGTAATATTCCATTTTTCAGTACACTCATATCACTTGATCAGCCTCCTGCCCTATAAATTATTGTTTGATTAAATGAAAACGTCGCTGATCAACGTGATTACGTGAAAGTATCACAATTCACTCGAAATATAAAATAAAAGTGTGTTATTAAGGAGATTAATGCAACATATTGCCGAAGCTTTCTCACGACAAGAAACGACACCATATACACATACAATTAATTAATCAAGCTCCTGTTTCACGAATATCTTTTTCCATTTCTTAAAGATGTGCTTGCTTAATAGTAGCTACGTATTAATATTGCATACAGTAATTAATCATGTACACGGTTAATACTAACATTAATTGTGGATTTTCATAATAGGAAATTATAAATGTCTTTGGTTAGATTAATGATAGAACGTCCAAGCGTCCTTCCAGCAGGACTATTTGTCCTGCTGGAAGTACGCAAATCATGAAGTGCATTTTTCCATATGTTGTGGCACTTCCAGAAGTACTAAACTCCCACCACTAGAAAGAGTGAAAAAAATTGCCTATTTGTTGTGCAAGTCTCAACTTGCTATCTTCAGTCGTACTCGAGATACGAAAGAATATGTGTAAATTGCATCAACTTACGAAAAATCAGGGGCGTACGATTAAAAATGAATGTTAGGAGTATTAATGAAGGGGACAGGGTAGCCACAAAGGCTACGAATTTTGATGAAAATGGCCAAGAAAGATGGAGTGTTTCCGTCTATGGTAAAGACAAATACAAAACTGCCATGTGTTACGGGAAAGTCGTCAAAATACACAAAAGTGTAGCTGATGTGCTATGGGATCTCGATAATGAAGTTGTTCCGATCCCCATAAATTTATTGAAAAGAATAGGTAAGCAGCGTGACTACCTTTTATTTCTGTATTGTTAATAAATAATATCTCTTTCATGAACAGCGAATAATAAAAGAAAACGGGAATGTGAAAAAACGAGAGATGCTCACGCAACACCACAACCATCTACTTCATCTGGGTGTAATAATAAATATTCCCTCAGTAGTGGTAGTAGTAGTTCATCTTCCAGTGACTCTGATAATGTTAGTGGCGACAGTGATCATGAAAATGATAATATTAGGAATATTTTGGATGAGGGAAACAACCGTAGCCGAATAAATGAAGAAATTTTGGTTCATGAAACAATATGGAAACTTGACGAAGAAACTAGAATCGACAGCTATTCAGGAGCAAGATACAAGCCAAAATTAAATGCAGCTAATATTCATACCATGACGGAGTTAGATATGTGGCTACTTTTTTTTCCAACAGAAAACATAGAACAGATTCTTGAAGCGTGCAATTCTAATGTGGAGCCAGGCACCAAACATATAACCAAAAAAGAATTTATCAAAGTTTTAGGGCTTTTCTATGCAATGAGTACAAATATTCTGCATAGTCGTCGTGAATATTGGTCGAATAGAGAAGATAATGCTGTTTTTCCACCTCCCTCATTTGGCAAGAGATTTGGGTTAGGTTACCATCGGTTTGAGTATATATTACAAAATTTATCATTTGGTATTAATAATAATGACAGAGATGACCCAAATGAAACTAATCAGAAATGGAAACATGTTCAAAGTTTTATAGATATGCTACACACTAAATGGAACGATGTCCTTTTACCAGGTTATAAATTATGTGTCGACGAATCGATGTTCGCCTGGTATGGCCGAGGAGATAAAGCAGTAGATGGAATGCCTGCAGTAATTAAAATTAAACGAAAGCCGAAAGGGATTGGTTGCGAATGCAAAACTCTTTCAGATGCACTGTCCAATATCATGCTCCGAATAGAAATAAATGAAGGCAAAGGTGGAATGGCCACAAAAAAGTGGCAACAAGAGCTTGGAGCTGGATCTGCGACCATACTCCGTCTCACAGAACCTTGGCATGGTTCGGGAAGAATTGTTGTAGCCGATTCATGGTTTTCTTCAGTGAAAACTTCGGTGGAACTTCATAAAAGGGGGTTGTATCATATTGGTATTGTTAAAACTGCCACAAAGCAATTTCCTATCAAACAATTAAAAGAGAAGTGTCCGGAAAATCGTGGAGGAATAATTTGTGCCAAAGCTTCCGTTCAAGGTATTGAGGTAATGAGTTGTGCTTGGCGAGATAAAAAAGTGCATACTTTTGTGGGAACCTGTGGAACTACCTTGGAAGGGAAACCAGCGAAAAAAACTCGTTATGATGCTGACGGAAAGAGGTATTCCTACGAAGTTCCTAGAAATAAGATGATTGAAGAATATTTTCAAGGAGCGCCTAGCATTGACGTTCACAACCATATTAGACAATCCGGATTAGCCCTTGAGCAGGTATGGAATACGCAAAACTGGAAGCATAGAGTCTACTCTTCTTTGCTCGGAATCATAGAAACAAACGCTTTTCTGGCATTCAAGTATTTTAAAGATGACAACAAAATCAGCCATGTTGATTTTACAAAAAATCTAGCTTTTCAAATGATAACAAAAGATTGGGAAAGAGATAATCCAGCCGCAAAAGCCCCAGTACCACAAAATCATATTTTGCCAGCGGCTCATAGCGAAAATCAACGTACTGATCATAAATTGGTACCACTGAGCAGCCTTTCCGACAAGAAAAGACATCAACGTAAGTGTGTAGTTTGTTCCAGGGTCCATAAAATACAAACCAAAGCAAGTTACTTCTGCGAATCATGTGGGCAAAAAGTAGTATTGTGTTCACCTCAAACAGGGCGAGAATATTTTGCTTAACATATTGTGAAAGGAGTTCCACTTTAGTATTATACTGTATTTGTTATTTTATTTTTCAGTTTAACGGATCAAAATTTATTTTTAAGAAATATTTTTTATTTTCATTTGTATTTTTTTAATAAACGATATATTTTAAATATTATTGTACCCCTTATTAAAAATCGTTACCTCCGCCGATGAAAAACTAATGAGTACTGCCAGAAGGAATTTGTGTCCTGCCAGCAGGACAAACTAATGTTATTTTAAGGTACTTCTGGCAGGACAAGTCACGCATGTCCAGCGGTCCTGCCGGAAGGTACTTCCAGCAGGACAATTTGCTGGACGTTCTATCATTAAGTAACCGTTAAAATTCAAAGTAACAGGATTATATATACCACATGTGTCAAATATCATTAGGCATAGGGAATCAATGTATACGTATGATGTATACGTATTGCTGTGGTATCTACTTTTTAATTTATCATAAATAATGATACCTTAACGTATGATTTTAGTGTAACAGCATACATTTTAAAATTTATACGTGGATTCTAACAGCGGTTTTCTCCTTGCTTTATAACCTTGTTCTTATCTGGTCTATTATGGGATAGGGTAAAGAAATTAAACACAAAATCGCTGTCTTAATAATAACAGTGAATATATTTAGAGTATTTATAATAATTAACATTAAACTAATTTTGTCTCAGTGATTCTTGTTTAAGATTCTTTTAAATGAGATATTATTTATTTAAAGAATGAAATTGAATTGATAATGATTTAATGTATGTGCACTATGTATTTGTTTTTCTTTAAAAGAACATAATGCAAGCACTACTTGACCAAAGCAAACATTTGCACGTACTACTCTGATAACCTAGTGTCTTGTTACTTAAATATTTCAAAATTAGTTTCCACTAATTGCTGGGAGCAAACATTTTCACGTACTACTCCAGCCGCTTAGTGTTCATACATCAATATATTGTTACAATACAAATATAGACTGTAACAATATTAAATTTATGAACTTGGTCATCAGAATTAACTTAATTATTGAAATTAATGATAATGACGTTTTGGAATAATTTTATTTGAATATTGTGTATAATTACGTGATAAAGACAACAATGTTATTTATCTGAGTAGTATTTCTTGAGGTTGTAGTCATCCTGTATGTTGAGGGATTGAGTAGTTTCATTTTTCATTGTAGTTACCAAAATCTAGAGAGAAGAGATTTAAAATGTTATTAGTATATTGTAGGATAAGTTATTATTTGTGTAAGAACATATTCAATTGACGTTAATAATGTTAAAGGTAATTAAAAAAATTAATATTGAATAATGAATAGCTAAATTGGAATAAAATCACATTTCAAAATTCATATCACCGGATGTGACATTTAAAATGTCATTTTGACAACCGGTTAGTAAATTGATAGGAACCAGCTTATAAAATGTTTAAAGTACATAAGATGCTATTTAAAAGCTGAAAAGAATTAAATTAGTAAAGTTATTAATATTAGAAGATATTCAAAACATATAAAAAGATTTAAATTCTATGTTGTTTAGAAGGTATTTGCAGAAGAAATTGATTGGTGGATTTGAAAAAGTAGAGGGTTGTCTAGGGGATGAATAATAAAAACAAGAGATGCGAAATAATTTTGAAGAAAAACGGACGCGTTTTAGCGAAGTATAATATTAAAACTCAAAACTCTTTTAATAAAACAGAATAGAATATAGTAAAAGTGTTCAAATTTAATTTCTTGATACAAAGTTCATCGAGAAAAATAATTCAAAGTGATATAAAAATTTTAGGAAAGGAGAAGTTAATTTAAAGTATATAATTTAAAATTACTCACCTTAAAAGCAGTCCCGAGAGCCATTTCTTTGGAGTTAATTAATGGTAGCAGTTCCGAGAACCAATTTCTTGAAGCAGTCCCAAGAAACATTTCTTTGAAGATAAATAATAATAGCAGTTCTGAGAACTAATTTCTTCAAGCAGTCAATCGTAGAGGTTCAGAAGTGCAAAGGCAGCATTGAACGAAGAGATTTTGAAGTCCATGGTTGGAGTTGCACAATTTTTTCATCGTCGAAGAGAGATATTGTCAAAATCCTGAAGTATCGAGGTATATTCACATTGCAGAACCAGTTTTCAGTGACAATAGGCCCAAAACAACATTGAAGAAGGTTATTCAGACTACAATGATCGTCTAGAACATAAGGATAACATCTTACGAAGATACTGTTAACCAGTTGATACTAGAAGCATATATTATCGACATAGTGTATTCAGGTCGTATAAAGATTACGTATATTTTGGAAAATATTTATATAATTCAGTAATAGAGTAATACTGTTATTTAAAATAAAATTAGAATGTTATTAACTATGCAAATCTAAAAGTATTATCAATTGGAATTTAAATCTTTTCTAGTTAGATAAATTGAAACTCGTATAACCTCAATTAATTATTTATTCATACGTTTCTCTTATAATTTATTTGAAAAGAACAATTATTGGTGTCTTAAAATATTCATTAGAAAAAGTGGTTCTAAATTTTTAATTTATAAAGAAATATTTACCGTATAAAGTATATTAAAATAAAAGGATTGTTATAATTATTCCACAACTTCAAAGTGCATTAAAAACGTCATTTGGATAGGTTTACAGTCTTGTTTGTAAATAAAATATTTGTTGATGTTCCTTTAAATTCAACCTCTATAATTTTTTATTCACGACATTTATTAAACTTGTGAATATTTATATCGCTTGTAGTTTTATTGCTCTAAAGTATTCATCAGATATAAACATTGGCTTGACAAGAGATTTATACCTATTCTGTAACAGTAAATAAAAAAACATATTTAATTTTATTTGATATATGCAAATAAATGTTACTTACCAGTTCTACAATATAATAAAGAAAGGTTAATTACTTATTTTATACAGTAATTTAATTCAAAGCGGACCACTAACACGATATGAGATGGGTTCTTAAAGAATGGATTGAAGTTTTATCACAAGCGTAGTTAAACCAACTGTAAAATATAAAAACTACTAGTATTAAAATACTATGAACTGAAAGAGTTTAGATTACTGATGGGTATACTACCAGTTATACAAGTTTTAGAAATCTAATGTATTTCTTATGAATAGATATCTGGGCTAGTCGGTGCATATTTATAATAGGAGTAATAGGAAAAATTAATACAATCAATAAGGGTTGTATTTTATTAATTATTGGCTGGAATAACATGAGGCATTTATAATATGAATTATGAATACATGATTAGCATTTTATTAATTATTGGCGCATAGCAACTTGGGGCGATATTGGAGATAGCACATTTATCACCAATATTATATTTAGTAATACTTAAAAACGAAGGGTAATTATTTAAAAAATTGTAAAAGGTATTTTTTTTTTAAAAAGTATAAAGGTATTATTTTCTTTAGGTGATTGACAACATTTAACATAATTGTTGGGATAGTAGAGGGTAATCATACAAATAATAATAACTATACAGTGTGATTTCTTTATTTTGGTACAGTTTTATACATTTATGTGGCTTACATTATTAAAGAATGGTTAATAATAAATAAGTGATATAATATAACATAGTATAGAAAGTGTGTAAGTTTTTATGTAAATACAGAGTGTTATTAGGGGTATTATTAAGCGACTTTGATAATGATGCAGACACGTAGTAGGAAAGGGGATAAAGGGGATGAGGAAGGTTCAGAGAGTGGAGATGAAACTTATCAGAGTGAACAAAATCCGGTGATGGATTTGTTGTTAAAAATGAGAGAAGATATGAAGAATTCACAAGAAAAACAGGATTTGAATATGAAAAATTTAAGAGAGGATATGAAGAAAGATTTGGAAGAAAATAGTAAGACTTCACAAGAAAAACAGGATACGAATATGAAGAATTTACAAGAAAAACAGGATGCTAATATAAAAAATTTAGAGAAAGTTATTAAGAAAAATATGGAGGATTTAGAGGAAAGGAATGTAGAGAAAATGAATCAGTTAAAAAATGAATTTAAAGAAATGGAAAGTAGATTAGTCTCTGACATAGTTAAGCAAACAGAAGAACAAATGTTACAAGCAAAAGCTGATATAAATAAAGAAGTTATTAATATAGTAAACACAAAACTAGAGACTGTATACGAGGTGTTGAATACAGATAAGAACAAAGGTGAAAATGCAAGAAAAATGTTACTAGAGGCGATAACCAGGAATGAAGAGGTTTGTAAGAAAAGGAAGGAAGAGTTACTTGTTGATTGTGAAAAGGAATTAGAAAAGAAATTGGGAACTTATGAAAATACATTTATAAATGAAGTTGCAAATTTAAATCAACATAAGACAGAAGAGGTTAAAATGTTACAAGAGAATTTACAGCAACAGGAAGTTAAAAGAAAGTTATTAGAAGATGAAATTAAAAAGATGTCGGTTAACATGAAAAACATAGGATCAAGTTCTACAGTAGCACATCAATGTTCCAATTATACTAAAGTGGAGAACATAGCTCAATTTGGGGCAGATAAAACAGGGATACATCCGATGACGTATTTAAGGAATATTATGAAGTATTTAGAAGATATTCCGTCTTTAAAACATCAAATGGAGGTAATAAGATCTACGTTGAATAATAGTGCATTGGAATGGTTTCAGAGAATAGAGGATAACTGTCAAGATATAAATCAATTTGAAGATATGTTCAAGAAAAATTTCTGGAATGAATCGCATCAAAATAAAGCTAAAATTAGATTATTAACCGCAAAATATAGACATGGTAATTTAACAAGAGAGGCGTATGCTTCAAGGATGTATAATCAGTGCAAGTATGTTAGTGATCTTAATGAATACATGATTGCTAGTCAACTGTTAAATCACTTTATTTATACAGATACACAAGCCATAATTTGCCAAAAGGTAAATGATATGGATTCTTTAATTGAAATCTTACGAAGATTAGATGATTTTAATGACGTTAATGCAAATAATTATTCATCTTTACCTAGAAACAATGTCAATAATGGTAATCAACGAATAAATAATAATGGTAGGTCAAATTATTTTCATAATACGGATTTGAAAAGTGGAAATCAACGAGATCAAAATGACTATAATGGAAATTATAGGAGTCCAAATTATAATAGGTCTTCGCCAAACATGTATAATCAGAATACTCCAGTACGAGGAGGGTTTAATAATTATGGTAATAGGAGTGGTAATATTTATCAGTCAGATCCTAGAAATTATAATAATGATAAAGGGTATACACCATTTTCTGGTACAAATTATTATTCCCAAAATAGACAATATTATGGAAATAAATCTAAGGATAATCAAGGCGAAAGTAGACAAAGACCGATACATAATATCAGGTGGGTAGAAAATGAAGAGAATAATGCGAAAAATGATAATGTTGAATTAAAAAAAACGCCGATTTTGAAGGAAGATTCATATCAGAATTCAAAACCGAGCACATCTCATTGTTAGAAGAAGAGGTAAATAATCAACCCAATTTTATTACTTTACAAACAATTAAATTTTATCAAAGACCTGAGAGTATATTTAAAAATAATGAAGAAGTATCTATAGTACAAGATTTTGGTTTGCCATTTATTAAGATAGAAATTGAGAATATTGTTTTTACATGTTTAATAGATAGTGGTTCAGAGATTACATTAATACAAGAGAGTAAAGTTAAACAAGTCAAAGGGTATTTAAATAGTGTGGTTAAGATAAAAGGAACTGATATTATTACAGCGAATAGAAAGAAGATGGGAACAATAAAACAATGCTTTTATACAGAAGTGATTATAAGTAAAGAAAGTTATTTTATGCAATTTTATGTCCTGGAAAATTTATTTTATGATTGTATAATTGGTATAGATAATATTAGAAAGTTAGGAATGGTTATGAATTTTGAAGAAGGTAATATTTATATAAAAGAGAATATATGCAAAATAGTAAAAGAATTAAGTGAAGAAGAGAAAAATGTTTATAATGATTATAAGAAGAATATATTAAGTATAGAAATGAATAATTTAATAATTGAAAATGATAATGTACATGATAATATTTATAATGAAGAATGGCATGAGAATTATGATGAAGAGATGGAAGAGGAATGTACAAATGATACAATAAATAATTATGAAGATATTGAAAGAAAAATTAAATTACAGGACATAAAGGATAAAGTTATGGAGCATAAGTTAATAGAGATTTTATATAGGAATATATCGTTAATTAATGAAGAAATTGTTTTCGCAAGAAATTATGAACATAAACTAGTGGTTACTGATGATTCACCATTGACTTGTAAAAATTATCCTATACCGTACTACTATCAAGAACAAGTAAATAAGGAGTTGAAACGTTTAGAAGATTCTTGTATTATAGAAAGGTCTAACAGTTATTTTATTAATCCTATAGTGATAGTGAAGAAGAAAGACGCATCTTTACGAATCTGCCTTGACGCTCGCTCATTAAACCTAAGATTACGTTCTGAGCACGAAACACCTCAAAACATAGATGTATTATTGACAAAATGTGGTAATAAAAGTGTTTATAGTAAGTTGGATCTTAAAAATGCATTTTGGCTAATTAATTTAGATGAAGAATCTAGGAAATATTGTGGATTCAGTGTGAATGGTTGTGTATTTTCGTTCCGCGTGGCTCCGTTCGGAGTGAAGACTTCCCCTGCAGCTTTAATCAGATTTTTACATAAAATACTTGATAAGTATGAAGAGTTTGCATTACATTATCTCGATGATATAATAATTTTTTCCAATAGTTATGAGGATCATATCAAACATTTAGATATTATCATTACTAGGTTAAGAGAAGAAGGAATGAAATTGAACTTAAAGAAATGTCAATTTTTTAAGAATCAAGTAAATTATTTAGGATATGTTGTGACTGAAAAATTTATACAATTGGATCCACAAAGACTGGATGAAATTAAAAATTTTCCACGTCCTACAAAATTAAAATCATTACGAGGTTTTCTTGGTATGCTGAATTATTACAGGAAATTTGTGCATAATTTCAGTGAAAAAACGTTACCTTTATTACAGTTACTTAAGAAAGGAAACAAATGGAATTGGAATAAGGAATGTGAAGAATGTTTTGTGAAGTTGAAAGAGAATTTTGTGGAAAACCTACATTTAGAACATCCAGATTTCACTTTACCATTTATTGTACGTACAGATGCTTCAAATCATACTATTGCCGCAGAATTGATACAAATCAAAGATAATCAAGAAGTACCTATATATTTTATTTCTAGAACACTTAAACCTTGCGAAAGTCGATATTCCACCTCAGAACTCGAAATGCTGGCAATTATTTTTTCAATTACTAAATTAAGATACTATTTAATTGCTAAGAGGTTTATCTTAGAGACAGATCATAAGGCATTAGTGAATATTATGAATACACGATTAAATAATAATAGAATTTATAGATGGACTTTGATTATACAGCAATATGATATGGAAGTAAGATATAGGCCTGGTAAAGAAATGATAACAGCAGATGTACTAAGTAGAAAAGATGGAACTAATAAAAGAACTAGTTTGGAAGTGAATTTGGTAATTTTGAATCAATCGGGGATTTTATCTTTGGAATATCTTAAAAACATACAGAAGTTACCTATGTTTGATGATATAAGAAAAATATTGGAAGAATTAGGAGATTTTAAGGAAATGACTATAAAAGAGGAGATAATTATAAAGAAAATTGGTAAAACTGAAGTTTTTGTAACAAATGAAGAACATACTAGAGAAATAACTAATTATATACATGAAAAGTATTTGCATATTGGGGCACGAAAATGCTGGTTGATATTTAGGGAAGCTTTTTATTGTAAAAATGATGAAAGGATAATAAAAAGTGAAATTAAGAAGTGTCGATTATGTGAATTGGCGAAAGATAAAAACATTACACATCAAAATATAAGTAAAAGCATAATGGTAAATGACAAATTAGAATTGGTATCTATCGATTTTTTATCTAATATGTTGCCAAGTACAAAAGGATATCGACATGTACTAATTATTTGTGACATTTTTTCTAAGTTTGTAAAATTGATACCAACAAGCAAATGCGATACTGAAACTGTATTACAATCGTTACAGGAGTATTGTTTTATGTATGGGAAGCCATTAGCTATATTATCAGATCATGCTACTTATTTTAATAATGACAGATATAAGGAATATTTGTATAATCAAGATATTAAAGCTTATTTTTCCTCGTATAGACATCCTCAAGGAAATCCAACAGAAAGATATGTTAGGGAAACTTTAAAATATTTAAGAATATTGTTAACAGATAAACATAATAGATGGGCGAGATATCTTGGTCAAATTGAGAAGGTAATGAATCATACGCATAGTTCAGTACATGATTTATGTCCAGTAACGGTATTTTTGGGAGAAATGCCAGAAAGACCATGGGATAATCAAGAAACAATCGATTTAAGTGAAAGGTATGAATTGGTGAGAGAAAGATCAAAACGTAAAAAAATGATATGGGAACAAAAACAAATGGAGAAACAGAAGAAGTTTAAAAGTTACGAAATAGGAGATTTAGTTATTGTGAAGAATTTGAGGGTTACTGATCGAAAGAAAAATATTATGGGGAAGTTGTTAAGGCCATACATTGGACCATATAAAGTTAATCTAAAGTTAGGAGAAAATACTTATGAGTTAATAGAACCAAATACAAATTATATTAGAGGTAGATATCATGTGTCTATGTTACAGGATTATTATCAAGATATAAACAATAGAGATGAATGAGTGTAACTGGTACAAAGCACACACATAAAGTATTATAAATAGGAATATGGATTAGAATATTAAATTTACAGAAATATTGGGTTGATTAATTACATGTATATAAGTTTTGAAAGTACATTAAAAAAATAAGGTTGTTAAGTTATTGGTTGTTATTGTTATTATTTAAAAAAAAATGATGAACTTGAATAAAACTTAGAGTTTTTAAAATAGAATAATTGCATATAGTTATGGCAAACAATTAATTATATATGATGATGATGGAGTAATAATTTATGTTGTATTATGTTTAATGATTGTTTAATAAATATAAATTTTATTTTAGAAGTTAAAAATTTACATTTATTAAAAAGGGGCAAATGTTACAATACAAATATAGACTGTAACAATATTAAATTTATGAACTTGGTCATCAGAATTAACTTAATTATTGAAATTAATGATAATGACGTTTTGGAATAATTTTATTTGAATATTGTGTATAATTACGTGATAAAGACAACAATGTTATTTATCTGAGTAGTATTTCTTGAGGTTGTAGTCATCCTGTATGTTGAGGGATTGAGTAGTTTCATTTTTCATTGTAGTTACCAAAATCTAGAGAGAAGAGATTTAAAATGTTATTAGTATATTGTAGGATAAGTTATTATTTGTGTAAGAACATATTCAATTGACGTTAATAATGTTAAAGGTAATTAAAAAAATTAATATTGAATAATGAATAGCTAAATTGGAATAAAATCACATTTCAAAATTCATATCACCGGATGTGACATTTAAAATGTCATTTTGACAACCGGTTAGTAAATTGATAGGAACCAGCTTATAAAATGTTTAAAGTACATAAGATGC
Source organism: Amphimallon solstitiale (assembly GCA_963170755.1). Taxonomy (NCBI): domain Eukaryota; kingdom Metazoa; phylum Arthropoda; class Insecta; order Coleoptera; family Scarabaeidae; genus Amphimallon; species Amphimallon solstitiale. The sequence continues at coordinate 105,611,516 of OY720683.1, read as the reverse complement.
TATTTAAAAGCTGAAAAGAATTAAATTAGTAAAGTTATTAATATTAGAAGATATTCAAAACATATAAAAAGATTTAAATTCTATGTTGTTTAGAAGGTATTTGCAGAAGAAATTGATTGGTGGATTTGAAAAAGTAGAGGGTTGTCTAGGGGATGAATAATAAAAACAAGAGATGCGAAATAATTTTGAAGAAAAACGGACGCGTTTTAGCGAAGTATAATATTAAAACTCAAAACTCTTTTAATAAAACAGAATAGAATATAGTAAAAGTGTTCAAATTTAATTTCTTGATACAAAGTTCATCGAGAAAAATAATTCAAAGTGATATAAAAATTTTAGGAAAGGAGAAGTTAATTTAAAGTATATAATTTAAAATTACTCACCTTAAAAGCAGTCCCGAGAGCCATTTCTTTGGAGTTAATTAATGGTAGCAGTTCCGAGAACCAATTTCTTGAAGCAGTCCCAAGAAACATTTCTTTGAAGATAAATAATAATAGCAGTTCTGAGAACTAATTTCTTCAAGCAGTCAATCGTAGAGGTTCAGAAGTGCAAAGGCAGCATTGAACGAAGAGATTTTGAAGTCCATGGTTGGAGTTGCACAATTTTTTCATCGTCGAAGAGAGATATTGTCAAAATCCTGAAGTATCGAGGTATATTCACATTGCAGAACCAGTTTTCAGTGACAATAGGCCCAAAACAACATTGAAGAAGGTTATTCAGACTACAATGATCGTCTAGAACATAAGGATAACATCTTACGAAGATACTGTTAACCAGTTGATACTAGAAGCATATATTATCGACATAGTGTATTCAGGTCGTATAAAGATTACGTATATTTTGGAAAATATTTATATAATTCAGTAATAGAGTAATACTGTTATTTAAAATAAAATTAGAATGTTATTAACTATGCAAATCTAAAAGTATTATCAATTGGAATTTAAATCTTTTCTAGTTAGATAAATTGAAACTCGTATAACCTCAATTAATTATTTATTCATACGTTTCTCTTATAATTTATTTGAAAAGAACAATTATTGGTGTCTTAAAATATTCATTAGAAAAAGTGGTTCTAAATTTTTAATTTATAAAGAAATATTTACCGTATAAAGTATATTAAAATAAAAGGATTGTTATAATTATTCCACAACTTCAAAGTGCATTAAAAACGTCATTTGGATAGGTTTACAGTCTTGTTTGTAAATAAAATATTTGTTGATGTTCCTTTAAATTCAACCTCTATAATTTTTTATTCACGACATTTATTAAACTTGTGAATATTTATATCGCTTGTAGTTTTATTGCTCTAAAGTATTCATCAGATATAAACATTGGCTTGACAAGAGATTTATACCTATTCTGTAACAGTAAATAGAAAAACATATTTAATTTTATTTGATATATGCAAATAAATGTTACTTACCAGTTCTACAATATAATAAAGAAAGGTTAATTACTTATTTTATACAGTAATTTAATTCAAAGCGGACCACTAACACGATATGAGATGGGTTCTTAAAGAATGGATTGAAGTTTTATCACAAGCGTAGTTAAACCAACTGTAAAATATAAAAACTACTAGTATTAAAATACTATGAACTGAAAGAGTTTAGATTACTGATGGGTATACTACCAGTTATACAAGTTTTAGAAATCTAATGTATTTCTTATGAATAGATATCTGGGCTAGTCGGTGCATATTTATAATAGGAGTAATAGGAAAAATTAATACAATCAATAAGGGTTGTATTTTATTAATTATTGGCTGGAATAACATGAGGCATTTATAATATGAATTATGAATACATGATTAGCATTTTATTAATATTCTTGTATATTTGTGTCCGGTTTTTTAAATTATTGTTTTGTGATTATTTAAATCTTTAATGAAGGTCAACAATCCATTTGAGGCAAACATTTGCACGTACTATACCTCTATGGTTGATCCAACATCATTAAACATACTTCTAATTAATAATGAAAGGCAAAAATGTTTAAAACAAAGTGATCATTCATTCAATAAAAACAATTAAGATAAAACTTCTATGTTATAATTCATAAAAATTTCGCATAACTCACTTAGTTTGATTATACAATTCTTCAAATTCTATTTTGTATATGTCTTCCATTTTGTTTTATCTAAATTTTCTAAAGAAACACAAAATATATATTTAAATTCTATTTCTTAATAATATACTCCAATCTTTAAAAGAATAAATAATGCATATAGCCCTACTGTACATGTAATTATATATATTTTTATCTTTCGTGTATAGTATACCACCAGAGAGTCCTTTTAATTTTTGATTTTTCCGCGATCTAAGGCAATGACGAAGTCTCCTCGTCCAGTCTTCTTCGCGCCTTATATATCTTCGAACAATTGAAGATCGGTAGTTTCGCGGCCTCTGTCTTAAATTTTAAGTTGGTCATACTGCCACTCTCTTAGTTGAATTTCTTTCTTGCTTAATTTAAGTTGTTATTTCTTGCTCATTCACTTTGACTGCTGTCCAACAATGTGCGCAATGCAAATATTCCCTATTTAAGTTTATAAATTTACCTCACTTTATTCCAGGTAAGCGTGTTATTCTTTTTTCCTTTTTAACGTAAACATCTGTTGTATCTGTATATGAATTCATTACTCTTGTAATTATTTGATAAGTTCTTTCTTTCACCATTTATTAATCGTATTCTTATTTTCTGTTTAGTAGCTTGTTTGATTGGGAATAAAGGAAAAACGTCGCAAATATCTTCTATCCTCCTTTCCGACTTCTTACCAGGAAGGCTCGTTGCTGTTTCCTTCTCTTTATCTTCAAACCAATTTCTCGTCTCAGGTAAGATTGTTATTTCTAGTATGCTACAAATAAATTATTGACGATTTTTATTCTTTTGCAGGTATAGAACCATACATGATCGTCATTGCTGTTTCAGAAACACAAAAACTACAAATATAGGAACTAAAGAATATAAATACTGTGACTTACATATATACATTTATAAAGAATATATTTTGAAACTTATTATCGTACCCAATATCTTTTTTTTACGATTTAAAAATCTAATATAATAAATGTCGTATTTATATCATTTTTTATTAAGACTGTACGTATTTACATCTTTTTACTTTTATTGTTAGAGCCATTTATGAATTTATCTTATCCATATCAACATTAACATTTCTTATTTGAGATGTCTTTTTCTTTGGCACAGCTGCTGCCATTCTACTTATATAATAGCATTTAAATGTATCGTTTCTACACAATAAAGTTTATTCATTTACTTAGCAAGTCTTTGTATGTATATCTAACATTCAAACTTTTCTAAATAAAGTTTATTAATAATCATTTATATATTGTTTTATACAATATTTTTAACCAAGGAATTTATCCTTTATGGTATCTGCAACCTATCTTACTTAAATTATTAGTAGAGCTTTTACTATTTAAGCTTAAATAAATATTCAATTGAATTATAACGCTTATAGTATAACTAAATTAATTCCGAATACAACATATTTTTTGTCTATTTTAATTTTCTCCTATTTTAATTAATTTATCTAATCACCCTTACCACTATTTACAAAATGTAAAGTTCACAGCAGTATGTTTGTAATACGAGGCAGCGCGGTACGATTCATCATACGTATACATTGATTCCATATGCCTAATGATATTTGACACATGCGGTATACACTTCCTTGCAATCTTCATATAAATATTTAAATTACATGCATGTAGTACCGGGCATAATCATATTCAATGTACTAAAATAAAATGAAAACCTATACAGTTAATGTCTTGAGTTCAAAATACTACATTCATTTTTTATAAAAATGTCGTCAAATAGCGTATAAATCGTATAAGCAGAAAACAGTATCAGTTAACTGATCCTCTATGACGTGCCAGTTAGTAATAATTATTTTACCATTAAGGGTCCTCGCTAGTGGATCTGTCAACAATGGCAAAATAGCAGATTTTAGATGCCAGATATTTTTGTTGATTTTAAAGATGGAGAAAACCTTTCAACGTCAACTTATGAAGAATTTAGTAATCTACCCGGCTGAAGAATCAAATTTAGAAAAAAATTAACGGATTAAAGAAAATTAATTAATATGTCAAAATATTAAAAACCAGTTTTCTCAAAAATCCTTCAGAGGAGATTTGTTTGCTTGGGTCCACGTTATAAATTGAATAGAAAGCTACCCGACTGTGCACTTATTTTTTGTTCAACTATTCTTTACTTTGTTTAAAATGAATATAAAATAAATTAAAATTAGGCAACCCACATTACAATGCATTGTTATTCTGCTATAAATCCTTCCCGCGGTTACAAATGTGTAAATATTTGGTCATAAATGAATTTTTATTCGCTTAGATATTGAATTATTATTTCAAATATTTATTATATATTCCCTATGTGTAATAAGTACTCGGCCATCCTTGGCTTATTAAATTATGTGCTATGCAACCAATATTACATTTTCCATTCACTAGCGAAGACCCTTAAGTAAAGTAACTAAAAATTATTATTAAGACATCGGGGTGGAAAATATTTATATCTAACAATACATTTATTATAAAAAATTATAAATATAGAAGTTGCGTGGATATAAATATATTTTTACTTCTTTGAAGTCGCACATACTATAAAAGGAGCACCATTCAGTATTGCAAAATGCTTTCTACCGTCTTATCGATCTTAGATAGAACAGAATTTATGCGCATTGAAATGAACATTATTTTGCTCATCCTCCATTCCATCAAAGTTAAACGCAATCAGTTTTTATCAGGGAATCTATACGGCTGGCTATGAGTCGAGGCGTGAGTAAAAGCTAAAGAAGGCGATGCCATCCGAGACAACGAAATCACATTAAAGACAAGAAGACAATGAACCAACTACCGTTAAAAATAACGACCGTATTGAGAATCTAGGTGTATAAAGTCAAGTATACCTGCGGTAAAACCACATCTTTTCGCTTCCATGCTATTAATTAATTCATTTATTTCTGGGTTGTTTTACCCGCGTATAGGAAACGAAATAATTATGATGTATGGATATTGTATATGAACGGCTGTGTTGTGCAGTTATATAATTAATATTAATTTTGTAATTGGGACTTGAGAATCTCTCTTTTATCGTGCGATGTTGCGATAAGGATCTTCCTTTCACGGACCTTTAACTCTCATTTGAATATAGCTTATAGTTTACGAAAAAGTTTTAATTAACATAATGTATACGATTTCAGTATCTTGCATAGAATATACACTGTTTTAAGTATATAATTGCATTTACTTCTCTACAGCTTCATTATATTCCCATAAAATAGACGCCATTAATAATAATAATAATTTATTTTATTTTTTAATACCTAATACAGTGCAACAAAGTACAGTAAAAGAAATACGTCATACACCGGGTATTCCAGCGGAGCGCCAACGTCCATTATTGGTATCTAATAATGTAAATAGCGAATAATTCTTAATAAAAAAAATGTAGTTAATCATAAGCACTACAATTTAAAAATGTTTTCAATTATACAGGGTATTCGACAACGACCAAACAAACTCACGTTTTTTAAAGAAAAATACATTTTATTATTGTACTGTGTGTATACATACATTTATAAGATTATACGACAATGTTCTATGTGACAATATATTGAAGTGATATGTTTGTCTAATTTACCTAACCGACAATATAAGGGTGGCAAATATGTTTAAAAAGGACCTTTCTATTTTTAAAAATATAGATATTATTATTCTCAATAAGAAAATTGGAAGTGTGTGAAGTTGTCCTATTCCACATTATTGTAGAATCTGCTAGCAGATTTGCTTTAAACTACATCTACAACAATCACAACTAATAGATGAAGAATGTCTGGAGTCTTTAATAAGACCTTGTAATGGTACAGCCCAGTTTATCCTATTAGTTTATAAATTTTTATAATTTTAAGATTAAGTACATATTTTATTATTAGTATTTTAAACAAGAAACATTTAAAGCCAATGAATTCAGTATAATAATATTAGTCATAAGCTTAGTGTGTATTTAATGGCGCCGAATGTTTACAACAGTGAAATAAACGCTACGGTTGTGATAAACATTCGCCTACGTATAAGAGTGTGTATGGGAAACTTAAGTGGAAATAACCGAACTATATGGAAAACGGGGAACCACTGGCGATTCAATATAAAATGAAAACACGCACTAGGAACAAGAGGAGTCAACCGCTAGACTTCATTCGAGTCGGAAAGTTAACTCCAAAGTCGGCAGGGATTCGACTGGCTGGCTTCATAAACAGTCGTCGACCCACGACTAGTAGAAAGTCACGTGATATTCGTTTAACGTTGTATCAAAAGGAGAATTTAAAACTCCTATAACAATCATAAGAATTGTTATTTAACATTTAAGGAAATTCCGTTGAAGACAACGCCAAGCAAAGAAGAGTTCACTGAGAACAAACAGCGCTGAATAGAGAAGAGAGAATTCGGAAAATATAATCGTTACTATAAGGTATTTCTTTTAAACAATTATTGTAAAAGAATGTATTTGTTTGTAATAACAAATTAAAGAATTGTAAAATAAAAATATAGACGAACATAATAAATAAAGTTCCTGAATAAATTTCGTCTTCGTATTGCTGTGGCAACATAACTATTTGAATATGATAATTGTAGTATTGCCATACATTAGGCCTTGCCAAATAAATTATGTTGTGTGCTGTTTCAGCAACATAAATAATTAAGATGATGATAATTTTTATTATCCTGATGTGTATTTTATTTATCTTAACAGCACGTACTTTATAAGTATTCGTGAATTCTTCAGTGTATCTGAATTTCTTCCCTCTCGTCTAATCTCTTGTTTTTATTTAAGATTGGGATAAGGTTAGAGCTTATTTAAAATGAAAAACCAGAAATCATATAAAACATAATTGTCGAATTTATTTAATATTTATTAAATAAAAATAAATATAGCATCGCTATACTGTATTCACTATATATATATTTTAAAAGAAACATAATTATAAGAAAAACGTGTGTACCTCGTTCTAGGTTGTAACGTTTCTTTATGATACGAATATATTTTCTTATACATAATTAAATAGAACTCTAAAAAATATTTTCCTGTTTATCAACAAATAAATCCAATTAACTTTTGTATATTGTTTATTTTATGGTCAATGTTTGGAGAAAAGCTTGAATCTGATTACTATCTATAACCATTCGCACGCGTTATAGCTAGCATTTCAGAGTCCGCTACCCAGAAACACTTTCCTTATTTCAAATCTAATCTTAAATCATTAATTCATAATCAAAATTTTATTGTAACTATTAATGATGCCAAATACTGTGCCAGAAGATATACATTTGCACGCTATATCCTCTTAACACTCAACACCATTAATTGTTTTATCTCTTTTAAACTTGAAACTAAGGAATGCTTATTACTATCTCAGGAAAATATTTATTATCCCTGTTGCATAACGTTATACTGAATATACGTTCGCACGATATATTTCAATACTCGTATAGCCACATTGATAAGTCTTTGCCTCTAACTTACTTTGAATCATTGAAAAACTTTTCATTTTCGGTCATTTGCATCTCCATTATTTTTACAAAATTACACAAAAACAATTAAACAAAGAAAATAAAAATGAATGAAACTTGAATGAAAATAAAATTAACACGCTAATACAAAAGAAATCAATATGAATCGTGGTGTATCTAACCCTACGATTTATATAACCAGCTAAACTGTGTATCAATTAATTAATATAATGAATTGAATATCAATGAATGCACAATCAATGAATTAATGTCAATGAATGAATGTCAATGAATGAATCTTGTCGATTCTTGTTTTCAATTTATATTCCCGGGAAAGACACGTGACCGTTCTCAACGCCATCTTCAGAAACTACCATTTAAGTTGTCACCCTGCATCTTCAGTGCTCCTGGCTTTCAAGTTGCCGTAGTGATTTGAACACCCACACACACGCACTTGTTGTCTTTTTGACAGTTCCTCATCGCAAAAGGTCAACACCCCAAGAATTGTCTGTTTACAACTTAAAAACTTCCTATAATTGTACAGCGTTTCTCCAACGTAGGTATATCTATCTGTAATAAACTACAAACCAAGTTTACATTATATTTTCTTTTTATTTTGTAGGTTATCGAAAACCGTACAAAAACCTCTCTACTGTTTATGAAACATGATATTACATATACAAATTTCTGAATGTATTCTATTATTACCAGCTGTCGTTTATAAAAAAACACTACTGCTGATGTCTCAGAATATTTTTATTTATATCCTTTTTTATTTACTTATCTAGTCATAAGTTAAGGTAAATATTTATTCTTTTTGTATGATTTATTTAATAAATTTTCTCAAGTTTACATAATTATTCAATTATTTTTCTCTCGTGCATATTGAATTTTGTTTATACACAAACCATACATCTTGTTTCTCTTTTCTATAAAATAAATATATATACATCTTAAATTCTATCTCGTCTTTTATTTTAGTACTTATTTAAATTGTAAATATAAATTCAATTTTTATGTCTACATAAAAGTGTATGCAACCCAATGTACTCATGTTAAAATTTTTTAAATACAATAAACTTATTATTATTGTTTCTTTTATATTTTATACACTTAAATTAAGTCTTAATACTATTACTATTATCTTATTAATATGCAAGATACCACGGCAGTATGTATATGTAACTTGATCTGTACCAGCGTAGTTGTCCATTTATATAATCATATATAAAATTTGTATACCGCCTATGTAGTAAACTCTATCAGACGTTGTTTACAAGTGACTGATTTAAATAATATACGTAAAAATATATGGCCATTAATTATTTGTAAAAATGTATTAAAATTGTCTTCAAATATATTTTATTTCTTTTGTTATATGTAAAAAATAGTTGTATATATAATTCATTCGTTTTGAATATACGAATTATTTCAAGTTTACAATGGAATTTTTTTTATTAAATTTAATTAATGTTTAGGAACCCTGTTAATTAAACATTTCTTATAAACCCGAACCGCCCTGGGAATATCTGAGTTTTAGTCGGCAAAATTTAAACCTCATTTTAATTTCATTTTAAGTTTCAAAATAGCGGTTCCTTTACATTACATCGCCCAACTTTGGGGCATTTTATTCATTTTAATTGCAATAAAAGGTGATGTTCCATTACAACCTTCCTGGAAAGGATCACAACAGGAAATTCATATTAATGCTTTAACATACACCTTCCTCGTTATCTGCACTGACGAAACCAAACAAGGTAGAAACATATATTACTAGCCACAAACACATCTTAACACATACATAGTTGCGTCGTTGTTGTTTATGTATTTCCATTAAATGTACAAGTTTTAGGTAAACCTAAACCTTTCGATGGGACTGCATAAGTAATACCGATTGTCCTATGCTTATTTGCTTACGTTTTCATTTATACATGACTGATTTTACATTCTATATTGTCATAATATCAACAGCTCTACGCGTAATTTTTAATTACATAGTTGCGTCGTTGTTATTTATGCAATTACATTAATTGAGCAGTTTATGGTAGACCTAAACCTTTTGATGGAATTGCATAAGTAATACCGACTGTCCTATGCTTATTTGTTTAGATTTTCATTCATATATATTTGATTTTACATTCTATATTTGTCATTGTATTTCTAAATGACGACCAGTTGTCATACTGTTATTACTTTTGCTCATTCATATTATTGCCACTACTACCAAGAATTTGATTCATTATATATACAATGTATACATATAAATTGAATATTTATCTTGGCGTAGAGGCACTATAAAATGACAGTATGACAGCAAGCTGTCATCTAAAAAGTTTCAATGATAATAAATATAATAATAATAATGCAAAAAAATCAAATGTATAAAAGCAAAAATGTGAACAATTAGGCATTGAACCATCGCTATTATCCATGTACTATCATCTAAATCACTAAGTATTTTGTGATGTCAATTTTCAACCATGTACACAATTATATCTTTGACATATAGTATTATTTGTGTGAGAATGTTAGATGATTGTCTTTGGTGAACCATGACCGTCCAATTGATCCACATGATTGGTACGCGATGCCTTATTCCTATTTTCACATTACCTATTGTTTCAATTGTGGAATTTGCGTCGATATTATTTATGTGGTGTTACTACATGCCCATATTTGATAAATCAATATCATTTGAAGATAGTTCATGGATAATATCGATAGTTCTATGCTTAATTGTTCACATTTTCACTTTTATAAGTTTAATGTTTTTTTGCATTATATCTTGTTAATCACTGAAACTTTTTAGGTGACAGCGTGCTGTCAAATTGTAATTTATAGTGCCTCTACACAAAAATAAATATTCAATTTTAATAGGTACATTTCTTGTATATTCGGCAAAGAATTTTAATATATTTATATATACATATATGTGTGTGTGTGTGTGCCCTTTATTGTCTCGTAAAAAGATATTTTCGGTTCCGTTAGAAAGGCCAAGTTCATGATAGTCAAAATCGAAGATTATTAATTTAGTGCCTTTCACATTAAACGTTAAATGTCTAAATAAAGATCGTAGAATATCCATAAATATGCGACTGCTATAAAATGAAGATAACAGAAACAAGTTGCTCTAATACTTCAGAAAGTAATTGAAATTAATGAAGTTAGATTAATTGACTTAAATATACATTACTTTTGCAAAAAGTAAAAAACAATATTAATTATCCTTTCTATAAATAACATAACACATTTGCGTACTTATTATTGATAGTCACGACTCAATTATTCAAAAGCAATGAAGTCACAGTTCTCGCAAAACTAATTACTTAAAGTCAAAATAATTACTTTATAGAGGTAATCTCGCATTAATCTTACTTAAACATCAGCGTATCGAAGCGTTATCGATTACTGTCGCATAATATCGTATAGCAGGCACGAGCACGCACTGAAAGGCAACGTAATTTACAAATGGTGTAAGAAGTTTTCCTCAGAAGAAAAGAGAAATATCGAAGAGATAAGAGTACTGACAACTGCCATAATTTTAAAGAGGTTGTGGTGCACCGGGAAACGTTATACGAGTAGTTGCAATTATCTACTTGTCCCATTCATCAGCTGAAGACAAACTTTCACCTCCTATTGCTCTGTATACTGTAAAAGAGTTATATGTAAAGTATCTAGCGCCACATAATAGCAGTATGCGGACCAAATGTATTTACCTATTATTGAACATATCGAAAATTGTTCATAGCTGTTCATACAAAAATGGGATAAATTATTTCGAATCGTTAATATTTTTATCATCTTTAGCATTTATTTTGATAATTTATCCCTTCGTAAAACAATACTGATCAGTGGAGTTTCTAGCTTTTTCTTTAGCCTTTTTATATAAGAGCAGCAGAAAAATTAAATGAAATCTTTTACATGAATTTAAAATGAAATAAAAGTCAAAGGAAAGGCGCTATCAAAATTTATATTCACCAGTAATCCACTGATCTCATACAGATAATTCGTCAATGAAAAAAATATTTTTAGGAAATTTGGAGTGAAGATTCAAATTCCAAAACAAAAAAATTAAAAATACACGAATATACTCTGATTAAGAGGCGTGTTTTTTTTAAGTAAGTGCCATGTAAAAAAGCATTTCAGCAACTTTATTTTTATAAGTCTAAACCTAAATCTACTTTTCAATATAATTGCATCTACATTGAGTCACTTATCGTATCCTACAACCACTTTCTGAAATCCATCGTCATAGAATTCTGCCGCCTGATTAGTTAACCCAGCACGACCATTTCGTCAGTGATCCTAGCGCTGACAGCCAAGATGTTTCCTTAAACGCAAGACAAATGATAGTCACTGATCAGGTCATGGCCAATACTATTGATATGTTAGACACATAAGTCTCTATTCTGCCTTATATGTGTCGCCATCTACTGAAATATTTCAAATATTAACGTAGAAAACTACTTCTCAGCAATACAATATTTTTCCCGATTTTATATTAAAATTATCAACCAATAGTAGTAATTTATTAATTTTGCAATAAATATGCTATAGACCGTCTCAACCTTAGTATTCAGTATGTGTATTATATTATAATATTAATTGGACACTTGACAGGAAGGTTATGTTGTGATGCTTACACCACACCGATATAGAGTTATACTAGATAACCAAAAAAATGTATATATTTATCTGACAAATTAATTTCACAGTAACTCCTGAATAATTTGTTTCATCAACTGGCATAAGTACTCGTACTTCCAGTGTCAACAGGCATTTCAGAAAAATTCACCGTCACATACTAATCAAAATTTAGAGGAAATAAATCTCTAAGAATTAAAAGAAAATTTTTAGCGACAAACAATAGTTATTTATTATACAAGGGAAAAAAGTATTAGATTTTAGCTCGAGGTAAGCTTTATCTTCCGACGCGAAGCGGAGGGAGATAAATTACCGAGAGCTAAAATCTAATTTTTTTCCCGTGTATAATATACTATTTTTTTCTGTGATGGGAAAAACGACGATTTAATATTGAAAAAAACACGTAAATACTTTATATTAAAGTCAGAAAATCAATCGATGTGACATTTCAAGTGACATTACACCTGCGTTGCTATGGAAACCTGCCAATTTAAGCGTGCAAAAAGTAGAACTTTTTTCCCATGGGCAAAAAGTAACACTTTACGCTCGGGTTGATAAAGTGACATTTTATTACCTGTCAAGAAGGATAAAATGTCAACTTTTTTTCCCGTCACAGAAAAAATACATTATTCAGCGTTAAATACTCAAAAATGATCAATTAACTAAACCATATCCAGAATTAGGTAGGTAACCAAACACCCCAAGATGCAAAACAGGAAAGAAGTAAGAACCAGCGGGAGAGCTAGTTGATTCATTTTCTGGTTAACAATTTTTTGCAACCAAATTTTGCATTTTAAAAATTCAAAAAAATATGTAAAAACACCGTGATGCCTTTTACCATGCAAACACCTATTTGAAATTTTAAGATTAAAAACAGAAACCCAGTAAAAACCTATTGAGTTGAATAGGAGAGACCGTCATAATTTGCCTCAATCTGGGGCATATTGATACTGATATGGGGTACATTAATACAATAAGAGAAAAACCTACACAAAATCTATTTTATTCTACAAAAGTAATAATTATAAATGTTAACTATAAAAATACATCACTTCTTCTCGTTTCCTAAACCCTCCCTCCTCACATGATTCGCAGTTAATGCACATGTATGTGGGACTGTCATATCCACGCTCTAGATGAGTCCACTTACGACATGATATGCATTTAATCCATTTTACCCCAGGTTTCGATGCTGAAAATGACTCGAAACACATTAAACATAAGCAATATTCTTCATCTTCTTCCGAGCTTGTTTCATCAGCTTTCCCCACATGTCTCGGTGCTCTTATTTTCTTCTTTTTGGATGGATTTTTAGCTTTATTTGTCTTTCCCCCATTCTTTTTTCTAATTTCTTGATTTTCGAAACACACTGATTTCTTCAACTTTCTTTTTATCCTCTCTGCTTTCTGTTGCTTTCTAGCATCTCTTTCTCGAGATTCTTCTTCTAACCTTTCTTTCTCCGGGGTGTCCGTAAGAATTGTAAACTTCATTTGTTTTCGACCTTTTGTTTCCTGCTTTAGGGTATGGACGCAACTGCTCAGGAATAAAAAGTATTTTCTGGCTATCACTGCCGATAGAAGGACCTGAATCAAAATGTTTAATATTGTCTGCCAAACTAGTTGAACGTCCAGGAACAGCTTGCTCTGGCTCTGTAAATTCAGGCAACGAACGATTGGTAACATCAGATGATAAATAATCAGAGCCCGTGAAAATATCAGGATTAAATAGCATAATCCCTGTGGCTACAAAACCAGATATCGTATTTTGTTGGCTTTAGGAAGAGCAGAATTGACCATTTCAGGAATGTCAAAAATGGATAAAGTCTTCCCAGGGTTATTTATCATCCAATTATCAACTGCTGCAAAATAATACGTTTTAAATGGTCCGAAAACCGATTTATTCAGCAGTTTAAGATGGTGGGTCGTATGGGGTGGAAATGGCAATAAAATGATTCCATTATTTTTGCAAAAATTCAATACAGCTATAGATAAATGGGAATCGAAGTTATCCAAAATAAGCAAACAAGGATGCTCTTTTGAAGACTTGACGTGGTTATGGAAATGTTTAATAAATAGCAAGAATGAAGTTCCAGTTATCCAACCCGTGGGATATGCGGTTCCGAAGAAGCCTGGAGGCCCGCTTTTAATGAAGTGATCTTTGAAGTACACCCTGGGAAAGATGAACATTGGAGGGACTGAGTTTCCAACAGCACTAATTGCAGTGGCTAGGGTTACAATGGTGCCTGTTTCTGCTGATGTTGCCTTGCCCACCTGGCGCGTCCCCTTTTCTGTAACAATTTTTGAAGGCCTTTGTACAGTTTGAACCCCAGTTTCGTCAGTATTCCCAATGTCCTTACTTTCAAAATGGTATTTATCTAAAACTGTCTTTAAATTGGTAAAATAACTACCGACATTGTGCCTATTGAAACTGGTCGCTCGACTTAAGGGCGTGGCCTTCGGAGATCTAATTGAAAGGGTAGGGTGTCTTTTCATATATGCCGTAAACCAATCGGCTGTTGCACACTTTAAATTAATCCAAGTATTTGGTATCTTTACGTTGTTAGCGACTGCTAGTTCATATGTCAAAGCTCGTATATCCTTAGGAATCAAGCCGTAGTAAATTTTTGGGGTATGAATAATATACTCCTTCAGCTGAAGTTCCAAATTATCACTAAGTACTTGTCGATGTTTGGCATAACATATTCGAATCTCTGGATTTGTTTCTTTCTTCTTGTTGTATCTAGACATGGTCATCTTCTCGATTTTGTAGGTTCTGGCAGCTTCTCTTAATGACAGTATATCTTCTTTAAATGCGGATTATGCTCTTTAAAATCTTCTTTTTGTACTTTTCACCACTAAAAACCGATTTACTTGAATAACTTTTTAGTAGATGCTGCTATTTTTCTAACAATACGTTTGAGTACAGATGTGGTCAAGAGCAACAAGCTCTGAGACGATGACAAACCCGCGCTTGCGCTCCACCTCTTAAGTAGCACTGTATCAACTTTCCCGCGTATCAACTAGCTCAGGTCTCCCCTACTACAGTAATAAATATAAAAAATAAATCGTAGGTAGGCTATCAGGGTTGTTGTTAATACATTCTTGGTTTTTGGATTGAAACGGCGTTGTCGTCTCTGCTTCTACTGCCGACGTTTAAGGCAGATCTTCAAGGCTTCTACTGTTGCTTTGAAGATGATCCATAGTATAGCGAACGAAACGTTGGCAGTAGAAGCAGGGAGATGACGACACGGTTTCAACCCTGAAATCAAGAAGGTACTATAGGTATAATTTACCTTCAGCAGAAGATGCTTGAAAATTATAAACAATATAACTAGTGATAGTGACTACAAATCACATTTTAAGGAATCTAGCTAAACGTTATAATAGTCATACTCAGTAATACTCAATATTATTATGGTAGATTAATAAATATTTATGTATGCGAAAATATATAATGAAACATCATTTTTATATATACATATATTTAAAATTCACTGATCGCGATTGACCATTTTGTTCCTGTTAATCGCTGTACCTAAATCACCACCATCGCCGAAACAACAAGTCTTGGCGACCTGAATTATCTAATATATTTTATATTCACGTTCTCCTAAAAGGGTTCCTTGATTTTGTTTTAATCAAGTTAGTCACAAGTTGACGGGACTGCGCCCACAATTATAAAATTAAAGATACATATAACAATGGGCATATACATACCTTTTGCGCGCGGCGGTCAAAAAACCCAGCGGGGTATCTAAGTTTTATAATCCCCTACCCGAAAACTTATATACCAGTTGCGCGCTGCGGTCAATTTTAATTATCCCCAGAAACGAATGAGACCGCTTTTACAAAATTAATTCGGTCAATTTTATGAGTTTGATATAACTTAACTAAATTAAACAATAATAGAGAGAATGAAGAAAAAAATGTTCTCTTTTATTAAATATTTATTTATTAAATATTACTAAATTTACATGATACAGCTTTTACAAAGTTAATTCGGTCAATTTTATGAGTTTGATATAACTTAATTATATTTTCTATGTACATATTGCGCTTTCTGTAACTTGAACTTTTTATTTTACATTCTAAATGAACACTATTAATCTTTATAGAAGAATTTATTTGCATATTTTTTAATATGTCCAAAAATACAAAAATATTTGGTTTCGTACTATTAAAATTACTGTTAAAAACACTATGAAAAGACTGGCATGCATTCGTGTTTCTTTCCCTGCTTGCAGAACAAGCTGCCCATAAAAATGGTGGAAATAGATTAATTATCTTAATCCCTTGGTTGCGCACAAGTGGTATAGAAAATTTGGGTGGTTAATCTTCTCTGCAGGGGTAATTTTGATCGCCGCGCGCAAATGGTCAACACCCATAACAATGTGCAATACATGTGTTTAACACAACGTAAAACAATATCAAAATGCATGTCACTTTTAAAAAAAAAAGATTTCGTTATTGCATAGTACACAACATTATTTAAAACGGCAATAAATAATTGATATGGAATGTTAATTTATACTTTAGAGATCGGATACTGTACGCACGTTTTGATTTTTATTAATTGTTGCAGTTTTCCCATGCCAAGAAGGATAAAAACGATTTTTTATACGTTTCGCAGTAAAAATATCGCTTCTTACGTACGTTAAACAGTGCAAATGTCGTAATGTGTGAAATTAATTGAAAGACTACCTCAGCTGAGATATTTTTATAGACTTTTCCTTTTGCGGTACTCATTTCTCTAGTATAGGTATTTAATAGGTGGATAATTAGAAGATTTATGTGTTTATTTGTAAAAACAATGTTTCTAAATATGGCGGAAGTTAATATTAACCTATTTTACAATTATCTATTTACTGTAAAAAATGCTTAAGAAATATACAAATGTATTAAATTAAAAAACTTAAGGCAAAATTATTTTCATCATCAACAGTATGATGCATTTATTTCAAGTGTACGTAAATTTTAGATGACTTACTTAAATATTAGCGACAACATCGCTGATATTAGAGAACCTTGCCGTCTTATTCTGGGCCTCAAGCTATCTCAGTTCGATTCATAAGCTGTCGAATACCTTATATACAGCCTGTTCATTTCAAAACTGCTCACCCTTAATTTCTAGAAATCGGGAAATCTATAAAAAAAATCCATGAAACATGTAAGAGGCCATTTCTTGATGCAAAAATTGACTCCCGGCAGCTGCCCCCTTAAAAATATTAAATGGAAAGGGGTATCGCGTAATACGTCATTTTAAAGATCTTTTGAAAAATAAGTTTTGGCGTTTACTTTTCTAAAATTGATCGATTCGTTTCGAAGATTATTAAAAAAATCTTTTGGTTTGTTCCGTTTTGTATTTCTAGCTAGTCAATCTATTTTAGGAGCATCGGAACTAAAGCCAATATTAAAAGCTTTTATAAACTTCTAAAAAACATGGAAAATAAATAAGTTTATGGTTCTTGAAGATTTAAGTTATGTTCAATGTTTTCGGAACGTTTTTATACCGATTACGCGTTCATTGATTTAATTTTTATAACAGCACAATAAAATGATGTTCTAAACGAAAAACAGGCAATAGCATAAAAAGCGGATATATCATTTTTTTGTTCCGGTGCTCCTCGTTTGGAAATATATTGACTGTTGCACTTGTATAAATTGTTATTTGTTTTTATCAACCCAAAGTTATTTAAATAGAATAACAATAATGGTTTAGGGTTTGCAAGAAAGGATTGAAATTGTATTAATTTATGGAGCCGAAAATCAATGTGCTCGACGAACTGCCGCCACCATTAACGAAGGGCATCCGGATAAGATCACATCTCATAGATATATCCTAAATGTTATTGACATATTTACTAAGACTGGATCTGTTGCAAATGTAAAACATAATCAACCGAGAGTTTAAAATGAAGACGCTCAATTGTGTTGGGTCATTTCGGCATATATCCTAATACCTCATCACGTCAGATTTCTGCGGCAACTGGAATTTGCTTGGGTTCGGTTGATAAAATTACAAAACTTCAAAAATGCTTATAAACTGAAAATATGTCAAGAACTAACTGAAGACGATTATGACAGAAGATTAGAGTTTTGTGAACAAATGACCACTGTGATTTATAATAACAATGCATTTGTGGAAAATATCTGCTTTAGTGATGAATGTACTTTTTTACTTATATGGATTTGTAAATAAACATTACTGCAGATATTGGAATAACGAAACCCTCATCGATCTGTAGAAGGAGCAAGTGATTGGTCCGGTGTTTTTCAATGAAAATCTAAATGGAAGCATATTTGGATATGTTGGAAAATACTATCAATCCGCTAATTATTATTGAAGCTCTCGAAAATCAACTGGATAGATATGGAAATACCCTACTTGATGAGGGCAAATAACATTTTCAACAAAATGGAGCTCCTCCTCAGTATGTTCTTCGAGTACGGCGGTGGCTAAACAATGTATTTTCAAATAATTGGTTAAAACGAAGAGGACCTAATACCTATATATGGCCAGGCAGATCGCCTAATTTGACACTACTAGACTTTTTTTTTTGGGGGTTATTTAAAGTATGTTGTGTTTACCCCTTCACCACAAAGTTTAAAACAACTTCATCAGTGGATTAAAGCAACCTGCCGTAGAATTCAAAGAGATGTTTTTGAAAATTTACGCGGTGGTTTTTAACAACGGCTATACCATTATTTAGAGATCAACGGACAACGTTTGGAACAATTATTGTATTGAATTTTTCTGCAAAACAATATTTGAATTCTGAAATAACTTTGAAAACAAGAATAATACATTTTAAACAGTTAAAGTGTGTTTAAGTAATATATATTTATGCCTAAAACAAAAAACAAAAAATCAAACATTTTAAAAATCTTCAAAACGAATCGATTAATTTAAAAAAGTTAACGAGAAAAGGTATTATTTCAAAATACCTTTAAAATAACGTATTACTTGATACCCCTTTCCATTTAAGATTTTTAAGGGGGTATCTCCTGGGGCAGGGGTGTAAAGTGAGTGAGTCATTTTTGGCATCAAGAAATGGCCCTCACGATAATACTTCTTAAGTATTACAGAGAATTTTTGATAGATTTCCAGATTTTCAAAAATTTATGGTGGAAAGTTTTGAAATGAGTATACAGAGTGTCCAGATTTCGATGCTCACCATTGTTATATCGGTTATTAGAAGAGATAGACGAACGGTTAAATGGGGAATGTTTTGCAGAATTCAATGCTCGCAACAAATCTCATTTCAAATTCATTCGGACTTTTTACAATTTTGGGATATTTTGAAAAAACCAGTATTTGACGATTTCAATTTTCCTCAATAACTCGATAACGCCTAATGCCATCGCTTTTAAACTCTAACATTGTTCAGACACTTTTTTAAGTCAAATTTTTTTGGTGTTAACAGTAACCCCCGATTTTCATTTGTTTCCAAGTTTTTAGCGCTGTCTTTTTTTTTCTTATGGCGGCCATATTGGATTTTTAATTAGTTAGATAGTCTTTAAAAATAGCTTTTCAATAATGTACAACATGTCTAATAAATCTTTATTTACACGAGAGATATGAACATTTGAATAAAATTTCACTCTAATATGGAATTAGTTGGCTATGAAATTAAATGGTAGTGTAAAACAGACGATAAATAGATAAATAAGCTCAGTCATTGTTGCCATGTCAAAGTGCAGTGCAGTTGGTGAGAGATTTATAACTTTGTATTGTAATTATTGATAAGTTATTACCATTAAGCATTGAGATTAGAATAGATTACATAAGAACTGATAATGACACATACATTTTCAAATGAAGAAAAGGTTGATATGTTAGAAGTTTATTTTAAAGCAAATAGAAAGTCTGAAAATGCTTGCACAAATTACGCTCAGCGTTTTCCGAAAAGACCACAACCACACCGGACAATTTTTAACAGATTAATCAGAAATTTAGTGGACTTTGGAAGCTTCCAACAAAAGAGATCCAACTATCAAGTTAACAATGCTGATGTACGTCAAAATAATATTTTGCAAAACGTTATAAACAATCCAAGTACATCAGTACGTCGAGTGGCTCGAGAAACTTGAATTCCGAAATCTAGTGTTTATGGAACGTTGAGGAATAACAAATACCACCCATACAAACCAACAATTGTACAGGGTTTAAGCGATAATGACTATCAGCGAAGATTACGATTTAGCAGGTGGTATCTACAAAAATGTGAAGATGATACTGATTTTCCTAGGAAAATACTTTGAACAGATGAAACACGGTTTACCAATTGTGGAGTGTTCAACAGGCATAATTATCATCACTGGTCAATTGATAATCCACATTTGGTAAATCAATGAAGATTTCAAATTCGATTTGATTTTAATCTCTGGTGTGGTTTGATTGGTACGAACTTTTACTGGCATCTTCTTTGTTGTTTGAGTTTTTGTTTTTTCATTTTAGATAATCACTTAATAGGTCCTTTCATCTTTGATTACAATTTAACTGGTAATAGATATTTGGAGCTACTAACAAACGAGATAATGCCTGCCGTAAGACAAATTATTAACCCTGAAAACATGCAAAACGTCTGGTTTCAGAAGGACGGCTGCCCTGCCCATAATGCTCTTGACGTGCAACATTTTTTGAGAGAACATTTCAATGAGAGAGTTATTTCAAATAATGGGCCAATACAATGGCCTGCGAGATCGCCCCCCCCCCCCCAACTCCTTGACTTTTATTTGTGGGGTGCCACTAAAAAACGAAGTTGTAACTCTGTTAAAACAAGGTACCAAAAGTGTGTGGAGCAGAATGGTCGCCATATTGAACAGTTTATTTAACTAAATCTGAACTTTTAATTTCGTATTAGAGTGAAATTTATTTCACATGTTCATATCTCTCATACAAATAAAGATTTATTAGGCAAGTTGTACATTATTGAAAATCTATTTTTAAGGACTATCTAACTAATTGAGAATGCAATATGGTCGCCATAAGAAAAACAAAAGATGGCGCTCAGAACGGGGCAACAAATGAATTACGTATCAAAAATTACTACACAAGGTTCTAAATCTTCCACTAATTGCACTGCTCTTTTACATGTAACTAATGACAGCGTATTTATCGTCTGTTTTACACTACCATTTAATTTCATAGCCAACTAATTCCGTATTAGAGTGAAATTGTATTCAAATGTTCATATCTCTCGTGTAAATAAAGATTTATTAGGCATGTTGTATATTATTGAAAAGCTATTTTTAAGGACTATCTAACTAATTAAAAATCCAATATGGCCGCCATAAGAAAAACAAAAGATAGCGCTAAGAACTTGGAAACAAATGAAAATCGGGGGTTACTGTTAACACCAAATAATTTGTCTTAAAAAAGTGTCTGAACAATGTTAGAGTTTAAAGGCGATTGAATTAGGCGTTATCGAGTTATTGAGGAAAATTGAAATCGGCAAATATTGGTTTTTTCAAAATATCTCAAAATTGTAAAAAGTCCGAATGAATTTGAAATGAGATTTGTTGCGAGTATTGAATTCTGCAAAACATTCCCCATTTAACCGTTCCTCTATCTCTTCTAATAACCGATATACCAATGGTGAGCATCGAAATCTGGACACACTGTATTATACCCGAGATTAATAGTTGGCTATTTTTCTGGTTAGCATTAATATTTGGAAGAGGAGAATTTCGAATTACAATAGATCAGCTTGCAAACTCTGGAATGCAAAATACGTAGCAGGATAAAAGCATTCGAAGGTCTTTTCGAATTTGACGTTCGCACGTACGTTCGTAATATTACTACAGATGGCGCACCTAACATTACCGACTCTGGTCAAATGGACGTAACGTAACAGGATTTTGCTGATTTTACTAACCTATAAATTTCGGCTTCTGCATAAAGCCACCAGTAAAGTATTATAAACTATTTGGTAATAGAAAAGCGTATTTAAAATCGCATTTTAAAAGTATGTAATATGATTGGATTGTACTGAGCATTTCTCAATTATTGCCACTTGACTGGTTTAACAATTACTTTGCATATCTTACGATTTGTTTTTCTACTAAAATTCTTCTGATACTGCAAACATTCAGCTGCTTCATTGAATGTGCACTACATAGTTACTATATATGTATACTCTGGAAGTTGAAAGGAATGGACCCCACGATAATACTTCTTATGTGTTTCAGGTAATTTTTGATATATTTCCAGATTTTCAAAAATTTATGGTGGAAAGTTTTGAAATGAACAGCCTGTATATTATACACGAAATTAATAATTGGCTATTTTTCTGGTTAGCATTAATATTTGTAAGAGGAGAATTTCGAATTACAATAGATTTGTTTTTCTACTAAAATTCTTCTGATACTGCAAACATTCAGCTGCTTCATTTAATGTGCGCTACATATTTACTGTATATATTCTGGAAATTATGACGCTTATCAATAGAAACTACATGTAGTGCACCACGGATGTTGTGGTCATTTGTTCTTACCAAAATAGTCTGTGCTAAAAGCAAGTAATTCTCTAGGCACTTTAGAAAATAAGAATTGGTGATAATAAATATAAATAAAATAAGAAGTATTGTGATGAAAATGTTCAAGTTCGAGATTTTTGCTGGTGCCCACGTTTTGAAGACCCCTGATACCGAAAAAGTACTTTTTAAGAAATTCCTCTCTCTCTATCCCCACTCTCTCTCTCCCCCCTACCTTCCCCCCCCCCTCTCACTCTCTCTCTCTCTCTCTTCGCGTCGAGAGACAAACACAACCTCAAGTTAAAATCTAATATTTTTCTTTTGTGTAATAACTAACTATTAAGTTGGAAATAAGAAAAAATTCTACTACAAACTTCCTAGTTTTTCAGATTATTGAATAATAAACTGAAAATCGCCGAAATTGCCTCTTTTGGGATAATTGTCCATTGTTCTAAGTAACAATGACAAATCAGTTCAAAAGCACTATAAAATATTTACGAGAATAAAAGTAATGTCTTAAAAAGAAAAAGCAAAAATATATTTCAAGGAAGTAATAAAAAAAAATTCCATTTTTAAACTCATGAACACATTACTGTCATCACCATATCAAATTCTTAAATCAAACAAATTAGTCGTTGTTGCAAATTTGTAATTGCCGCGACTTCGTAAATCATGTCCAAAGTTCATGAACTTAAGCATTAAGAGTGTATCCAGGTGTTTCAATAAATTTATGTTTTCACTTTCAATGCGATCCCGTGTAAAGGAAGTCAAGCTCGGTTTGCCTGTGTGTGTTACCTCCAGATATATACTTCCGTGTGTTGTCCTTTAAACAGTATGCAAATCATATAACGTAGGCAGACAGAAAGAGCAAATGAGTGCTGAAGAAATTTATATATTTTGACGTACCTGTATTCCTAGAGATTAAAGGAATAATTAATAAAATTTTGATGCTTTTGCAAAGTTATAGCAATATATACAAAGTGATTCACGTTGCATGTTCATTACAAAATAATGGATTTCGTGAAATACTATAGATAGGAAATATTGTACCCTGTCACTACTGACTGCTACAAGTCTGTTTAAATAAATTACTTTCTTATACGTAGTATATAAGGAAGTATTGTGATGACGAACATTTTCGACCGCGACCTTTTTAAGTCCCTTGATACTGAAAAAGTGGTTTTGAATGACTGTGTCAGTATCTGCGTGTGTATGTGTGTAACCACGATAACGGTCAAACGGCTAAAGCTGTCGTCAATTCCAAATTTACAAGTATAATCTTCCTCTTGAAATGTGATTATATTTCCGGTAAAATCGGTAGACCGAAAGTAGTAGAATTTTACCAATATTTCGTCAACTACTAAGTTTAAACAAATTTATAAAGAATTCAAATGTACTCAAAAGTGAATCTGAGAAAAATGTTATTTAAAAGGTATTTGGAATTACCTCCCGGAAGTAGGTCTCGAACTATTATCCAAAATCAACTTTTTACGAATATCTCGCAGGTCCAGCTATCGTAAAGTAAAGACGATACAAGAATAAAAGAATTTAAAGATTGAATTTCAATACCTTTTGCATACAAAAAATTTCAAAATTCGGACCGAAAGTAACACTTTTAGTCTTATCGAACAGATATTTTTTGCATATCTTGCAAATAAAAAAAATAAAATAAAATATTTTTTTTGCATTCTATACAGATATATCAAAAGTACAAGAGTCACAAAAGTAAGAAGCATAGAGCTGTATTTGGAATGATTTTTGTATAAAACAAATTTTCAAAATTCGAACAGTGACACATTTACTCACAGGTTTAGTTTGTTAAGAAGATAAAAGTATATAAAACTTAATTTAGAACAACTATGAAGCGCACATACGTATAGGAAAGTCATGTGGTGGCCACACCTCAAATTTTTATATGGAGACTCCATTTAGATTTCATATTTGGCTTTTAAATTAAATTGTGAATTCAGAACACCTAGTTGTCAACAAGTAAACAATTTGTGTATTCGAAAAAACAATAATACTTCTATCAAAACGTGCCGATAACTCAAAAAAAAAAAACTCTAAATAGGCATAAACACTAAAATTAAATTATAAATTATACATTGTTTTTTTGGCAATAGAAATGATAAAATCTTTTAAAAGCAACATGTTCTTCTTATTTTTTATTTGTAAAATTTGAACTTTCGTAGTAGCCGCATAAAATCTATCTATAGTAGTGTTTATAATAGCCACTCACACTTAGTACTTTCCATTTAATTTTCACTTTACACACGCACTTTTAATTTCTATTTATTGTCAGTCATGTGCTATTTTCGCATAGACTAGCATTGTTCACCATATAGTGAACTTGGTTGTTGTATGCAATAAGTTGTGGAACTACCAACAGTAGCTACAAATTGGCTCTTGCTTTTCCCATTTCTCATTTTTTAATTAGTTTGCTATACTTGTCAACCAAGTCTCTACGTCGAGATGAAGTAAGGTAGGCACCATAAATTCTCGGCCTGGCAGCCTTATACAGGTTCAAACGTGTTCAAACTCCGTCACGTCATGCATGCACATACGTGCGGTGTACACTATAAATACGACAGTTCGAAACCTAGTAGTTTTTAGTAACGAGTCAACCAACGTGACTATCGCACGAAAATGTCTGAAGTAACGAAAATTGAGTACCGCGCGGTCATTAAATTTTTAACAAAAGAAGGGCATACACCTTATTACATTAAACGACATTTAGATGGCGTTTACGGTGATTCATCTCCTTCGTGTTGACCTGTAAAAAAGTGGGCAAAATGTTTCTGTTTGGGACAAGAATCCCGATTTTGGAGTCCATTGCCACAGAGGATGAAACAATGGTTCGGTTTTACGATCCTCTATCGAATCGGGAATCCATGGAATGGCGGCGACCTGATGAACCTCGTCCCAGAAAGGCGAAAGTCGTTCACTCAACGAAAAAGGTGATAGCCACAATATTATGGGATTGTGAGGGCATTTTGCTAATTGATTTTAAAGAGCGCAATACAAGTGTGAACGGGACATATGCGTCTATATTGTATAAATTAAGGGATAGTATTCGTGCAAAACGTCGTGGAAAACTGACAAAAGTTGTGCGATTATTGCACGACAATGCTCCCGTCCTTACTGTCGCCATTTCACAAGCTGCCATCCGCCAATGCGGCTTTCAAGAATTGGAACATCCATCGTATAGTCCGGATATGGCTCCTTGTGATTTCTTTGTTTTCTAATTTAAAAAAAAACTTAGGGGCCGTAGTTTTAAGGCCGACAGTGAGTTTCAAGCAGCTGTTATAGAACATTTTGATGGAAAAACTTCAGATTATTTTTACAAGGGTATCGAATTATTAATTAATGGTTGTAATAAATGTATAGAAGTTAGG
The DNA here is from genome assembly GCA_963170755.1 of Amphimallon solstitiale. Taxonomy (NCBI): domain Eukaryota; kingdom Metazoa; phylum Arthropoda; class Insecta; order Coleoptera; family Scarabaeidae; genus Amphimallon; species Amphimallon solstitiale. The sequence continues at coordinate 105,585,450 of OY720683.1, read as the reverse complement.
GGAGATTACATCGAAAAATAAAATTATTATATTCTTCCAAGTTTCGTTTTTGTATATCAGGCTGAGAAGCACCTACCTCGTATATATTTATATTATACATTTCTTTAAGATATTGATCACAAATGGTTAAATGTTTTTATTATATATACATATTCCGAAAAAAAATTACACCATGACCTGGAAGCAGGCGTTTAATATTATATTTCAATTTGGTAATTCATCGAGAATCGTAAACATGTAAATATAATCTCAATTTTGTCCTAATATTGGAGAATTTCTACATAAAATAATCTTCCTCTTCTTATTCTTTTTCATCTCATAAGACTTAGTCTTGTTTGTTCTACTCTTGATCTCGTTCAGCCTCTTGGGAAGCAGATGTCCAGTTCTCGCACCATCTTTTGGGAAGTCGACCGGGGAGTCTCCTTATATTCGGCTTTTCGTCCTTTGCCCATTTTGCCCATCGATCCTCTGTCATTCTGTCGACGTGGTCTCTCCAATATCGTCGTCTCGATCTCGTAAACTGCACCACATCTTGAATTTTAAGAATTGCTTTTAAATCTTTGCTTCTTGTCAAGTCCCTCAAGCTTACTCCCTCAATATTTCTCAATGTGTTCATCTCTGCTACCCTTATAATGCTCTTCACTTTTGTTGTATCCGCTGCATATGTGAGTACAGGTCTCACGGCGGTTTTATATATGCGGACTTTGTTTTGAGTGGTCATGTATTAGTTCCTCCACATGAGGTTCCTCAGATAGCTAGAGATTCTTGAGGCTGTGTTCACTTGGGTTCTAACTTCCTGTTGTAAGTTCTTGGAGCTCGTTATCTCAGCATCTAAGTACGTACATTGCATACATTGGTGGATGGGTTTGTCGTTTACAGCCAGTTTACACCTAATGGGCTCCTTTGTTATGGCAATTGATTGTGTTTATAGGTAATTTTCTCACTTTGCTCACATATATCTTATGAAAAATAAAAACCAAGTTTTAGACAAATTTATGGAATACGAGGCTAATGTATCAGCAAAGTTTAATTTGAAAATTTCTAAATTACGGTGTGACAATGGAGGAGAAAAAAGCTCACTGGAATTCAAAGAATTTTGCAAAACAAAAGGAATTCAAATACAGTATACTATACCTTACAACCCAGAACAAAATGGAGTTAGTGAGCGGTATAATGGAACTATTATGAATATGACAAGATGTATACTGGATGAATCGCAGTTATCAAAAACATTCTGGGGTGAAGCAGTTCGAACTTCTGTTTATATAATTAACAGAATTCCAACATCAGTAATAAGAAATGAAATACCAGTGGAATTATGGAATGATGGAAAAGTAGACATTGGGAATATAAGAATATTTGGGTGCACAGGTTATGTGCATATACCCTAGGAGAATCGTGAGAAGCTAGACGACCATAGCAAAGAGACGATAATGATTGGATACACTTCAAACGGATATCGTATGTGGGATCCTATTAGTGAAAAGATTGTGACAGCTCGGAGTGTTGTATTTGATGAAGAGAAAAAAACACAAAATATAATACTGAATGAACAAATGACAACTTTAAAAGAAAAGGAAGTCAATAAAGTAGCAAATGATGAAGAAATAGATGAACCGGATAGGGAAAATAAAATAGAAGAGACAAATATTAGAAAGAGCACAAGAACGAAGAAAAAACCAACAAAATTACAGGATTATGAGATGAATGAGGAAAATTACTCAGGAATGAACTTAATGATGGTCTTATCAATTGGATACATACCTTCAGAAAATCCATCAAGCTTTGAAGAAGCCATGCAAGGTGCAGACTGGAAAAAGGCAATCGAACAAGAAATCTTAGTCTTAGGAGAAAACAAAACATGGGAAATTGTACCTTCAATGGAAAGTCAAGAATTAGTTGATTCCAAATGGATTTTTACAGCGAAAGTAACCCAGGACAAATCTGTAAAGAAAGCAAGATTGGTAGCAAGGGGTTTCCAACAAAAGATGTCGGCAGAGGAGGAAATTAACACACCAGTGGCACGAATGGTAACCTTACGAGTACTTCTGTCAATAACAATTGAAAATGATTATCACATACACCAAATGGACCAAATGGAAGAGTTGGCTCAACCTGTGTATATGTGTTTACCAGATGGAGTTCAAGGAAACAGCAGTACACAAGTTTTCAAGTTAAAGAAGGCGCTGTATGGTTTAAGATCAAGTCCAAGATGTTGGTATGAACGTTTCAGTGAATATATTGCTAAGATCAATTTTGAAAGATCGACTGCTGATCCGTGTTTATTCTTTCAGAGGAGAATATATTTATTAGTTGGGTGGACGATTCGATTTTAATATCAGACAGTTTAGAAACTTTGACATGTGTAAAATCTCAACTTTCAACCGAATTTCAAATGAAAGATTACTCTAATAGCAGTAAAATTGTATTTTTGGGGTTGGAAATTGAAAAAGTCGATAGTTGTTTATTTATCTCACAACAAAATCTTATAGATAAAGTGCTTAAGAGATGTTAGATTGAAAAGAAGCATATGTGCCAATGCAACCTAAGTTAGACTTAAAAATAGAGAAATATCCAGATTTAAGAGTTCCATACAAAGAACTTATTGGTAGTCTGATGTATATTATGCTGGGTACTAGACCAGATATATGTTATTCAGTTATGTATTTTAGTCAATTCCAAAACAGTTTTGGAATAACACATTGGAAACACTTGAAAAATGTATTAAGACACTTAAAGAAAACTAGGGATTATGTTCTGAAATATTGTAGATCCAGTAGTAATGTAGGTATTACTACATATGTTGATTCAGATTTTGCAAACAATTTAAATGATAGGAAAAGCGTTAGTGGATTTATTGTAAAGTCAAACAACAACAATATTTTTTTGGAGAAGTAAAAAACAAAGAGTTGTAGCACTTTCGAGTTCTGAATCAGAGTATGTAGCTTTAGTAGCCTGTGTTGCTGAATGTTTATTTTAGAAGCAATTGTTAACACAAATAGTTTGTTGTAGATTAAGTTGTATCAATGTCTATGAAGACAATTAATCATGTATCAAAATGGCATCTACATTAGAAACAAAAAGATCAAAGCATATAGATGTAAAACATCACTTTGTTAGAGATTGTGTATCAGAGAGAGTAATTGATTTGAAATACGTATCAACTAATGAACAGTATGCGGATATAATGACCAAATCACTTCCTAGAGTAAAGTCCGAATACTTCAGAACGAAATTGGGAATTGTAGAATTGAGTGGGGGTGTTGAAGGATGGGGTTGGCAATTCTATGAAATGAAGTTAGTTGTAAGAGTAGATATAAGATAGCGAGTTGGTGAATGTATGTAATACAGAGGTGAAATAAAACGCTTACAACAAATTAGACTATATTTTCGTTCAAAGCCCAATAATTTAATAAAATACACATTTGATTATTGTACTGTAATAACGTATCGATTGAATAAAACCTATACTGTTGCTTATAAGCCAAGCACTTATTGTTATTTGATCTAATGTAGGGCGAACTGTGCTTGCATTGACACCAGAGGGAGCGGGTATTGTACATTAAGTGGGCGGAAGATTTAAATTTATTGCAGTCGCTAATCTGTTCTCAACACGACATCTAGAGTAATAAAAACGTAGCACAAAAACTGCTTGACATCGTCGACATTTACCAATGTAACATATAACGTGTCTAGTGTCTGTCTGTTTGTTGTTCATTAATACCATTCAGTTCTTCTAATTTTCTGTAACGTTCCCGTCTTTTCAATCCAACATTTGCGCAATCTAGCCCGCTAAAAGAAATCTAATGGAATGAAATGGCTTCTCGATAAATGTCATCGCGATAGATTACCTTAACATTAAGCAATTGATGAAAGTCTTTTTAAAAGCGCTATCGCTATTATTGTTATACATTCTCATTAATGTTACAGATACTTTGAAATGAAATAAAACAAACTTATTGTTTTGAATAACTTGATAATATATGCGAATAACAATAGTATTGCTTTAGGTAATAATTTAAGAAAGTCTCGTTTAAATATAATATTAATTCCAGGTGATATCTTTATTTTATAATTTGTACGTATTGTAAGCTCAGATGTGCTAATAAGAGTCGAATTTAACAAGACAACTGAATTTTTTGTACGTGCTTTATGTACAGACAGGAAGGACTTATATTTCATCTATATAGGATGTTCAAATTTCCTAGAGTAAAATCGAGAGAAATCTAGCTGGTAGTTACAGCGATCGTGGGGTAACATACCAGTGGATAGTTTTCCAATGGATTTTCAGCAATAAGCAAGACCATGTGCGAGCAAAAAGTTCATTCGTCCATTGTGCAATTTTGAGTAGACTTGAAGCATAATTCGGGAATGGTAAGAGGTGTTTGAATGGCCAAGAAACAATAATTGTCAATGTCGTCACCCACGTAACGCCTGGACAAGCATCAATGTCGAAAATTTCAGTCAACATCGTGAGCTGATAGAACAATACGGACATATACCGTATGTGTCAATTTTCATTAGGTATAGGGATTCAATGTTTACGTGCGATTTATACGTATACAAGTAATACGTGGTAACGTGGCACCCCTACTGTCCGTCACCAATCCCGGCAACAATCGACATCACAACGATTCCAATCTTCCCATTTCTCCCGACTAGATTTTACATTCAATGTTTAACTGCGAAGACGTTGCGATCTAGTCTGCAATAAAAGCCGTCTTATTACTGGAACGGGAAACATCAAATGGCCGCCGCGATCTCCTGATCTAGTAGTTTATTATTATTTTCAGAATCCTTTTTTATTTGTCTTAATTTTAATTTTATTAGAATTACGCTTTTGTTTGTGTCATGCAGCGTGAACACAGCATAATAATTCTCTGCATTTACTGAAAGGAAAAAGAAAAACAAATCCTTGCAACTCGTAAATATTATTTCTGAACGCATTACAAACACCCAAGCCGGTAGTCGAATAGTTACTGCTAACGCTAACCACGCTAACTTGTATTTACGAGCATGCATCGGTCGTGCTGGCATTGGAAAGGAAAGAAGGGGTACTATGTTGCCACGTACTGTATGGATTAATCGCTATGGCTAATGAAAATTGACACATGCTGTTATGTGTGTCTGAAAGTGCTTTTGAGCTTGAAATAAGTATCGGGAGTGTTCATATAGTAATCACCGATAAGATTGTATTCACAAAGTGTTCGCAAAAAGGTTGGTGAACATCTCGATTGTTTCAAAGAGGATGGCGACAAAATATGGGCTCATCATTATACTCCCGAAAGAGCTCAACTTCAGAATGGAGAAGAAATAGAAAGCTGGTGCTAATCAAATCTAAAAGGTTCTCTTGACAGCTTTTTGGGAGTTCAAAGGCGTATTACCACACAAGACTGTAAACGGCTCTATTACTAATCACTATTTGACCAAGCAAAAGCTGTTTATCGCAACACTTGCCCAGCCTCACTACCGTCCAGACCCCTCCTCATGTGATTATCACATGTTTGTAATGTGTCTATAATTGATTTACGTATGCGCCAGTTGCACTTTAGCGATTTTTAAATTCAAATTAATTGTCAAACTTAAGATTAAAATCCCACAAGTGAAGTATAAAACAACTGAAAGAATATTTAAATGTATTCAATGTTTTACCACCTGTTCAGTCAGGATTACGAACGGGGTACAGTTGCGAGGCAGCTTTATTAAAAGTAAATTATGATCTTGCAAAAAATTATCTCGACCCAAAATGTGCATACTGATTGGAAAAACAGCATTACAATAGCAATCTATAAAAAGGGAAACAAGAACGACCGGGAAAATTAAAGAATTATATCTTTATTAGCCAACATAAGGAAGCTCTTCACAAAAATTATAACAACAAAAATAACGAAAAGGATAAAAATAAGCAAAGAACAAGGCTTCAGACAGAATAGATCGACAGTGGATTCAATCTTCATCCTCAGACAAATGATTGAAAAATCTCTCGAATATAATAAACCTTTGCTTCTCTGCCTAATAGATCTCAGGAAAGCGTTCGACAGAGGATAAATAGCCGACATCATAGATATACCCGTACCTTACATTAACGTAATAAAAGAGCTCAATAAAAATAACACCACAAAGATCAAAACATCATAGGGACTTACAGAACAAGTACCAATACTAACTGGAGTCCGTCAGGGAGATAGTTTGAGCCCAATCTGGTTCAACCTCATTATGGATAAAATAATTCATAGTGTTATAAGAAGTTGATGGAGGATACAAAATGGGACCAGAATCGATAAAGATACTATGCTACGCTGACGACGCAATTTTGATGGCGGATAACGAGGACGATCTACAGCGACTACTACATAGGTTTCAAACAAGAGCGGAGAACCTTAATATGAAGATATCTATAGAAAAAGCACAAACAATGGTCATAGCAAAGGAGTCCATTAGATGTAAACCGGCTGTGAACTACAAACCCATCCACCAATGTATGCAATGTACATACTGAGATAACGAGCTCCAAAAACTTACAACAGGAAGTCAGAACACAAGTGAACAAAGCCTCAAGAATCTCTGGCTATTTGAGGGACCTCATATGGAGGAACAAATACATGTCCACTGAAAGCAAAGTCCGCATATATAAAACCGCAGTGAGACCTGTATTCACATATGCAGTGGAAGCTCGAGCGGATACAATAAAAGCAAAGAGCATGATGAGGGCAGCAGAGATGAAGACATTGAGGGATATTAAGGGAGCAAGCTTGCGAGACCAGATAAGAAGCAGAGATATAAGAGCAGATCTCAAAATTCAAGATGCCGTGCAGTTCACGAGATCGAGACGGCGATATTGGAGAGACTACGTCGACAGAATGACAGAGGATCGATGGGCAAAATGGACAAAGGATGAAAAGCCGAGTACAAGCAGACCCCCCCCCCCGGTCGACCTCCCAAAAGATGGTGCTAGAGCTGGACAGCTGCTTCCCAAGAGGCTGAACGAGATCAAGAGTAGAATAAATAAGACTAAGTCTTAAGAAAAGAGGAGGAGGAGGAGAAATGTCTGAGAAGTATTTTATGTATGGTATAATCCCCTGTTATTCAACTTCCAAACACACGTATGCCAAATGACAGGAATTTTAAAAGACTGCACTAGTATTTACGGCCATCCCGAACTGCAACAACTATACGATTAGAAAAGGTACTAACTCAAATTGGAGAGTACCCAAGTGTTAGTACAAGAGTTGATTTAGAAACTTGTTCAACACGATGAATCTCTTAACAAGATTTTTAAATCTATCAGATATATACGTAGCCTTACGATTTGTGGTAGGATTTCTCACAAGACAGTGATTATTTTTCTGGTCTACACATACATTATGGGCAGAGACAGTTCATTACAATTTTAACAAAATAGAAAGTATAGTCTGGCGTAGTAGAACTACAACTGCTTTATATTTTTATAAACATATGGAAGGTACGGTTTATTTTTCTTATTTCTAATTTCAAAATATTTTAGTAATCTAAAAAAAAAACTAAACTAAAATTAACAAACATAAGCTTCTTCATTTTTTATTCTTAATATCAATTCTAAAATATATATGAATATTGAAAAGGAAAATAATACATTGTAAAACAACCTTAAATGATGGAGTGATTCAAATCTTTTGTCAAAATTCTTTCTAATTCTCCTATCAATCTATAATTTAAAATAAATTCATGTTTCAATTAAGAAGTTATTTTTACAATAAAAAAAGTGTTCCGAACACAGTTTGTGGGATAAAAATGTAATCTCTTAATAACGTTTATCCATTTCTTCCTTAAGATTGTATCTTTGGAAAATTATAAGAAAATCTACAAATGTATACATAATATGTAACTTATAAAGGGAATGCATGTTGTTTCCATTTTCGTATTGGTTTCTGCAACAGGAAGCACAACAGGAAGAAACAATTTTAAAATCGCCCCAAATTTAATTTAATATTCATATAGATGCATATTAGTCTTATGTGGAATTAAGGGTTTCTTATACACAAAATGTTATAGCATATAGCAAAAGATTTGCGTAGATATACATTATTACGTTACTTAGTTATAATTAAAAAAAAACCAACGACAATTCAGTGTTTTTTAGCACATTGATTCAGAGTCTTTCTTGTATATTGGCCTATTTTGTAGGTATTGTTTCGTGTTACTACATAATCATGAAAGATAGTATATAGAACAATTGAATTGTTGTTTTAAATGTCATATTATTAATTCAGCTTGAGTTTACAGAGATTACATATATAGCTTTAATTATAATTAACAATAAGTGCATTAAAGTTAGGCAGAAGTGGTCAGTAGGTCAGAGTAGAATATTAAATAATTCATTGAAATTCGTTCTAAACATTATGACACGCTTTCCTGTAATAGAATTGTCGGTTTCCTTTTTAATTATATGTTTTGTCATCTATAATTTATCTCTGAGCAAATATCCTTTGTGATAGGTAATATTTATATAAATATTTTACAGAATATTATTTTGCACAAATAAAGGAAAAGAACAATTATCTAAATATCAACAGTAAAATACACGTTATTATGTTCTAGTCGAATATCTCATAGAATGAATATGAAAAATATCACAGTAGATACTGAACAGAATAAAACCATTCCATTCCTTGACACATTCATTTCAAATGAAAATAACCCTGAAATTGAAATGGTACCGAAAGCCTTCAAACTCAAACAGGCTGCTCAATTTTCACTCAAATTACACTAAAAATACAAGGTAAACTTGATAAAAGCACTTAAAAACAAAATAATTAAAATAACACACCCAGAGATGTCAAAATTTTTACAATATCAAAAACGGTTTTTGCCCGAAAACTGAGCAAATATCTGATGAAGCTCTTAATTAAGACCGAAACTTCATAAGTAGAAGATAGTGTTTTCTTGGTAATTTTTCAAACCCTAATTCATACCTAACTATAGATTACTGCCATAGTGGCAGTAAGTTATACTTTTCCAAATACAGGATTCGTCAGAGAAGCGGAAAAATCTGTAATTCATTTGACGTTTGGGTGAGGGCGCTGAAGTTAATGATAAATTGTCAGTCATTCAACGCTATTTAGTAAACATGGAACAGTGGTCGGTAAGATGCTCATCGTGCTTTCTGTTAAATCTGGTGCTACCAGTCATACTGCTCGTATATCTATTGCTGCTTTACGGGAACTCTTTCCGAACCATATCATATCCAAAAATTGTTAACATTGTTTGGCCGGCTAGATCGCCGGATTTGTCACCATGCGACGTTTTTTTTTTGGGGTTGGCTCAAGAGCAAGGTGTACGTTGAGCGACCGCAAACGTTTGAGGATGTAATACTAAAAATTCAAGAAGAAGTTGCACGTATTACACCGAAAATACTACGGCGAGCAATGGACAATTTTCGAATAAGACTACAAGAATGCGTAGATCGTAATGGTGCCCACCTGTCAACTATTTCTAAAAAAATAAAATGGCAAGTCTAACTTAACAAAAAACTATAAAGACATTTTTGTACTCACCGCCTGTAAAGTGACATTTGGCGCATGTGTCGCTCGACCAGGAAGGAGTATTTCCCGGTCGAGGCTAACTTGATAGTAATAAAATTTAGTCTATAAAATATTACTTCCCTCGACTATTCTTCACTAAAAGTTGGGGAAATAGGAGTAATAATTAAAAATTCTTCCAATAAATTTGTGGCGCCATCTATTTGACCACATCGACATTTATATTGGCAGTTCATAATAAATTGTAATTAAACCAAAAACCGCAATAAATGCACTATAGATTTATAAATATAAGAATAAATACCTCATGTTTTCCATTACATAATAACTTAATTTTAGGGAAAGGTGAGTAATAGATACGTAAATAAAATGCTTAAATTAATTATGTAATCTATTTTAGGTTAGGTATGACACTAATGACATTAATCAATAATATTTTTTTAATTTATTGTTCGTACAAAAAATATTGTACAAACCACTTGCGTGAAGACATCTTACACGCATTCGAGCAAATAATAGCACCCGCCTCCTACGGTCCCTCGTGCTTACAAAGTGCGCTCATGCGGGAAAATAGTCTTCCCGCACTTGGTTCGTAAATAACTATAATGTTAAAGTAAATATTTCTGTAGATATAGTATTAAATTTTTTCGCATCACTGACAAACCCTATATATACAGGATGTTTCCAAATAAGTGCGAAAGTTTTTAGAAGGTGATTCCTTGTCAAAAGTTAAAGGGGGTCTTTCATGTAAATAAAAGCTCACAAGTAGCCTTTTTATTGGAAGAACACGCCCACAAAATGCCATTTCTTTAACTCTTTAGCAGTTTTAAGAAAAAAAAAATAATTTTCTTATCTCATTTTTGGAAGCGTATAACTTTTCAGGGGCAAGTTTAAGAGCTTTTGTTTACATGAAAGATCCCCTCTAATTTTTGACAAGGAATCACCCTCTGAAAACTTTCGCACTTATTTGGAAACATCATGTATAGATTATTTTTGGTAATGGTCTCAGATAATATCAAAATATTCAAATATCAGGAATTTTATATTACCACAGATGACAAGAAGACACATTGTCCATGTACCGGTAGTGCACTCTAGTAATTGAGCTACCGCTGCCTATTCGTGTACGAATCTTAAACTTCTTGAATTACATCAAATATAAATTACACAAAAATAAAATTATTTTTCTCAGTGCAAGATATTATTTGAAAATATTTTTTTTTTCTTTTGTGGACGGATAAACTTAATTAGCAAAATTTTAAAATTTCGCCGCCGGTGTGACGAATACACATCATTCGAAGGAGGATCGTTCAGATTACCAATTAAGCTACCACAGCCAATGCGTCTTCAAGTTGATATCAGTGTTAATAACTTTTACATGAACTTAATTCAATATTTATTTTATAGCTCTACACTACTATTTTATTAATATACAGGCCGCCATAAGTAAATGATCACCCAGTAAACGTAGATATATTTTAATGAAATTTAATTTATTAAGAAACAATGAAAATTTCAACAATATACAACAGAAAAATCAAGTTACCATAGAAAAAATAATAATGAAGATCTAGTGGGTCTATTTGGCGTTGTTTACTTAATTGTCTCTATATAGTATACGTGCAGGATTAGTGTCATAGTAGGGGGAAAATGCCTCCTATTCGACGACGCGCAAATTTTCATCAATTAACGGTATTTGAGCGTGGTAGAATAGTCGGCTTACGAGAAGCCGGCTTATCAGTTTGTGATGCTGCTAATCGTGTGGGCCGCAGTGTTGCTACAATTGCTCTATGTTGGCGAAGATGGAGTGAAAATAATGAGGAGCGACGAGTTCCACGGCCTGGACATCCCAGACTCACCACCGGTCGTTAAGATCGTGCTCTTCGATTTATGGCTCTTAGAGACAGTTTTTCGCCAACAAGAGAAATTGGTGATAGATGGAGAGGTTTAGTTCATCAAGAGAAAGAAAGAAGTAATTTGCAGTTTTTTCAATAACGACATACGGCTCTAACTGAAGGTGTAATGGTATGGGGCGCTGTCTGCCAAGAAAGTAGATCTCCTTTAGTAATTATTCCAGGAACATTAAATGCGAATTGTTTTAGAAATGTGAACAGTGTTAATCCCATATCTGCAAGAGCTGGTAAATCCCATTTATTAAAAGGATAATGCGCGGCCACATACCGTAAGGGTCACTATGGAACTTATGAATAATGCAAATATTGATCTGCTTCCATGGCCGTCGTGATCGCCAGACTTATCCCTTATAGAACACGTATGGGATATGGTAGGACGAAGGATGAATAATTTACAGACACCCCTGAACAGTATAGAAATGACAACGGATTTTAGAAGTTTGGGTCAGCATCACAGGCTACCATAGATGCCCTTATTTCGAGTATGCCTAATCGAGTAGCTTAATGTGTAAGAAGTAGAGGCTGGCTTGCGCATTATTAGTTTTATTATTAATTGTTACAATTGTATATTGTTTAAACTTTTCATAGTTTATTAATATGAATAAAATACGTATTTCTTCTAAATTTCATTAAAATATCTCTACGTTTAATGGGTGTTCATTTACTTATGGTGGATTAATATCAAGGTAATTACTCGAGTATGAATATCATCTTATGCCTTTTATAAACCTCTACCACTAAATTGACAACTTCTCCTTATTTATGTATTTATTCACTTTTCCGCTGTTATTCGTTACGTATGTTTTTGTGTGAATGTCAAATATAACTTACTAAAAATAGTTCCGGATAAATTGAACCGCATTAAGACACTAACAATCCTTATCAACGTTTGAAATGTCTGCATGTGGTTCATGTCAAGTGAATACAACAGTTACTACCGGCATGTGTTTATAAGTAGACAGAAAATGGAAACTGTATATAGATAGATAGATAGATCGTCTAACATCCAACATAATATTTATATACCTTTTGATATATTTACTACTGTATTATCTACTGCGGTAAGAAATATCCTTTTATGCGCACTTTAATTGTATACATACATTCAATTGACATTTAGTTGTGTTTGTCGTAGACTTTGTGTGAACGGCAAAAGTTTTAAATTCAGTTTCGTCTATTAGAGACAATTGCACAAATGGTTTGAAAGTTATGTAATAATTCGAGGAACGGGCATTAATAGGCTCGGGGTCTCTTAATGTATTATATTTTGTTCTGAAAGACATGTTTTCCTACGGACTAGATTTTATAATGTTTAGTTCAACTACGAACAAAAATTGGAACAAAAATTTTTTTTTACAAACACTAGTTAGTATACGACGCGGGAATTACAGAGAATTTAATAACGAAATGTGTTTCGGCGTATGGCGAAACTTATTTGTCTTTAATAATAAATGTTAGCAAAATTAATTTCAACTATTATTAACATTTTTCATTGCGTAGATGTGTTTGTAATTAGTTTAAGCAATACTTAGCTACTTTCACATTTACCTGTGCGGCAGGTCGTATATATCCAGCTCAATGTGCGTAAAATCCGGTGGATTCGTTGTATCGAAGATAGACCGCACGCGAAGTCTCCAATCATATTTACCCTCTTTTATTCCTAGCTGCACGGGTACATATTTTGCAAAAAATAGTTTTAACATAATATTAGTTTTAGGTTTTACTATACTCTTGAGAAAGTACACAAAATGCCTATATTATTAATTGGGAACCTTTTGGTCGACTTCTTTTATCTCCATTCATGGAATAACAGCTGTTTGTTGTTTCCCTTTCATAAGGGATTGTAATTCCCGATTTTATTTGACATATGGCGAATGCAATACAAGGTATAGTCTTCCATGGACATAACGATTCGACCTTTTAGGATTTAAAAGAATTATCGGGGAATATGCGCTACCTCTTGCCGCAGGTACCGAGAAAACTTGTAAATGAGGTACTGGACATTAGGAAAAATCAAATTTTCTTAACTAGAGAAGTAATTATATTTCGTGTAATAAAATTCAGGGTCACGGCCGCAAGACACGTTGTTTTACGTTCGCCGCCGTATTACTGTATATTTAACCCGATCGAGTTAATTTGAAGTCAACTGAAAACATATGTTCGCCGCACTAACAATAGTCCAAAATTTAGCGAAATAGATATAAATCGTATTCGAGAAGCGATTGCCAATATAACTCCAGAAAAATGGAAAACATGTGTAGAACATACAATGAATCTCAATTATATTATCCTTATTTAGTGAAATTAAAATAAATTGAAACGAACATGATCACTCCGGCTGAATTCAATGTGATTTACACTGAAAGTGAATCCAAAAATGCAAATCATCCTCCAAAATTTTTGTTCATAAAATTTGTAGAATTCTGTTCAACAACTTGTCGTTCGCACAAGTAAATAATTGTGGAAACGCTTTTATTTAGACAGCAGAACTTTTTTGAAATTTTGGTTAATTTGTAAAATTAAAAGACAACTCAATGACGTACACAAAAATTGGATGTGTTCAAATTCGGATTGAAATTATTTGCTTATATACGTCTCAATTTCTTTTATTATCATTACGATTCGTGTTTATCAAAGACTAGCATTTTACATCCAAAATTTACCTAATTACATAAGAACATAATTGGGTACTAAAGCTAACTAACATGCAAGTGAAATTATAATAAATAATTAGTGTTTGAAAGTTTCAACAAGCAATTAATTTATCGGATTAAATCGTTACCGCGTAACTACTTTCTCTCATTCTTCTTCATTATTTATTGATGGTCCTCTGGCAGTTGCTCATATTTTAACAGAGCGAAACTGAGCTACATAAGCGGACTCAAAAAAAAAACGTCTGAAATCCAAAATGGGACAGGCAAGATATTTTATATTTAATAATAAAATAAGTTTTATTCATATCAGACACATTGCGACATAATATAAGCTGCCGGCTTACCTTTAAAAATGACGTGAGAAAATACGGGATAGAGATAGGACCGTGCAACGGGTGACGTTTCTCGAAATTGTGCAACGCCCTGTATAGGTAGCGCGTTCGGACCGATCGTCGCGTGAAGAGGAATGTCCGAGCTAACTACGGTTAAAATTTCGGCCTTATAACTCTGTCCGATGGCCGGATATTTACGGACAAATTTAAACGTTGTTTTTTAAGACGTTGCCCGATTTTCTGAAGGGATCTCCTTTTAAACGAAAGTATAACACGCATAGGGAAAAGTACGGTTAAAAAGCCCGCACTTTCTGCTTTTCAACGCGCTCAAATGCATATTTTAAGGTCGAGGGACGCGTGAGCAATTAAAATAAACGTATGACCGCGTGTTCCGTCGAATTTGTCAAAACACGCGAAATGAATCCATGACGTGCCTAAAGAATGTACATTTTACGTAAATAAAAACGAGGACTAAACACATAATTGACTTTTCGCAAATCTGACAGGCGGACGAAATATTTTGAAACATTGACTTTTAAGCATGAAATGCCAAGCTCTGATGATTTTTCGAGAGGAAAACTTCTTGAAATTGGAAAGAACAGATTCTTAGGAAGCGTTACCATCCTTATTCCAGCTTGATTCAGATTCGGTATTGATAGGACAAGGAATTTAAACTCTTCATGCACTCGGGATATGGTGAAAAAATGGCTGAAATATCACAGAAATGAATGTACACAATAAGTCGCGTACAATGTTCATCGATATAATAGTCATGTATAATGTCCGCATGAATATATTATTATGTATCTCGACATAATGGGCCCGCGGTAGTTTGACAACATTTTTACATACAGATTGATTTCTTTTAATGATCATAAATTTATTAGCAAGTTATTATTTCGTGAATTTCAAGTACGATCGTTTTTTGACTCATGACGTGACCCCAGAAAGCGCTTACGTAAACGAAAACATAGAAAAAGCAAGTGACGCTCACGAAAAACACATTTGAAAACTTATTACCCGATGACTATTTGTTATTTGGAGAGATATTGCAGCATTTCGTGTTCCAATTTGCGTGAAAAAGACCACGTTAAAAATTTACAAACATCAAATTTTATCGTAGGTATGGAAGGCTGTTTTGATAGCGCACGTTAGGTAGTTTAATTTTAATTTTCGTGCAAATGATTGTGAGTATAACTAATAGAAAGTAAATAAATATCTTTAATACACAATTTTCATTTATAAATTAAAATTATTTCTTTTAAAAGGTATTTCTATCTTCAAGGGGAAAAGCACAATATGACTCATTGTATGTACATGGAATTGCATCGAATATGTTAGTGGTTATTTTGTTAGACAGATGGAGTCCGTACGGATTTTTATTAGGATGGGATATATCAAATAAATATTAAGAAAGGAGCGAAATCAATATTAAAATATAGGTAAATACACATTTTGATTTGTAATTTCAACAGTACATTGCAATACAGGAAAGGCAACACTTTTTAAAAATATTTGTCCCGGAGAAATAGTCATTATTTGAGGCATGTTTGTTGTCAACAGACAAAATTAAAAATATAACCTCAAATCTTGAAGCCATGAACGAACGTTCGAGCGTCCGACTTGCAAAGGGAAATGTGTAGTTTTGAAAGAGAATCAGGCTGTTTTTAGGCATAATAGAACCTTTATACAGTTACCGGTATGTACCTACATGTCTTGTATGTAGTTTAAGTTTGTTATAGATAATATCAAATATCTAACCTATGCCGATGATTGAATTTATATAATTTGTTGCAACAAAACAATGTAAAATACGGTGTTGAACACCAGTAGCATTAAATTAAATACCATGTATTGTTTCAGTTTTGAAGAGAGATAGAAGAAGTGTCTAATTATAAAAGAACGATGGAAAAATGGGTATAACTTAAGCAACATTTTTTAACACGACGATTAAAGAGTAAGAAGACATTCTTTTGTGGGTGTCACAACAGACAGTATTTAATTTGGTTACCTGCGATTTAGCAGGCAATTCATATTTTAATTCGTATAATACAATACATAATTTTTTCAAGAACTAATGAAAAATAGGCATAATTAAACACAGTAGTTAAAGGTAAGAAGACATTGTTTGTAGGAGCCATAATAGACAATATTTAATTAGGTTACCTGCAAAGGGAATGTATTTGTGTCTATAAGTTAATAAGGTGAATTCCATTATTTTGTTATGATGGAGGTACATAGAAAACTAATAATTTTATGGGACAGTATCAAACTGGAACAAACGTGTATTTAGGACAAATGTTAATATTAAATTTAATATGCAGGTATTTACTGTGGTAATGCAATTTAAAAGTAACCTTATCAGCTACACAAACGACCAGTTTAAAAATTTATAGGCACTTAAAGAAACATAATGATGTTTCGGGATATGTTCCAAAGTAGATTCTATGTTCATGCTGTAGATATTATGTTAAATATTAATACATAAGTGATGTAGTACCTATTAGTTAGAAACTGGTTAAAACAAAATCCATAAACTATGAATAATATTATTGTAGAAATGTGGACAAGACACACAGTGTAATTTTAAGAAAGCTGAATAAAAACAATTGAGTGATTGTTGTTTCTACCGCAAACAAATTATGCATATATATGACTAAAAGCTAACGTATGTAACAAGAAGGGACCTAATGTTGAACATTTAAAATAGCAGAAATCAACAGAGAGAAACTCAAAAATGCAAGATAAGGCATTTGAAAACTGTAAGCCATCAAAACACGAGGTAAAAATATTTTAACTTTGATTTATTATTTCTAGCAGTGATCTGGATGGAGCTAAAGTAATTTCGTCCGTGAATGACAGGTATAATTACGCTTCAGAAGAGAAAGCAACTGAATTCTATTTCGAGGCAGAATATAATATTTTAGTATTACTGCCTGCCGGGGTACGTAGTTACAGGGACTGCTGAAATCAATAGGTATTACGTGTAATAATAAGTTTGTGATACTTCATAACAACTTGACGTGAAAGGTTCCTAGAGTTAGTTAGCACCATTTATTGGAAATATTATTTTATCAAATGTTAATGCCTCTCAAGTTATTAATGCTTATGAAATAAAGGCCCTTAGAGAAATAGCTCAAGAATTATATGCTATAGAAAAAGTTACTAATGAAGTTAGTGGCCAATATTATATTAGGCTAAGTAAAGTTAGTCCCATACTTGCTCGCTTATTGCAAGAACATCAACAGTTCCCTTTTAAATGTGACTTAGCGAATAACCTTAAAGAAGTTATACTGGTTGAATTTAATAAAAGATTTAACACAATACAAAAATCATATCTACTGGCTGTTACAACTGTTTTTGATCCACGTTTCAAAAATATACATTTTAAAAACGCACTGGCAGCATCAAATACCTTACCCCATGTAAATAATAAAATCAATGCTAATAAAAACTCAGATCATCAGTATCTGACACTAATGGCAATGACAAATGTAATAAGAACCAAATATTTGATTTATGGACACACCACAAAAAATTAGCTTATTTTTCAAGAAGAAATAAAACCAGCTCAAATGAGAAAAATGACGGAGTGTTGCAGTATTTGCCTTTCTCTGTGATAAATCTGAATGAAAAGTCATTAGATGATTGGCTCGGTTTGTTCATCCTAATTTATATAACATTGCTGAGAATTATTTTTGCACTGTAACTACAAGTGTACCAAGTGAAAGGTTGTTTTCAAAAGCTGGAACAACATACACTAAATATAGAAATAGATTGACTGGAAAACGTTTCAGTAAATTATTGTTTTAAAATTCACTTCCAGAGGACCCCAACCTGTGGTAAACTGCATATTATGATATTGAAATTATATGAAGAAAATCCATTCTATAAGGTAATTGATAATATAGTAAAAAATTTATATACGAATTTATATAATTATTAAAAATTTTAATATAACATAATTACGTCATCATGACTGATGAACAGTAGATGTTAAATAATGTAGGAAAAATTGACTGTGAGTATTTCACCATTTACTGTTAGTTTAGATTTTCATAATTTTAATTGTAGATTCTAGCTGAAGATGCCTCGAGGGCGAAACATGTACTAGAGTAAATAAAAATTCATAGAAGGTTCAAAGAGGATTTTTTACTACATTGAAATTATATATGTACTAAATATAAATTTATTGGTTACGAAGTAAGAGGATAGTGTTTACAAAGTAAGCGGATAGTGTTTACAAAGTAAGAGGATATTTGGAACAGAGTTATTACATTTAGTCTCTTCGTTTACTTTCATAACACTGTGGCAAATATATTAAACTTTAAAATTAAATGAAGATAAGCGACATTTACATAATGCTATCTTTAATGTGACTGCAACAACTTAGCAGAATGCATAAATCATGTTATCGAAGAAAAACATGTATGAAGAAACTTGAGGGAAATATCGTTTAAATTACAAAATCATTTATATTGGAGACAGTAGTGATAGTGATGATTTTATTTCTTTATAAACGTCAGATTGATTTAATAAATAGTTTATAAAATAAAACATTTTTGCTATAACATTAGCAGCATTCCCTTTAATTATCATAAAATTGTTACTGTTCGAAATGTACTTTATACAATACTATAATGACATGTACTATTAGAAAGATTTTTCAATAAATAAACGAAATACCTGACATGTGTTTTTTAAACAGATTTCATTATTTTCATGTTTGTTCAATTTACAGATTTCAAATATTTAAATTTAATTTTACCGCTTGAAATTGATTTACACCAGTTTAGGTTGGTAATTTGGGATGGGGGTCTGTTCAGAATTTTGTCTGTCTTTGGAATAGGGTAGGTCACATAACATACAACTTTTACAGCATTGGAGAAATACCTTTTTTTTAATATGAAATTCTATTATATGCTCAAAGAATATTGACTTTTCAATTACGGTAACAAAACAAATATACTATTAGTTTAACAATTTCATTTATCAGCCACTTCATTTCATTGTTATTGTTGATTATTTACCACTCATATTTATGTTAAATTGAAATTCCACCAATATGAATTGGCAGCAATGCTTCCATTCAGCAGACACAACAGTTGCGCAACTGTTCAGCGTTCATATTCAATAGACGTCCGCTCACTCTGAACATGTTCAGGAGCGGCCGCCATTTTTGTGAGCGGAAAAATTCTAACGCTCAGTGAGCGTATTCTGTACGCATGCGCCATTGACGCATTGCAACACCAACGTAATACATAAATTTGAAGAAAGTTACTGGAAAAGTAAGATACAGCAAATTAAAGGTATTGTGCAGCAATACATGTACTATAATATTGGAGTTAACCCAGTATTTTATTCGGGGTTGCAGAAACCAGCCTTTGCACTAAAAACTACGCCAAAACTTAATGCAGAAGAACAATTTATTGTTATTGTTTATTCGGTTTAATTTGTATAATTTTAACATATGGTAGCAATGAAAGGTATCAGACGATAGCGATCACATAAAGGTGAGCGGTCTGTCCAGCGAACACTCAACTGTTGTGAAATGAACAGTTGGAGCGGGAACGGTTCCCGATCCGTCTGCTGAATGAAAGCATAGTTGGAGTACATTTTATTCTCAAAGAATATTATTGGCTTTTCAATTACCATAACAAAGCAAATATACTATTAATCATGTAATAGCATTTTTGTGACAAGATATATCTATATTCTTTAAAATTGTTAATTACATTAATTTATTTCTTTTAAAATTTTTCCTACCAAAATGTTAATGCTTTCATTCAGCAGACACAACAGTTGCGCAACTGTTCAGTGATCATGTCCATTAGACGAGCGCTCACTTTGAACATGTTCAGGAGCGGCCGCCATTATTGTGAGCGGAAAAATTCTACGCTCACTTAGAGAGCGTATGTTGTACGCATGCGCCATTGATGCATTCCAAGACCAACCTAATACATAATTTTTAAGAAAGTTACTAGAAAAGTAAGATACAGCAAATTAAAGGTATTGTGCAGAAATAAATGTATTGAAATATTGGAGTTCACCCAGTATTTTATTCGGGGTTGGAAAGACCAGCCCTTCCACTAAAAACTACGCCAAAACTTAATGCAGAAAAACAATTTATTATTCTTTATTCGGTTTAATCTCTATAATTTTAACATTTGGCAGCAATAAAGAGTATCAGATGACAGACGATGACATAAAGGTGAGCGGTCCTGTCCAGCGAACACTCAACTGTTGTGAAGTGAACGGTTGGAGCGGGATCGGTTCCCGGTCCGTCTGCTGAATGAAAGCAATGTTTATTGATATTGGATCGTTTTTATTTTGAACACAAACGAAGTTGGCCGGGACTGTTAAAACTGCTGTTCGTCAAATAGTTAAAACATGTTTCGTCCAAATAAAGTTCTGACTCACATAAATAGTAGTAGTGAACTGTCAAATATGAGTATCTCAATATCAACTTGCTTTTCTGGTTAAGTGAGCGTAAGTGAGTGGCGCCATATGCGCTAATTTAAATATTCTGGACTTTACAAGGTTTCGTTAAAATAATAGTACCGCTTTTATTTACCAAATTTCAAAACGAAATTTAAAACGCAAATAAACAAAGGCTCAATGCATGCTCGATTGGAATTACTTTTTAAAATAAACTTTCTGAAACTGTTATGATGTAAATTTTGCCAACTTTGGGAGTGAAATGTAGGAGTAAATAATTTGAATTATAAGAAAGTACTCCCAACGAAGTCTTCATTAACCCTTTGTATTCAATTTATTGCAAAAACATAAAGACAAAAACTTTTGCTGTTTGTTTTATTTTCACGAAAACCTTACATCGGCTGAATTTACATTAGCGCATATGGCTCCACCCCCTCACATCCTACCTCTCGGCAGATAGTCGGCACCTCTGCGTAAGCCCCCTTACTTGATCAACGTTTCTATTAACTAACTGTCACATATACTATAAGAATTTTTTTTCAATAAATAAACGAAATACCTAACACGTCTTTTCTAGACAGGGGGGTTATTCTCATGAGAATAGCGATATCGCTATCCGTCAAGGCCACTTTATGACGTCAATAGCGATACCGCCATGATTCTTTTTGACGTCATAACTTAGCGATATCTCGCTATATTTAGCGAGACTAAAAATAGGGTCGCTATAATTTATCGATATCGCTATGATATGCTTATAAGTTCATTACTGTTATTGTTTTACCGACTTGCTTTTTTTTAATTGGCATTTGATATAGAATAAAAGAAATTTCAAATTTTCTGTTTCTTATTTGTCCGACAATGGCAGCTTTCTATGGGCAATATCTAGCCATCCACTTGCTGGAAAGAAAAGAAAGAAAAAGAGAAATTCGCAGGCTAAGGATACAAAGACAAGGATTAAGGGACACTTTGAACCCCTTTTCAATAACAGACGAGGAGTTCATTAGAAATTTCCATTTGACAAAAGCAGTAGCAAGAGACCTGATTAATAATATCGATATCATATTTAATCATTTCTCGACAAATAAAATGGGACACATCTTATTACAATTTTAGCTTAATTTTATTTGTGTGAGTACCTAAGTCTTTTACTAAAACAATTAATGTTATGAAATGCCTTGCATATATTATAAATGTCAAATATTTTCAACAATATCTGTAATTTTGACTTACGATAATTAAAAAGTATGTCCCGTTTTATTTGTCGAGAACTGTACATCCATTCCAACATATTTAGCTGTAAGATTTTTATTAGAATCTAAAATAATAACACTATTTTTTCTTGGTCATGGTAGTTACCAAAGACATGTTGACAATAGTTTATTAACAGCTCTTGGCCAAGCATCTGTTGGTAGATGTATTGACATGAACAGTATTAAATGCTCCTTTTGCGCCTGCGCTAATCTCTCTTCTCGATTTCGTGACATGGTTGAATAATTATACACTCACAAACGTCAAACACACACATCAACACCATAAATGTAAATGTGCTTTTCCCGATAATATTACCACTGTTACCAATGTTATGTTCGAAATACAAACATAATTTAAAAAATGGTACTAAAAACTTAACATATGTTGTGTAGAATAGGTCGTAGCGACACTCGCTATTTACGTCACGCTTTTGCGATATCACGTGGTATCGCTATTTACTCTCGCTAATGGTGGTATCGAATCGCTATTCTCCAGAATAACCCCCCAGATTTTATTTCTATGTTTGTACAATTTACAGATTTCAAATATTTAAATTTAATTTTACTGCTAAAAATTGATTTACTCAGTTATAGGTTGATAATTTGGTATAGGGGGTTCAGAATTTCCTCTCTTTCAAACTTTTACTAGATATTAGAAATACCATTGCTTGCATTCAGCAGACACAACAGTTGCGCAACTGTTCAGTGATCATATCCAGTAGTCGTCCGCTCACTCTGAACATGTTCAGGAACGGCCGCCATTTCTTTGAGCGGTAAAATTCTATGCTCACTTAGTGAGCGTATTTTGTCCGCATGCGCCATTGATGCATTCCAAGACGAACCTATACATAATTTTGAGAAAGTTACTAGAAAAATAAGATATAACAAATTAATGGTATTGTGCAGAAATAAATGTACTATAATATTGGAGTTAATCCAGTATTTTATTCGGAGTTGCAAAAACCAGCCCTTGCACTAAAAACTACGCCAAAACTTAATGCAGAAAAACAATTTATTATTATTGTTTATTCGGTTTAATTTGTATAATTTTAACATATGGTAGCAATGGAAAGTACCAGATGACAGCGATCACATAAAGGTGAGCGATCTGTCCAGCGAACACTCAACTGTTGTGAGGTGAGCAGTTGGAGCAGGAACGGTTCCTGATCCGTCTGCTAAATGAAAGCATTGGTCGCATTCAGCAGACACAAAAGTTTACTGCCGAATGCCACCATTGTAGTAAATAGCAAATAAACGACGTAGCATTACAAAAATAGCATAAATTTTACGTCTAAGAAAGTCAGCTTGACAAACATAGTCATGGGAATTATCACTTTTAAAGAATTACATCAGTGACTTTCAATTTAGCATTTGGTAAGGGGCATCGTTAACAAGAAAGAAATACATTTTATGCTTAAAGAATATTATTGGCTTTTCAATTACCATAACAAAACAAATATACTATTATTCATGTAATAGCATTTTTGTGACAAGGTATAGTTGAGTCGCTTTGCAACCGACACGGCCAAAGTACGAACTAAAGACGACGATTCAATACCACTACAAATTTCGATCGGGCTGAACAATTTCAGAACAATAAAATTAAACTAATTAATTAATATTTCAGGATATATACCTTCCCATAGTCGAATACGATTACATGGAAGCCAGTTACAAAGTAAATATTATAAATAAAGCTATTAAATATTATTTTTTCTACACCTATATTTGGATAACATTTGGCTAAACTGTTTAGGAGGCAAGCACTGTTGACAAATTTAAAATGTTTAGATGACAATTATAACAAACGTCAAAAGATATATTCAAAAGGTGTATGCATATTACTATTTATGACAGTCCTGAAACTGCTTTTGTTGGTTATATTACTCGACAGGTAATACTTTGCAACATCTCAAATTTAACGCCACTCTAATTTGGTGGCGCATGTCGGTTGCGAGAGCGACTCAACTGTATATCTATATTCTTTAAAATTGTTAATTACATTAATCTATTTGTTCTAAAACTTTTCCTACCAAAATGTCATCGTTTTTATTTTGAACACAAACCAAGTTGGCCTAAGTCAAAGCAAGGCCACCACTGACATTCCGAAGACGTCCGAACACAAACGAAGTTTGTCGAAGCCAAGGCAAGGCTTTCATAGACATTCCGAAGACGTCCGAACACAAACCAAGTTGGCCGAATCCAGGGCAAGGCCTTCATCGACATTCCGAATCCATACGAATTTGGCCGAAGTCAAAGCAAGGCCACCACTGACATTTCGAAGACGTTCGTACACAAACGAAGTTGGCAGAAGTTAAACCAAGGCCACCACTGACATTCCGAAGACGTTCAAACACAAACGAAGATTGCCGAAGACAAGGCAAGGCCTTCAGCGATATTCCGAAGATGTCCGAACACAAACGAGTTGGCCGAACTCAATGCAAGGCCACCACTGACATTCCGAATACTTCCGAACACAAACGAAGTTGGCCGAAGACAAGGCAAGGCCTTCTCCGATATTCCGAATACGTCCGAACCCATACGAAGTTGGCCGAAGTCAAAGCAAGGCCACCACTGACATTCCGAAGACGTCCGAACAAAAACGAAGTTGGCCGAAGTCAAAGCAAGGCCACCACTGACATTCCGAAGACGTCCGAACACAAACGAATTTAGCCGAAGTCAAAGCAAGGCCACCACTGACATTCCGAAGACGTCCGAACGCAAACGAAGTTGGTAGACGACAAAGGAAGGCGTTAATCGACATTCCTAAGACGTCCGAACCCATACGAAGTTGACCGAAGTCAAAGCAAGGCCACCACTGACATTCCGAAAATGTTCGAACACAAACGAAGTTGGCCGGAGACAAGGTAAGGCCTTCACCGATATTCCGAAGACGTCCGAACACAAACGAAGTTTGCCGAAGCCAAGGCAAGGCCTTCATCGACATTCCGAAGACGTCCGAACCCATACGAAGTTGGCCGACGCTAAGGCAAGGCTTTCATAGACATTCCGAAGACGTCCGAACCCATACGAAGTTGGCCGAAGTCAAAGCATGGCCACCACTGACATTCCGAAAACGTCCGAACACAAACGAAGTTGGCCGAAGACAAGATAAGGCCTTCACCGATATTCCGAAGACGTCCGAACACTAACGAAGTTGGTCGAACTGAATGCAAGGCCACCACTGACATTCCGAAGATGTCTGAACACAAACAATGTTGGCCGTAGTCAAAGCAAGGCCACCACTGACATTCCGAAGACGTCCGAACACAAACGAAGTTGGCCGAAGACAAGGTAAGGCCTTCACCGATATTCCGAAGACGTCCGAACACTAACGAAGTTTGCCGAAGCCAATGCAACGTCTTCATCGACATTCCGAAGACGTCCGAACCCATACGAAGTTGGCCGAAGTCAAAGCAAGGCCACCACTGACATTCCGAAGACGTCCGAACACAAACGAAGTTGGCCGAAGCCAAGGCAAGGCCTTCACCGATATTTCGAACACGTCCGAACCCATACGAAGTCGACCGAAGTCAAACCAAGGCCACCACTGACATTCCGAAGAAGTCTGAACACAAACAATGTTGGCCGTAGTCAAAGCAAGGCCACCACTGACATTCCGAAGACGACCGAACACAAACGAAGTTGGCCGAGGACAAGGCAAAGCCTTCATCGGCATCCGAAGACGTCCGAACCCATACGAAGTTGGCCGAAGTCAAAGCAAGGCCACCACTGACATTCCGAAGACGCCCGAACACAAACGAAGTTGACCTAAGTCAAAACAAGGCCACCACTGACATTCCGAAGACGTCCGAACATAAACGAAGTTAGCCGAAGACAAGGCAAGGCCTTCATCGACATTCCGAAGACGTCCGAACCCATACGAAGTTTGCCGAAGCCAAGGCAAGGCCTTCATCGACATTACGAAGACGTCCGAACCCATACGAAGTTGGCCGACGCTAAGGCAAGGCTTTCATAGACATTCTGAAGACGTCCGAACACAAACGAAGTTGGCCGAGAACAAGGCAAGGCCTTCACCGATATTCCGAAGACTTCCGAACACAAACGAAGTTGGCCGAACTCAATGCAAGGCCACCACTGACATTCCAAAGACGTCCAAACACAAACGAAATTGGCCGAAGACAAGGCAAGGCCTTCACCGATATTCCGAAGACGTCCGAACACAAACGAAGTTGGCCGAACTCAATGCAAGGCCACCACTGACATTCCAAATACTTCCGATCCCATACGAACTTGGCCGAAGTCAAAGCAAGGCCACCACTGACATTCCGAAGACGTCCGAACACGAACGAAGTTGGCCGAAGTCAAAGCAAGGCCACCACTGACATTCCGAAGACGTCCGAACACAAACGACGTTGACCGAAGACAAGGCAAGGCCTTCACCGATATTCCGAAGCCGTCCGAAGACAAACGAAGTTTGCCGAAGCTAAGACAAGGCCTTCATCAACATTTTAGAGACGTCTGAACCCATACGAAGTTGGCCGAAGTCAAAGCAAGGCCACACTGACATTCCGAAGACGTCCGAACACGTACGAAGTTACAGTTTCCATAGACTCAACATAAACCCAGTGCGCGTAGTGCCCCGATACAACACTAGCATGTGCGTAAGTCAGTGCTCAGTGGCACGTCAACCCCAAGTGCTAAGTGACACTGTATCTTCCATCCCCTCCCCAGTGAAGTCAGACTCTGTTGTTTGAAGCCTATAATATATTATTGTTCCTGTTTATATTGTTTTCTGGTTTTCTTTTTACTATAACAATGAATTACAGCAAAATTAATTTCTTTATCGATATCTAACAGCAGCAGAAGTAAACAAATATAAATATGTCACATCACACCTACCAAAATAATACTCTATACGCCACATAAGAGGGTACAATCTACCCCTTAATCACGACTAATTAATACTCCTAAATTAATTCGTTCACCGATTTAGAGCTACAGTAGAAGTTGAGAAGCATTCAGATCTTGCATCACAACAACTAAAATTATCTCCTATTCGGCGTCCAAGAATATAGAATCTACCGTTAACAACAGGGTAAAATTGAGGGGTAAATTTAATCCTATTGGAGAGAAGTAAAGAAAAACTATTACTGTTATATTAACTAATTTAATATCCATAAAAGTTTAAACGATAAAATACATAAAATATCATGGATGGCCATTAAACATTTTTAATTTTAAACAGTTGCTATTATCACTAAATCTATTATTAATCATTTCATCTAAACTAGGGGAGTATAAAAACAGCTGTAGTAAAGCAATATTGAGCATCTAAAATACAAATATATTTACTTATTTGCTATATATCGGAATTATATGGTGTTTCAAGAACTGAAACACAATCAAGACAAAATCCGCAATAAATTTAGAAGAATAAGGGAGAGCGGTACCTCAACTGTAAGCGGAATAAGAGGCGGCAGCGGGCCTTCTAGGCCTGCCGTATTAGCTAGTTGCGACATAATAATAGCTCACGGTCATCCTTTAAAAATGACGTGAGAAAACAGGGGATAGAGATAGGACCGTGCAACGGGTGACGTTTCTCGAAATTGTGCAACACCCTGTATAGGTTGCGCGTTCGGACCGATCGTCGCGTGAAGAGGAATGTCCGAGCTAATTACGGTTTAAATTTCGGCTTTATAGCTCTGTCCGATGGCCGGATATTTACGGACAAATTTAAACGTTGTTTTTTAAGACGTTGCCGATTTTCTGAAGGGATCTCCTTTTAAACGAATATATAACACGCATAGGGAACAGTACAGTTAAAAAGCCCGTACTTTCTGCTTTTCAACGCGCTCAAATCCATATTTTAAGGTCGAGGGACGCGTGAGCAATTAAAATAAACGTGTGACCGCGTGTTCCGTCGAATTTGTCAAAACACGCGAAATGAAGCCATGACGTGCCTAAAGAATGTACATTTTACGTAAATAAAAACGAGGACTAAACACAAAATTGACTTTTCGCTAATCTGACAGCTCCAACGAGAAATTTTGCACGTTTGACTTTTAAGCCTTATATTCCGAATTTAGAAGGTTTTGACGGCCCAACAAGATTCATAATAGTAAGTACAGATATTTCTAGACCATTCCCATTCCTATTGCGACTTCATCGACGTACGATATCGATAGTGCGTGTAAATTAAATTCCTCATGCAGACGGACATCGTAGAAAAATGGCCGAAATACGCCAGAAATACATGTACACAATAAATCAACTGCAATGCTCATAAAATGAAATGTACACACATATACATTCATGTGCACTGCCCGTAAATATATTATATATCGGTAGCTTGACTTAACATTTTTACATACAGGCTGATATCTTTTAATTACTATAAATTTGAATTTTAAAATACCATAATTCCAGAACGCGTATGCCCAGTTTCCTTAATGTAATTATTAACGTCAGAATAGGTTCATGGCATATAAACACACATAATATATTTAGTTTTAGGACACGGACAAGGCACTAAATTAATTATCTGGACACAATTGAAACGTTTTTTATAACCTTTTAAAGATTACACGTCTATTTTCTCTGAGATTTAAAAAACAAATTGCAGATTTCAACATAGAGTCAAGCCTACATATAAATATGGCAGTTGAACAAACTATTTACATTAGGTCGATAGCCCAATGGCAAAATTGACGGCTTCTTAATACAATGACTTTGCCGGGTCGGGTTCGAACCCAGGCCGGGGCAAAACATTTTTTTTTCGAATGCGATATTGTGTATTTATTTCGTGTATTTTACCGGCAATTTATAAGACAAGACGCCGGACTTCTCGACATAATTTTCCCGGTCGATGAAATAATCATTCACATATACAGCATGATTTTTTCTTATAATTCTTATAAATTCCATTTAAAATACAATAATTCTAAAACGGGTATGCCGTTTTCTTAAGGGAAAAAATAATGCTTTTAACATTTATGTGCCCCTACGAAATAATTTTATTTAAATAATTACGCACTGCGCAGTGGGTGGAGCCAAATCAACTTTTTCTTCTGATTAAGGTAAAACTCGGTACTCGGGGGCTCTTGGTGTCGGTGATCTCAAGCCCAATGTCAAAATTTCAAAAAAAAAAATGGTGCATCTAATATGGCGGAAGAGTTTTTTGAAAACTGACGTATGAATGTGAAATTTTAGATACGGGGGTGTCTTAGGTCGCCGATCACGAATCGAAAGTCAAAATGTCAAAAAAAAAACAAAATGGCCGAAGTTTTTTGAAAATTGACGTATGAATGTGAAATTTTAGATACGGGGGTGTCTTAGGTCGCCGATCACGAATCCAAAGTCAAAATGTCAAAAAAAAAACAAAATGGCGGAAGTCTTTTGAAAATTGACGTATGAATGTGCAATTTTAGGTACGGGGGTGTCTTAGGTCGCCGATCACGAATCGAAAGTCAAAATGTCAAAAAAAACAAAATGGCCGAAGTTTTTTGAAAATTGACGTATGAATGTGAAATTTTAGATACGGGGGTGTCTTAGATCGCCGATCACGAATCCAAAGTCAAAATGTCAAAAAAAAAAAATGGCGGAAGTTTTTTAAAAATTGACGTATGAATGTGAAATTTTAAGTACGGGGGTGTCTTAGGTCGCCGATTACAAATCGAAAGTAAAAATGTCAAAAAAAAAACAAAATGGCGGAAGTTCTTTGAAAATTGACGTATGAATGTGAAATTTTAGGTACGGGGGTGTCTTAGGTCGCCGATCACAAATCGAAAGTCAAAATGTCAAAAAAAAACAAAATGGCGGAAGTTTTTTGAAAATTGACGTATGAATGTGAAATTTTAGATACGGGGGTGTCTTAGGTCGCCGATCACGAATCGAAAGTCAAAATGTCAAAAAAAAAAATGGCCGAAGTTTTTTGAAAATTGACGTATGAATGTGAAATTTTAGATACGGGGGTGTCTTAGGTCGCCGATCACGAATCCAAAGTCAAAATGTCAAAAAAAAAAAAATGGCCGAAGTTTTTTGAAAATTGACGTATGAATGTGAAATTTTAGATACGGGGGTGTCTTAGGTCGCCGATCACGAATCCAAAGTCAAAATGTCAAAAAAAAACAAAATGGCGGAAGTCTTTTGAAAATTGACGTATGAATGTGAAATTTTAGGTACGGGAGTGTCTTAGGTCGCCGATCACGAATCCATAGTACAAATGTCAAAAAAAACAAAATGGCGGAAGAGTTTTTTGAAGATTGACGTACGAACGTGAAATTTTAGATGCTGGGGTGGTTCAGGTCGCCGATTACAAATCCAAAGTCAAAATGTCAAAAAAAAACAAAATGGCGCAAGATTTTTTTTGAAAATTGACGTATGAATGTGAAATTTTAGATACGGGAGTGTCTTAGGTCGCCGATCACGAATCCATAGCACAAATGTCAAAAAAAACAAAATGGCGGAAGAGTTTTTTGAAGATTGACGTACGAACGTGAAATTTTAGATGCTGGGGTGGTTCAGGTCGCCGATCACGAATCCATAGTCAAAATGTCAAAAAAAACTTGATGGCGGATCTAATATGGCAGAAATATTCTTCAAAATGTCTTTAATCTTGGTGAAATCTAGCAAATGGCATTTTCAGGTCGCTGATCACGAATCCGAAATAAAAATTTTAAAAAACAATGTTGCGGAAAGGTTCTTCGAAAAGTGCTTGGATCTGAGCACTTCCTTCCTTCGTAAACTTTAACATGATTTATGTTTAACATTGTGTTCAGTGTGACGGTTTGTGTAAAAAGGAAAGGAAAGTTCTAAATAATATATACGATTGGCATAACAAAATTTATATGTGTACAGGGGTGCGTCAAAAGTCGGACATTCTCTCTCTCTCTCTCGAAATGGCATGTCTATGTATAATATTTGACAGGTAAAATTTTGCAATATCTCAAATTTAATGCCCTTAAATTATTGGCGCATGTTTCATTAAAGTTGACATAATATTTGAATGTAACCTTCAACATTAAAATGCCCTAACAACTACAACGGCAAATTTAAACGTATTTTTAATTATTTATATTATTGCACTGTATTAGTTGATTAAGTTCAATTGCGGGCCGGTTTTCCCAATGCAGATCAGCGTACTCATTAAATAAAATACGGGATAATACGTTTTTGCAAAAACCTGTTGGCGCTAATAATCGATTAAGAACGTTATTAAATGAAGATACTTTAACCGGTGTTTTTCCAAACCTGATAAATATTAAACAGTAATTAGGGTTACTTACACATGCGCATAACCAAGAAGATTTGGATTTTTATTAGTATTGACTGCGATTATATTTTCTTATGCATTTGTAATTAATAATTATTTTTATTAGTGATTTAGTAATTGTGTTGCTCCTTCTATACATGAAATTAACAGTATAATTAAAAATGAAAACGTAATATTGAATATGTGCAACTTTTAGCTTACTACGGAAATACTTGTGTTTTGAAAGCTTTTTAATTCTGTTACATTTCTGGGACTTTATCTCAGTTGCGAAAAATTCTAAATATTTGTGAAAATTTATGCCTGCGCTTCCTCTTTTCTTCTTTGTAATTGCTTTTAACAGCACCTTATTAAAACTTCATTTTAGACTCAATCTGTATGTCATTAACATATTAAACTACATTTAGTTTGTTGTTTGAAGTTCATCAGCATTTATTAGCATTATATAAAAATGTTTGAAAGCGACGCCCATTTATCAAACAAAATTTGTTATAAACATTTTAAATACAATACAGATACTACGTATACTTGAGCATGTCAATTAAAATAACGAGCCCGCGATCGCGGGCGAGTAGTATACATAATATCCATTCTATCACTAGAGAAATAACCGTACCAATAGTAATGTAATTCAGTGTAAATTTAAAATGATCTTTAATACAAGTTCTTTATTTAAATCGATATGCGAACTAATTTCGTGTAGGTGATAGATCAATATATCAAAACTGATAACCGAAATTTTATATTAAAAAAGCTGCTCCATATTACACACAAGAGTGAAAAATATCTCTTGAAATGGTTTCTATCTTTTGATGTCAAAACAGTGTTAAATTGAATTTTAGGTTCTTATTTATTATTATTGTGTAAGCCTATCTTAAATTGTTTTTGAGTTATTTACATTCTTTCTTTCAATGACAGTAAACTTCAAAAAGATTGCCAAATACTATATTTTTCCACTGTTATTTCAAGAGCGTATTATAAGATTGTCAATAAAATCATTCCATCTGTCATCATGACAGCAGTTTGCTGACAAAAATATGCATCTATACAAGGTGTGATAAAAATTGAAAAAATAGTTTCTTTCGATACTTTAACATGACTTATGTTTAACACTAAATTACCTTTCTCGCTCTTGAGTGTGTACCAGTTCGTGGAAAAACCAGTTCGCGAAGAATTTTAAATAAAATATCCTATTGGTTTAACAAAATATATGTATATACAAGGGTGCTTCAAAAGTTTATAAAAGTGGACATTCTAAAAAGCGTTTTTTACAGGAAAGGCGCTTCAATAGGGCTTAAATTTAAAACTTGGGCTTTTTCCTTTTATTATTATTTCGTGCTCCTTTATTAACGATAGTTCATTTTGAAAAGGTTAACAGGCTTTTACACTTTCACATCAAAGTAGTATTGTAAACTGTCTTAATCAACATGTTGAACTTTTTGATGTCATTGTGCTTTTGGATACCTTAACATGACATGTTTAACATTAATTTACCTTTCTCGCTCTTGAGTGTGTACCGCTTTGTGTAAAAAACCATTCGAGGAGAATTTTAAATAAAATATACTATTGGCTTCACGAAATATATGTATATACAGGGGTGCGTCAAAAGTTAATAAAATCAGACATTCTAAAAGGCGTCATAACAGTGATTGCTTTTTACACGAAACTATGAAAAAGCTGTAAGCGGACGCGAAAAAGGCGATTCAAACTAAAAGAGATTGACGGACCCGCTGTAAGCGGACGGACCGCTGTAAGCGGACGATCAGCTGTAAGCGGACGCACCCGCTGTAAGCGGACGTTATAGCTAGTTATATATAATAATAGCGCACAGACCTCTGTTGTTAATCGCCTTAGTTGAAAGAGCTTAACCGAGCATTTTCGGAACTATCAAAATAGAAAAAAGTCGACAAATCTTTGCAGAAAACTCCTCTCTGGATATGGGGAATTAAAGGCTGTGTTTTGGGGTGGGCCTAGGGGTGACATTGAATTTCCGGTGGACGGAGAGATTTTCCTTTTTAGTGGAGTGTGTGTAGAGATATCGTCCGTTGAAGAGGAGCGTGCATTCCATTTTGTAACAGAAAAATGGAATACGTTTTGACCGTTCCCGTGACAAGCGATAAAAATCTCTAGAAACGTCAAACTGACATCAAACTGAGTTGTGTCCACAGATTCATTTTTAAGCGTGAAATACGAAATTTTGAAGGTTGCGAGGGTCTAACAAGACCCGAGGTGTTAAAGAATGGACTTCACGGGACCTTATATATGCTTATTTCGAGTCGACAGACGCACGCAACCAAGGGCACGAGCACTTTCAAATTCGTTTGCAGAAGCATTTGGTCAGAAAAATGGCCGATTCAATGTGCAGTAATATCAATGTATTCCGGACGGGCGAAAAATATAATCAGATTCTCATGTGCAGTGGCGATGAATGTATTACGGTCCGGTGAATGTTCGGCATCTCCACACAATACATAACGGTCCCAGCTTGATTTAATATTTTTATCTATATACAGGGGTCGATTAGTATTTCAATAATGATTTGAATTAAAATACGTTAATTCCAGAACGCGTATGCCCCGTTTCCTTAATGGGGAAAAGGATTGCTTTTAACATTTATGTGCCCTTATAACAACGATTACACATACATGCAGAGTGGGCGGAGCTATCTGAAATTAATTTCTCTCTTCTAATTAAAGTAAAATTCGGCACTTGGGAGTCTTTGTAGTATCATTGATCACGTATCCAAAGTCGAAATGTCAAAAAAAAAACAAAATGGCCGAAGGATTTTTTGAAAATTGACGTATAAATGTGAAATTTTAGATACGAGGGTGTCTTAAGTCGCCGATCACAAATCCAAAATCAAAATGTCATAAAAAAACAAAATGCGGATGATTTTTTTCAAAATTGACGTATGACTATAAAATTTTAGATACGGGGCTTTTGGGGGTTGCCGATCACGATTCCAAAGTCAAAATGTCAAAAAAAAGAAAATGTCGGGAGATTTTTTTGAAAATTAACATATGAACGTGAAATTTTAGATACGGGGGTTTTGGGGGTCGCCGATCACGATTCCAAAGTCAAAATGTCAAAAAAAAAAAAATGGCGGGAGATTTTTTGAAAATTGACGTATGAACGTGAAATTTTAGATACGAGGGTTTTGGGGGTCGCCGATCACGATTCCAAAGTCAAAATGTAAAAAAAAAACAAAATGGCGGGAGATTTTTGAAAATTGACGTATGAATGTGAAATTTTAGGTACGGGGGTTTTGGGGGTCGCCGATCACGATTCCAAAGTCAAAATGTCAAAAAAAAACAAAATGGCGGAAGATTTTTTTGAAAATTGACGTATGAAAGTGAAATTTTAGATACGGGGGTTTTGAGGGTCGCCGATCACGATTCCAAAGTCAAAATGTCAAAAAAAAAAAAACGGCGGGAATTTTTTTTGAAAATTAACGTATGAACGTGAAATTTTAGATACGGGGGTGTTTGTGGTCGCTTATTACGTCTTCAATTTGGCGATTCTTCGAAACGTGATTGAACAGGGCTTAAATTTAATACTTCATTTTTTCTTAACGATAGTAGATTCGCAAACATCAGAATCTTATTGTACACTGTCTCAATGGAAATGTTGCGCTCATTGAGCTCATTGTTTCTTTCGATACTTTAACATGACTTATGTTTAACATTAAATTACCTTTCTCGCTCTTGAGTGTGTACCAGTTTGTCTAAAAAGCAGTTCGAGAAGATATTTAAATATAATAATAAAATATACTATTGGCTTACCAAAATATATGTAGGGGTGCTTCAAAAGTTTATAAAGGTGGACATTCTAAAAAGCCATGACAGCGATTGCTTTTTACAGGACAGGCGCTTCAATAGGACTTACATTTAAAACTTGGGCTTTTTACTTTTATTATTATTTTATGCTTTTTTCTTAACGAGAGTAGACTTCGAAAAGGTTGACAGGCTTTTACACTTTCACATCAAAATAGTATTGTACACTGTCTTAATAAAAATGTTGCGCTTCTTGATCTCATTGTGTATTTGCATACTTTAACACGACTTACGGTTAACATTACATTACCTTTCTGGCTCTTGAGTGTGTACAGATTTGTGTAAAAAACAGTTCGAGAAGCATTTTAAATAAAACATACTATTCGCTTCACAAGATATATGTATATATACAGGAGTGCTTCAAAAGTTAATAAAAACGGACATTCTAAAAAGCCATGACAGTGATTGCTTTTTGCAGGAAACTGTGAAGAAACTGTAAGCGGGCGCGAAAAAAGCCATTCAATAGGGCTAAAATTTAAAACTTGGGCTTTTTTTGGATTTTTGAGTAAAATGAATTTTAATTTCATTTTTATTATTCCTTTGTGTTTCTTCATTAATGATAGTAGAATTCAAAAAGGTTGACATGATTTTTTCACTGTTACATCAAAATAATACTGTAAACAGTCTTAATGGAAATGTTGCGCTCTGAGCTCATTGTTTCTTTGGATACTTTAACATGAAGTATGATTATTATTAAATTACCTTTTCGCTCTTGAGTGTGTACCGGTTTGTGTCAAAAACAGTTCGAGAAGAGTTTTAAATAAAATATCCCATTGGCTTAACAAAATATATGTATATACAGGGGTGTTTCAAAACTTTATAAAAGTGGATATTCTAAAAAGCGTCATTCCAGTGA
This sequence comes from Amphimallon solstitiale, assembly GCA_963170755.1. NCBI lineage: Eukaryota > Metazoa > Arthropoda > Insecta > Coleoptera > Scarabaeidae > Amphimallon > Amphimallon solstitiale. Next base: position 105,549,424 of record OY720683.1, on the reverse strand, counting down.
TCGCCTTTTACAGGAAAGGCGCTTTAATAGGGCTTCACTTTAAAACTTGGGCTTTTTACTTTTATTATTATTTCCTGCTCCTTTATTAACGATAGTGGATTTCGAAAAGGTTGACGGGCTTTTACACTTTCACATCAAAATAGTATTGTAAACTGCCTTAATGAACAAGTTGGGCTTTTTGATCTCATTGTGTCTTTGGATACCTTAACATAGCTTATGGTTAAAATTAAATTATCTTTCTCGCTCTTGAGTGTGTACCGGTTTGTGTTAAAAACACTTCCAGAAGAATTTTAAATAAAACGTCCTATTGGCTTAACAAAATATATGTATGTATATACAGGAGTGCTTCTTACTTTTATTATTATTTTGTGCTTTTTTCTTAACGAGAGTAGACTTCGAAAAGATTGACAGGCTTTTACACTTTCACATCAAAATAGTATTGTAAACTGTCTTAATGAAAATGTTGCGCTTTTTAAGAGTTCATTGTTTCTCTGAATATTTTAACATGACATGTTTAACATTAAATTACCTTTCTCGCTCTTGAGTATGTACAGGTATGTGTTAAAAACAGTTCGAGAAGAATTTTAAATAAAATATCCTATTGGCCTAAGAAAATATATGTTTATACTGGGGTGCTTCAAAAGTTTATAAAAGTGGACATTCTAAAAAGCGTTTTTTACAAGAAAGGCGCTTCAATAGGGCTTAAATTTAAAACTTGGGCTTTTTACTTTTATTATTATTTTGTGCTTTTTTCTTAGCGAGAGTAGACTTCAAAAAGGTTGGCATGCTTTTCCACTATCACATCAAAATAGTATTGTAAACTGTCTCGATGAAAATGTTGTGCTCTCTCAGCTCATTGTTTCTTTAAATACTTTAACATGAACTATGTTTAACATCAAATTACCTTTCTCGCTCTTGAGTGTGTACAGGTTTGTGTAAAAAAAGTTGGAGAAGCATTTCAAATAAAACATACAATTGACTTCACAAGATATATGTATATACAGGGGTGCTTCATAAGTTAATAAAAACGGTCATTCTAAAAAGCTATGACAGTGATTGCTTTTTGCAGGAAACTGTGAAGAAACTGCAAGCGGGCGCGAAAAAAGCCAATCAATAGGGCTAAAATTTAAAACTTGGGTTTTTTTTTGGATTTTTGAGTAAAATGAATTTTAAGTTCACTTTTATTATTCCTTTGTGTTTCTTCATTAATGATAGTAGAATTCAAAAAGGTTGACATGATTTTTTCACTGTTACATCAAAATAATACTGTAAACTGTCTTAATGGAAATGTTGCGCTCTGAGCTCATTGTTTCTTTGGATACTTTAACATGAATTATGATTATTATTAAATTACATTTTTCGCTGTTAAGTGTGTACCGGTTTGTGTCAAAAAGAGTTAGAGAAGAATTTTGAATAAAATATCCTATTGGCTTAACAAAATATATGTATATACAGGGGTGTTTCAAAAGTTTATAAAAGTGGATATTCTAAAAAGCATCATTCCAGTGATCGCCTTTTACAGGAAAGGCGCTTTAATAGGGCTTAAATTTAAGACTTGGGCTTCTTACTTTTATTATTATTTCGTGCTCCTTTATTAACGAAAGTAGACTTCGAAAAGATTGACAGGCTTTTACACTTTCACATCAAAATAGTATTGTAAACTGCCTTAATGAACAAGTTGGGCATTTTGATCTCATTGTGTCTTTGGATACCTTAACATAGCTTATGGTTAAAATTAAATTATCTTTCTCGCTCTTGAGTGTGTACCGGTTTGTGTTAAAAACACTTCGAGAAGAATTTTAAGTAAAACCTGCTTTTGGCTTAACAAAATATATCTATATACAGGAGTGCTTCTTACTTTTATTATTATTTTGTGCTCCTTTATTAACGATAGTGGATTTCAAAAAGGTTGGCAGGATTTTACACTTTCACATCAAAATAGTATTGTACACTCTCTTAATAAAAATGTTGCGCTTCTTGATGTCATTGTGTCTTTGCATACTTTAACACGACTTATGTTTAACATTAAATTACCTGACTCGCTCTTGAGTGTGTACCGGTTTGTGTAAAAAACAATTCCAGAAAAATTTTAAATAAAATATACAATTGGCTTCACAAAATATACGTATATACCGGGATGCTTTAAAAGTTTATAAAACTGGACATTCTAAAAAGCGTTTTTTATAGGAAAGGCGCTTTAATTGAGCTTAAATTTAAAACTTGGGCTTTTTACTTTTATTATTATTTTGTGCTTTTTTCTTAACGAGAGTAGACTTCGAAAAGATTGACAGGCTCTAACACGTTCACATCAAAATAGTATTGTAAACTGTCTTAATGAAAATGTTGCGCTTTTTGGGAGCTCATTGTTTCTTTGGATATTTTAACACGACTTATGTTTAACATTAAATTACCTTTCTCGCTCTTGAGTATGTACCGGTTTGAGTAAAAAACAATTCGAGAAAAATTTTAAATAAAATAAAAGGCGCTTCAATTTAAAACTTGGGCTTTTTACTTTTATTTTCATTTTGTGCTCCTTTATTAATGATAGTGGATTTCAAAAAGGTCACACTTTACATCAAAATAGTATTGTACACTGTCTTAATAAAAATGTTGCGCTTTTTGATATCAATGTGTCTTTGGATACGTTAACACGACTAATGTTAAAATTAAATTATCTTTCTCGCTCTTGAGTGTATACCGGTTTATGTCAAAAACAGTTCGAGAAGAATTTTAAATAAAATATCCTATTGGCCTAACAAAATATATATATATACAGGGGTGCTTCAAAAGTTTATAAAAGTGGACATTCTAAAAAGCGTTTTTTTTACAGGAAAGGCGCTTCAATAGGTCTTAAATTTAAAACTTGGGCTTTTTACTTTTATTATTATTTCGTGCACCTTTATTAACGATAGTGGATTTTGAAAAGGTTTGACAGGCTTTTACACTTTCACATCAAAATAGTATTGGAAACAGTCTTAATGAACATATTGGGCTTTTTGATCTCATTCTGTCTTTTTACTGTTATTATTATTTTGTGCTTTTTTCTTAACGAGTGTAGACTTCGAAAAGATTGACAGGCTTTTACACGTTCACATCAAAATAGTATTGTAAACTGTCTTAATGAAAATGTTGCGCTTTTTGAGAGCTCATTGTTTCTTTGGATACCTTAACATGACTTATGTATAACATTAAATTACCTTTCTCGCTCTTGAGTGTGTACCGGTTTTGTGTTAGAAACAGTTCGAGAAGAATTTTAAATAAAACGTTCTATTGGTTTAACAAAATATATGTATATACTTGGGTGCTTCAAAGGTGTATAAATGAAGGCATTCTAAAAAGCGTCATGCCTGTGATCGCTTTTTATAGGAAAGGCGCTTCAATTTAAAACTTGGGCATTTTACTTTTATTATTATTTCCTGCTCCTTTAGTAACGATAGTGGATTTCAAAAAGGTTGACAGGCTTTTACACTTTTGACATCAAAATAGTATTGTACACTGTCTTAATAAAAATGTTGCGCTTTTTGATATCATTGTGTCTTTGCGTACTTTAACACAACTTATGTTTAACATTAAATTACCTTTCTCGCTCTTGAGTGTGTACCGATTTATGTCAAAAACAGTTCGAGAAGAATTTTAAATAAAATATCCTATTGGTTTAACAAAATATGTGTATATACAGGGGCGCTTCAGAAGTTAATAAAACCGGACATTCTAACAAGCCATGCCAGTTATCGCTTTTTACAGGAAAGGCGCTTCAAAAGGGCTTAAATTTAAAACTTGGGTTTTTTACTTTTATTATTATTTTGTGCTCCTTTATTAATGATAGTGGATTTCAAAAGGGTCACACTTGACATCAAAATAGTATTGAAAACTGTTTTAATAAAAATGTTGCGCTTTTTGAGCTCATTGTGTCTTTGGATACTTTAACATGGCTTATGATTAACATTAAATTACCTTTCTCGCTCTTGAGTGTGTACCGATTTGTGTCAAAAACAGATCGAGAATAATTTTAAATAAAATATACTCTGCTCTTTTATTAACGATAGTGGACTTCGAAAAGGTAGTAAGAAAGTAATATACTTTATAAATTAAATTTACTTTACCCGTTCACATACATATGTTTGCGAGCTATATGTTTGAAGTTCGTCAGCATTCATTAGCATTCTATAAGAAAGTTTGAAAGCGACGCCCATTTACCAAACAAAATTTGTTGTAAACATGTTAAACACTATGGAGATACTACGTATATTTGAGCATGTCAATTAAAATGACGAGCCCGCGATAGCGGGCGAGTAGTATATATGTAATTCATTGAAAATTTAAAATGTTCTTCAATACAAGTCCTTCATTTTTAATTGACGTGCGAACTAATTTTGAGTATGTGACAAACGAATATTTCAATTATGCTGACCAAAATTTCATAATGAAAGCCCTGTTCCACTTCAAATAATTTGGGTGAAAATATCTCAGTGTCAAACTGATTATTAGGTTCTTTTTTATTAATATTGTGCATGCCTATCTTAAATTGTTTCTGAGCAATTGACATACTTTTTGTTAATATACTAAATTTTTCCACTGTTATTTCAATAGCGTATTATCCCGATTGTCTCAATGAAAATGATGCACTTATTGAGCATATTGTTTCTTCGGATACTTTAACATCATTCTTATGTTTAACAGTTTGTGTAAAAAAAAATTCTAGAGGAATTTTAAATGAAATATACAATTGGCTTTACAAAATATATGTATATACAGAGTGTGCCACAAGTCTATAAAATCTTACATTCTAAAAACCACCACGAGAGTGATCGCGTTTTACAGGAAACTGTAAAAAGCTGTAAGCGGACGCGAAAAAGGCGAATTCAAGCTCGAAAAGATTGAAGCATTAGCTCACAAACATTCAGCACAATAAATATTGCAATATATAATAATTGGCCCAATGATAATAGTGTATAGGTAAGAAATTTATAAATTCGATTCCTTATTTGTTTATAAATACTTTCTACTCATTTTTAGCAATTATCATTACATGACTGGAGTCATTTCGTCCATGAATTAAGTTGTAAAAATACTTCAAAATATTATAAGATATTGTAAATAGAAAAAAGAAACTAAAATATATTCCTACCAGATTAAACAAGCACTGAATCATGTTGTTACTGTGCCAGGCAAATTGAGAAGTAATATCATACGTATTCAAAAAAGATTGTTTAATTATCATTGATGAAAATGAACTTCCCGCGACATTGTCAATTACAATAATTCAAAATAGAAATTCTATAACGATGTTTTACAGTATTTTCGAATATAACAATAAGTAATCAATATTACCATAATACATATATTATATCTATATATTCCGTAAACTGTAGGTGTACAATGCAAAAGAAAATAATTATGTACAGTGTGAACAAGGCTTTACCAACATTATTAAGCATCATACATAACTGACAGTTGTAATACAATTTACCACAAAGAAACACTGCAAATTATAAAAGTATAGGAATGGAAATCATTATAAAAAAAGCCAATGAAATAAATATTATTTGTTATAGAACAATGATTAAATCAATTATTTAAAAGTATACATTCGCGTCAACAAAACATAATTCTAATAAAGCTATCTACAAGTTTGTATAAAATAAAATGTTTTTTTTTAAATTCTAATGAATTTTCATTTAAACCAAAAAGACCAATGGAATCGACATATGTATATGGACTGAAACACATTTTCCAACTGATGCAAAAAAACACAGATTTCGAGATTATTCTAATTTTATACCCACAAACAAAATTCAAACTATAGATAAATTAGGCAAACGTGAAATAAATCATCGGCAAGTCAAGGCACAAAAACCAATAATAGTAAAAAATTATAAATAGAGTGAAAACTACCGTCTGTGAGGCACAGGAAAAGTATGTGAAAAATGTCAATATAACATTAAACAATAAAATACATCTTATTTCATGGACAGCCGTTAAACATTTTCAATATAAAAATTGCTATTATCACTAAATCTATTATTAATCATTTCATCCTATAAGCATTCTGAATAAAATATTGCATAGTTGTAAACTATATACAGGGGTGTATAAAAACAACTAAGCAATATTGAACATCTAAAACACAATTATATTTAGTTATTCGCTATATATCGGAATTACATGGTGTTTTATAAACTGAAACGCAATATAGACAAAATCCGCAATAAATTGAGAAAAATAAGGGGGAGCGGTACCTCAACTGTGAGCGGAATAAGAGGCGGCAGCGGGCCTTCTAGGCCTGCCGTATTAGCTAGTTTAACTATATATAATAAGTATATATTCAAATTAACAACTGTTGGTACTTATATTTTATTATTAAATTTTATTTCATCTAAATTGCAGTAATTACAATTTACTTAAATTTTGTCATTACGGACCTAAGCAGTTTGTTTGCGTAAAAGATAATCGTATTCAGCGGCCAGGTAGTTATTGCCGCAGGTAGTGCAATAAAAACATTAGAGCCGTTCAAAGTTATACTCTTATAATTTGAAATAAACTATACATCTTTTATGAAAATTGCACCAAAATATGCAGTTAACGTTTATTGGGTGTTGAACACTTTACTAAATTCTGTCGATATACAAATATTACTTTGAACAAAGTATACTTTAATATTCACGTAACATTTACATTTGTTTCGACTTAAAAGTGTTATTCTTGAGATCACTTAAAAACCATTTTATTTGGATAAGTAGTAGATTAACAATAAGGACAGAGCATGTCCGAATTTTAAACAATGTATTGAAAGGATACATCGTAAAATATCCTGGTATCGAATCTATTCATCTGGCGGTATTTGCTACGTCCCGTGACAAAAAGAAGACGAATAATACATCCTTCTTACCGCTGTATTCATCTCTGACCTACTCGAATGAGTCTTTTCTCACCTGACGTGACCGGCAATCTAAAATCGAGATTAGAATCAACAGGCCCCGGCACTCTGTTCAAAATACAAACTCGTTATAAATCATATAGGTGTACCCTGCCTTTCACACTGGCTAATAGTTCATTAGTAACTACAGCTTAGTTTTATTATGTCAGTTGTTATTTATAACTATTCTCTAATATCCTGGATAACTTTGTGCCGATAGCGCCAGTGCATTTCAAATTGTCTCACATTATCCGGTTTAGTTCGATTGTTACAATTACCAAGACAATGTATAGGGCGAGGCAAATTCGATGTTTTCTGTAAAAAAAAATTGCTTATTTGTAGAATTACTTCAGAACCGACAACACAGCAATGCAACAACGTTTCATGGCCAATTGGATTTTGAACAGAAATATTTCTTTCGGCTGACGATTCCGGGTTCTGACAGGAAAGTCAGAAATCCAGAGTTTAAATAAACTTATATATCTCTGTTATTTTAAAAGACTATAAAGATCGTCTGTTCTCAGTTTTTTCAAGTATTTTATTGCATTAAATATTTTATAATATGACATATTGCATCTTTTGTTTGGTGTAAAAGTATTTAGAGTTTTATTTGAAGAATTTTTTATGCAGAAAAATCAAAATTCGGAGTGGAAGTAAGTAACACTTTTATTCTTGAAAAGCAGTTTTTTCACAAAATCTCAAAAATTATTCAGTCTTTACGGATTTATTATAAATATAATAGTTATTTATGTAACAAGTCAGTAAAGTGATACTTTATCGAACGAGTCTGATTTACGAGCCAAGCGAGTGAAGCGAGCGCGGCGAGTAACAGACGAGTTCGGTAAAGGTACTTTACTGACGTGGTGCATACAAAATTTTATCGCCAACCGTGAAAATTGTTAATTTAAGAAATAAAGATATAATAACTTATGACAGTTTATGACAGTGACAAACGATTTATTTTTAAAGTCATCAGTCATGGCTACGCTGACAGATATTAGCGGCAGGTAAAGTACTTTATTGTACAGTACGATAAAGTGTTTCTTTACCTCCGTAAAACGCTATGGTAACGCATCACTTTACTGACGGTTGGCGATAAAAATATTTAAAAGTGGGTTTGACACATTGTCTGTATAGAATTTAAAATTTCAACCAAAACTAACAGTTAGAAAAAAGTTTTTTTGCAAATATCTCGCAAATTGTGCATTCTATACAGATTTACTGAACAAATAATAGTAGTTTATACAACGAGTCAATAATGACAGTTATTATTCCCGAGAGCTGAATTTACGAACCGAGACGCGTAAGCGGCGAGGGAGTAACTCGGCTCGAGGAAATAATAGTCATTATTGCGAGTTAGTATTCAGTACTTTATCGGCGACTAACTGAAAATTACTAAAAAAAATCAAAATAATTAAACGATAATGTCAGATTACTATATCAATATGACGTTTGACGGTTAGACAGTTAGTAAAATGGCCGTACTTGTCTATCGTAACTACGACAACGTTAGGAACGTTATGTTCTTATTGGCGGAATGCAGGGAATAATGGTAACGTTATGGCCCATTATTCCCTGGTCGCATTTCATTATTCCCTCCGGGTTTTATGAGTGTTATTATTAGCCAATAGTGATTATTATAATACCTACTTTATTGTTTAGTCGTCGATAAAAGTATTTTATTTTTGTATATGACGTTTTGAGACAGTACAAAATGTTCAATAGGTCTATATAATGGAAGTCTGTAATTGGCTTACGTATTGCGATTCTTATGCTATTAAATCATTATATCGGCAACTTAGAAAAGTCTTATCATTTCTTCTTATGCTAATGTCGTGCCTAAATATTTAATTTACAATTTAATCATCATCTAATAATCATATGAGAGATTTATATGCTACTATAATATTGCCAATATGCTTAAATAGCATTAATATCTTCATGACGTGCAATTCTTAACGATGGCGTATAATTTGATTCGTTATTTGTGCTATTTCCATCGTTTGCATTCTGAACAACCGACGTTTCGGCGGTCATTACGTCTGTCGTCTTCAGAGTAGCCCTATAAAGGACTATTTCTTGTTTGGTTTTTGAGTTTTAGATTTGGCATGAAACAGTCCTTCATAAGGCTACCTTGAAGATGACAGACGTGACGTTCGCCAAAACGTCGGTTGTTCATAATCCAAACGATGGAAATAGGACAGATAACGTGTCAAATTAATAGACTGTAATATTGATTTTATATTTCAAAATCACTGCAGAAAAAAACCAAAACTGTGCTTATGGGATTCTGGTGTCAAATTTGACAATTAATTTTAATTCACGCAGGGGTGGAAATTGGAAAACGTAAAAATTGCTACAATGCAAATATCGGCTGCGTGAATCAATTAGACACAATTTAAAGTAAATGTCATCCATAATGAATACATTTAAATACTGAGTTACGCACCAATCATTTTAAAGCTGTAAGAGAGTTTTGCCAATGGGCAATGACTAAAATTAATGTCTCAGCAATTCTTTTTGATAATGTGTTTTGAAGTCCCCTGATAGCGAAAAAGCGGTTTTTGAAAAATCTTTCTCTCTGTGTCTGTCTGTCTGTCTGTCAGTCTGTCAATCAGTCAGTGTGTGTGTGACATCAATAGCGGTCAAACGGCTGAAGCTATCAATTCAAAATTTTATATTTACGAGTATAATCTCTCCATTGAGATCTGATTAGATTTTCAGTAAAATCGGTACATCAGTAGTAGTAGTTTACGTCAGTAAAAAAATCGAATTTTACCAATATTTCGTCAACTGCTAAGTTTAAACAAATTTATGAATAATTCAAATGTACTCAAAAGCGAATTTGAGAAAAATTTATAAATATTGAAATTCCTACCGAAAGGTCTTTTACTCTTATCGTAAATCAGTATTTGCGAATATCTCGCGAGTCATGCTTACTAGGCAAATACATTATGAGTATAAATACATTTAGGACTTGACTTTTAACACTTTTTGTATAAAGAAATTCAAAATTCCGACCGGAAATAACACTTTTACTCTATCGAATAGTGTCTCTTTTTGCAAATATTTCGCAAAGTATGCATTTTGTAGGGATTTATACAGACTAGAAGCACTTAGAATAGGATTTTGAATAATTTTCTATAAAATAATTTTCTAAATTCGGACCAGAAGTAATACATTTGCTCCCAGGTTTATTTTTTTAAGAACAATATAGTATTTAAAACTTAATTAAGAACAACTTCTGCATAATTTGAAAGGCACATAAGTAATGTTACCTTGATGTTATCCGGATGAGTTTTCCAATCTTCAGTTCACAATGAGTAATGAGACGACGTAATATTTATTGGAGTAACACAAAAAGAAATTAATATTAATATTTTTACACCATATTTGTCACTGCTAAAAACTAATAATTAAAAATAACTGTCTGATTGCCAGTCACGATATCTTGTTTAATATAGTTTTTACAACATAGTTCGAACACCCCAAAACGTCGTTGCAAATGACAAAATTGTATCAAAACACGACAATAGCTGGTCACTTTTAAAGTAATAACGTCTTACATATTGTTGGTGTAAAATTTATTAAGCAATTCAAAAATTAGCCGATATACAAGAGTTGCATTTCAATAAATTGACTTTTAGTCAAAACTCTGTTATCTAATTTTAACCCAGTTTTCTGCACATGCAATTAGTAACTGCACAAAAGAAACATGCTTGTATTAGGACCTTTTGCTATGAACAATACTACCGAAAATTTTGTCCATCTAATACATCATTTTCGAGAAATAAAATTTTATAAAAACATTAAATTTTTCCAAAAAATGATAATAAATTGAAAAATTTAAACATCAGGTCTATACTATTTTATAACTTTTTGACTACGTATTATATGGGAAATACAAATACGTATTAATATACAGGGTGTTATTTTTAAAAAACAACTGTAACTATGGTCAGCCACCAAGTTTTGGACCACTCCGTATAATACAAAATAAATGTAAAAGGTGTTCCTAACGAGTGACTATCATAGGAGAAAACCGCTTTGAAATATTTCTCAAAAAGTCACAAATGCCTTCCTCAGGAAGATGATTCAGCCTGTATATTAATATTACTTTATAAATATAGAAGTTGTTGGTGACGTGAATGGTATAACAATAAATTCAACGAAGACGATGATAGTATTGATAGTACATAAGAGAACAACAAAAAGTAGATATAAAACCAGGTGACAAAACTAAAGCAAGTATAATATTTTGACTACGTAGATGTAACAAGAGGAAATATCGGAAGTCAGGAAATGGAAATTAATAACGGAATTCAATGAGCAATCATTGTATAGCACAGTCTAAATAAGGGATTTACGAATCATAATTTAATATCTAAAAGAACTAGGCTTACATACACGAAACTATCTACAGGTCATTGCTGACCTTTGTTTCTGATAGGTGGACATTGACAAGGCATCAAAAAAGCAAAATAGAAGCTGCAGAAATGAAATCTCTTTGCGAATAGGAACGAAATTGAAACAAACAAGGTAGAAGTTATATTAGATTTCGTTCAAGAAAGGTTAATAAGTTGTTGACGTGCATGCAGAAGATGATCGAGAAGAGACCAGCTAATAGGAGTTGGGAGTCTGAGATCCAAAGAAAAAGGAATAGAAGCAGATCTACTGGAAAATGGAAGAATGAAATGGGAAAAAAATAAGGAAAAAAGGTATAAGCATGGAATGAAAGACAAATAATATCGTTTGCAACTCCGGTACCATTATGATAGAAGAAATTAGAGAATATATAAGTATGTATAATATATTGATCAAGGCACTGACTTAAAGAGTTCAAAGTAGTTACAACATCTGACCAATATTTCCCTCTTAATAGTTTCTTAAATACGTGATAATTTCATAATCAATCTTCAGTTTACCTTGCATTCACGTCCTTTTACTTGTTTTGAGGAAAGCAAAGCTTTATTCTTTGTTCGGAATGTAGCTCACTTTTCTAATTATTTGCAATTTTCTGACCAACTGATGTCTAAATAATTATTCGTTTATCCTTATGATTTTGAAAACGCAATATATATATAAGTTCTATCCTCATTTATTTCGTTTACTTAAAAATAGAAACACTTTCAATTGCACTTGGCGTACAAGTGATACGTGTATCATAATAACGTGGAAGATGCGTAGCCTGTGGGAATAAAATTTAAATCAAATTTTGGCAAGACAACAAAGAGATTTATTAAATGTTTCGTCTAGCCGCTAGACTCATTAATAATTACATAATTGAGGGAACTGCATTTGATCGCGAAAAAATACTCGGAAATCATTAAATTGTCTACCTCGATTTCATTTACATTTTAACAAAAATGTGCTAAAAATTATAAAAGATTCGTCTCTTGCCATAAATTTAATATATAAAAATATCGACTTCCCTTTTCGCTTTTTGAAGACCATGTGTTTCGCTTTTAAATAACGATGACTTCATGTCATCATTAAAAATTGTCAAGTAAAAATACAAAATTGATCATTTAATGAGATAAAAACAGTCATTACTATCTACTTAATATACTGTTTATTTTTATCGTACCTTGATTTAGTTAATGAGTTGTTTTGAACGTTATATTGAAACAAGCTTATTTTATTTAAACGTTTTGAGAAACTTGTATATCTCAAAACGTTTAAGAAGAAACGATTTTCAAAGTAAGGTGATTATCGTAGAAATTTTCTCCTTTAAATAAAAGGAATGTAATAGCACCTAGATATTTGTCATTAATTTTTAATCTTTAATAATAATCTTAGTATATTAAGGACTATATTACAAGTTGTTAGTTACAAATTTAAAAATAACAAAATATATATAAATCAATAAATCTTTAGGGATGTACAGCAAATAAAATAAATAAATCTAAACAAAACTGAAAACTAAAAAGAAAATGCATATCGCAGACAATAAAAAATGATAACGAAAAAGCAATTCTATTAATTAGATAAGAATTTGAATTTTAATAGGGAATTGTTATCCAGTGATCCGTATGATTTTTATCCAGGCTTTGATACGGCTTCGGGCCTTGCTGTTTGGTACCCCGTAGTCGGTTTTGGACCACTATGTTTTGTTTCTCATCCCCTCCTTGCGAGTTTATCAGATTTTTTTTACCATCGATTTCTCTGTACCCTGACACCCACATTCGTTTTACCGTACCTGTCCCGCTAATGTTTTCATTTTTTAGACAACAGATAATATAATCAAATTCAAATTTAATTTCTGACTAATAAAACTCCGTCTCCTATGAAATATAAGAGCTGTTGTTTTCGTAGGAATCATGTACAGTGTATATGTAAAACCCAGTGTATATATATATATATATAGCTTTTCTAATAAAACATCTCTATCGTCATTGGCAATGGCAGGTGTATCATCGGGATATATTATATATACTAAAAGCCAATTGTCTCGCTCTTTTTAACACGAACGATTAAAACGGCAAAGCTATACCCCAAAATTGACGAATTGGGGAGACAGTTTTCTGAGAACCTGGCGCATCTACGCTGGGAACGAAAGTGTCACGCGACGGGGACCACGGTCCCACGTGCCTTAGGCCATTTTTCACGTCTCCGAAGAGAGAACGAGGGCCCGAAAGGAGTTTTTGAAAATTTTAGAACGTGCAGAAAAAGAGTATGAATCATAGTATTTTGCCATAAGGCCTACGTGTAAAATAAAAAATATGGACTAGGTTCGATTTTAAAATGGCGGTGGATCGATACAGATGACCGTGACACATCAAACTTCGGATAAGGTTAAGTTAAACGCACGAAAAATTCAATTTCAGGTTATAAATTATCAAAACCGTCAAATCAGTTTGAGTTCGCGATATGGCATTTGCCGGGAAACGTCAAAATTAGCGGAAAGCACCAGTCGTGTAATACACAACACATAATGACTATCTATTCACGTTTATCGATCGGTTGTCAAGTTTAAATGTCAGAAGGCCGACAAATAAAGGGATTATGAAGGGAAAGTGGTACCTTTCAGATACGTATTAGTGTTATTATTATCAATTGTTACTATTTCTTTTCTATTTATGAATATAGGAACAATGCCGACGGATATGATAAAATAAACTTAAAGTGTATTATCGCACGTAAGTACAGTGACAAATATAACGATCTTTCTATATTTTATTAAGATATATTAAACACAAATCGAAATGTCGTCACTTCTCGCGAAAGAAGTACCGAAGCAAGCCTAAATAAAGAATCATCTGAGTTTTCTTTATTTGTCAGATGTGTCCGAAACACTTCAAAATAACATAAATACATCAAATATGTAAAATTCCCATAAGCATTTATGTAATTTCGTTTATCAATTCAGTTATAAAAGTAAGCATTTAAAGTACGCGACTATGCGGGTTGGCACAAACTAATCAGAAGTACATTTTCGGTTAAATGGTATTAGGAGCCAGCAAGATTTTTGATTGGGTTTTACAAAGTACATATATATACAACTATTAAAGCGTAATATGAAAATTAATTAATTCTCTCAATGACCTGTAAGTTTAAAGCATGTTTTGTTAAAGTTCATCATGTTATGTTGTTAATTTCATTTGACAATTGGAAAGACAATGTTGTTAAGCACTCTCAGTCTGACATTTCGTTCTCACAAGTTTATGTGTGAACGAATACACAACAACGAAGTATTGTCACGATGACAGGTGGAACGACAATTTGGTTAAACATCAACTTTTTATTGTCGTATAAGTGTCACGATGACAGTCTGTCAAAAAATTTGAAGTATACACTATTTTTATCGTAAACTTGACACAAGGCATGGTACTACCAATTTTATAGAACGAATAACATGAAACAACATTTCATTGCCGAACCGTCTTGGTTTTTTTTTGTTTTGGTCTGTCGACGTTCACCTTGGGCTAGATGCACACAATTAGACAATTAGACTTAGCAATCAGTAAAAACATTAACAAAACCATAAAGATAGAAACTGAAAGTGTCATGAGCTCTGATCACATTCCAATTATAATAACTTGGAACGAAGACATAACCGAAAGAACATATCACACCTTCAAGACAGACTGGGCCGGCTACAAAACAGAACTAGAACAAACCATCACTGCAGTTCCTAAAATACAAAACACTGCAGAATTAGAACAGACCATA
Organism: Amphimallon solstitiale; assembly: GCA_963170755.1. Taxonomy (NCBI): domain Eukaryota; kingdom Metazoa; phylum Arthropoda; class Insecta; order Coleoptera; family Scarabaeidae; genus Amphimallon; species Amphimallon solstitiale. The sequence goes on along the minus strand of OY720683.1, from coordinate 105,534,336 downwards.
AAATCACTACAAGATAAAATAACAAACGCTGTTGAAAATAACACCATCAAAATAGAAAGGATATATAAATCAGGTAGTCTACCACATCATATTAAAGAACTAATAAAGGAAAAGAACAGAGCTAGGAGAAGACAAAACTATACTAAACAACCTTCAACATCAAGTACATAATAAGAAATTACTGGAACCGAAAAATGTAGAATGGCAAAGAACACTCGAAGAAATAGGTGCAGAGCCCTCTAAGACATGGAAAATAATCAAGGCAATCAAAAGAGAACAAATACAAATCCCACCACTTCAATTCAATAACTCCACACAAGTCACAGCAGAAGAAAAAGCAGAAGCTCTAGCGGAATCACTAGAAGAGCAATTCACTCCGAACTTGGATGAAGTAGACATGCAACACGTAGTGCAGATTCACAAAGTAGTAAGCAGAGAAATACGTGAACCCCACTCCCCTAGCAACGACCCAGTCACAGCCGAGAACCTAAAAGCAATCCTTAAAGCATTAAATACCAAAAAAGCTCCTGGTATAGACAACATCACCAACAGATCACTACAAAACCTCCCCCCAAAAGCAATAATGTCAATTCTAGCAATAGCAAACTCCGTTATCAGACTCCAAACATTCCCAAAGATATGGAAACATGCCAAAGTAATAGTTATACCTAAACCAGGAAAACCAAAAACAATACCAAGCAGCTACAAGCCCATAAGCCTGTTACCATCCATTAGCAAAGTGATAGAAAAAATAATCCTACAGAAGATAAAGTACCACTCTGATAATCAAGACATAATACCAGAAGATCAACATGGGTTTTTAGAGAAGAACATTCAACGATAACACAACTTTCAAGAGTCACTGAGACTATCCAAGACGGATTCAATAAAAATCAAGTGACGGCAGCTGTATTTCTCGACATAGCAAAGGCATTTGATAAAGTCTGGAGGCAGGGACTCATATATAAAATGATAATACACAATTACCCAACACACGTCATAAAAATCACGAACAGTTTTCTCTAAGGACGCTGCTTTCAAGTTAGCATCCAGAACACACTTTCCTCAATAAAACATCCAACAGCGGGAGTCCCCCAGGGCTCATGCCTGTCACCTCACCTATATACAATATTTACAGCAGACATACCAGTATCAAATCCTACAAGATACTTAAATACGGCCACCTTTGCAGATGATTCGGCACTGCTCTCAACATCAAGATGTCCGACGAACGCGGTACAGGAACTCCAAACGCACCTAGACAACACGATAAAATGGTTCAAACAATGGAGGACAACAATAAACGAAGACAAATCCCAAGCAATAATCTTTCAAAGGAATCTGAAAACAACAGGCAACGAAATAACCATCAACAACAACACTATACCATGGAGTAGAGAAATTAAATACCTGGGAATATACCTGGATATAAAGCTCAATTATAACACACACATAGCAAAAACGATAACCAAAACCAAACAAACAAGATGTCAACTATGGCCTCTTATAGGCAGAAGAAGCCAGCTGAACACGAACAACAAAATTCTACTTTACAAACAAGTATTAGGTCCAATATTCACATATGCATGGGTGCATATGTGCAAGACCAACATCAAAAAACACCAGTCTTAGAATGATACTAAATGCTCCATGGTATATGAGAAATAATCAAATAATGAATGAAACAAATACCCCAACCATTATTGACTACATCAAGGAAAGAGCGCTCAGTTTCTATAACCAGATGGAAAACCACTCAAATCAAAATCTTAAAAGAGCACTTGCTCATCAATTATCATCAATTATTATTATTATTACTATTGTATCGGTCATTTATCGTATCTTTAATGTCTTGGACACATCTCTGTCATCTTTCTACATACAAATATACATACTGCGTCTTTAATTTAAATTTAGAGTAGCTTATGATATCAATATTAATTTGGGAATACTGTGCTATAGTAATGTTTTTCATTTTGGCTACTGTCATAGTTAAGTCAATTTATTGAAAAGTTCCACAGTGTTTTCAAATTAATATTGAAATCGTAGGTTATTCCAAAAAAAATTAATTGAAGGCACGGTATGTCTACAGTGACATTCAATTTGACAATTCATTCTCGCAATAGATCGAACTGTCACCAACATGACAGTTTGCAAGAAAATTTAACGTATGGGCAACGTTTATCATAAAACTTGAGACAAATAAAGTTAGAGTACTACCAAATTTAAAAAACAAAGAAATTTATATATGATACAACAAATCTTGATCATACAACCATCTTAGGTTTACCTGTTCGGCCTACTTACATTCAACTTAGACTAGGTGCACACGCATTATATCAAACTTGAATGTCAACGAAATGTTCCAAGTAATCAGCTTTCAGTAAATTCTATAGAAATGTTAAACATTTTATGGGAAATTTTTTAGTTAATAAATCCATTTGTCTATAATTATAGATGCCACAATAATGTATAATTAATTTCTAGAGATATTTCATTTAATTTGCATCTTCATTCATAAACTAATTAAAAGAAAATTTATAACCGTTAAAATTCAAGTGCCTCTGCGACTGGCAGTAGTCACGTTCCAAAGAAGCAATTCAAACTCGAAGAGTTTCATGGAATAACAAAAAGAGCAAGTATTCTATTAAATTAATGTGTCCTAAAAAAAAAAAAGAAAAAAGGTGGAAAGAGTAAATTGAATAATCAGCACTTGATGACTTATATCGACATTTTATGACAAACATTATGGAGCACTGATGAGCTTGATTATTTGCAACGAACGTCATATAAATTTATTTCTATTGACTATTGTCCCGTAAGCCCTACGTTAATTGTAATTCAAAGAAACGAATACATCATGCTGATCAAAATTGGTGAACATAGTATATTATTAAACTAAAATTAAGTAACAGTTAAAGGGTGTAGCCATCTTTACTCATCTATTATTATTTTAACACCGATATATTTAACTAGAGCATACGCGAAATGTTGGTCAACTCAACATTCACGTTAGGTGGCTTAAATGTTACAGGAAACGTCAGAATTGTCAGAAAAAGTCCATCTGACTTTTGATTAATGTTGGCAATTTCACAAAAATTTAATTGCAGGTTATAAAACGTCAAAACGATCAATCGATTTCAGTTCGTGATGAAATTTAATCTGAACTGCTTTCATGATGACAATTATTTCAAAAAAAAAGGTTAAACACCCTGACATCTGTCTGATATTTCATGGTTCATGTTTTTAAGCTTCATCGATATTTATTGTAGACCTTGACACAAAAAGATATGAAATTACAAATTTTATACAGCGAAATGACTAAAATATTAATGAGAAAAGTGCTATCAGATCCATTTTAGTTTTGCCTATATACCGTGCCTTCAAATACCTACTCTCCGCATTAGAGACGGCCATGCTTTTTTTTTAATGGTTGGTGACAATGCATAATTTTAATAGTTTGGTTATGTCATATAAATAATAATAGGCGTCTATAATTTGAATTTAAGTATGACAACTGTCAGAATTTGAAGTTTTCAAAAAATTAGCATGTACACCAACATTGATTACTTAAAAACTTCAAAAACAGCCTACTCTAATGCGGAAAGTATTTGACGGCACGGTATTAGACAATTACCTTAAAATATGATTTATATTATTATTACTAGGTGACAGACGAATCAAATTCCAATGTAATGATAATGGTTTTGTAACTATTCAATTTACTAAAGTAAATATTCCAGTCTAATTCAACAATTACTTCTACTAAATAGTTTGATTGTCAGTAGAAAGTTTGAAGAATGGGCAGCGTTCAATCATTTAATGCGATATGTTTGAAAATACACCACTAAATCAAATTGTTAATCAAACATTCTGATGATGGTTGATGATGATCGTGTCCCAGGCTGGTGGCTCTTATTTCGATGGATTGGTTGTAATCATGAACTACCTTTTTGTGTTATTTTTCCTTAAATACTTAATAAAAATCACAAAATGATCCAACAATTACAAATTATATTCTTTTTACAGTGTGTGTAAGCAAAATGTTTACACAGATATTCCAACGTCGGTCAGTATTATTTTTGGTTATTGTTTTTAGTTCAACTACCAGCGTCACTACTAAATATTGAAATTATAATAGGATCGTCTCAGCAACCGACATAGCCAGAGCACGATCTACAGGCGACGACTCAATGTCACTGCAAACTCACTTTGACAGGAACAATTTCAGAGCAGACAAATGAAACTAATTATTAATATGGAGGCCAGTTATAAATTCACTATTATAAATAAAAGTAATAAGTCATACTTATTCTATAACAACATTTTATTTAAAACTTGATTCTTCTGTGTAATGGGCATGCATTGTTCACAAATTTGCATTATAACAAAGCTCAAAGGGTATGTCAAAAGTATGTTTGCGGGCCATGATAATTGGCAGGTTAAATTATGCAAAATTAAAATAAATCTGATATTACATTTTCAATAATGATTTAGTCCTTTCATTGTGTAAAACTAATAAAACTATGAATCTTTTAGTGTCAAGTCTTAGTATTACGCTAAATAGCATCTAAATTTCAAACTCCAACAACGAAAAGTCAGACTGACGTTAAGATGCTTTAAATTGTCGTTCCACCTGTGACCGTGACAGTACTTCGTGGACAAAGATATACGTCTATACAAGGTGTGCCAAAAGTTTAGAGAATCAAAAATGATTTTTTTTGGCGTTTTACAGCGAACTGTAATAAAACTGTAAGCGGACGCGAAAGGCGATTCAAGCTCGAAGAGATTGATGGACAGCTAGTTATAATGCATAAAATCCATTAAAGAGGTCAATAATATCGTTGATATGAAGGAAAACTGGCCACAGTATGGATCCTTGTGGGATCTGTAGAGTGGGACGTTAAGCGAACTAAGCGAAAGCACAGATTTAGACGAATTAATTTGCGTATATTGCGTGGAATTATCCAAGTAGGCATGAGACAAGCCAGTGCATGACTACAACAAATGGAGTTGCTAAATTTAGCAATTCGATTTGAACACTTATGTTAGCTGTTTAATCTCATTTAAGGGTCCTCGCTAGTGTATCTGTCAACAATGGCAAAATAGCAGATTTTAGAATCCAGATATTTTTGTTGATTTTAAAGGTGAAGAAAACCTTTCAACGTCAACTTATGAAGAACTTAGTAATCTACCCGGCTGAAGAATCAAATTTAGAAAAAAAATTATCGGATTACAGAAAATTAATTAATATGTCAAAATATTAAAAAGCAGCTTTTTCAAAAATCCTTCGGAGGAGATTTGTTTGCTTGGGTTCACGTTATAAATTGAATAGAAAGCTACCCGACTGTGCACTTATTTTTCGTTCAACTATTCTTTACTTTGTTTAAAATGAATATAAAATAAATTAAAATTAGGCAACCCACATTACAATGAATTGTTATTCTGCTATAAATATTTCCCGCAGTTACAAATGTGTAAATAGTTGATCATAAATGAATTTTTATTCGCTTAGATATTGAGTTATTATTTCAAATATTTATTATATGTTCCCTATGTGTAAAAGTACTCGGACATCCTTGGCTTATTAAATTATGTGCTATGCAACCAATATTACATTTCCCATTCACTAGCGAGGACCCTTAACATTTTATTTTTTAAAATGAAACTTTTTCTAGTAGTTTGTTATTAAATAAAATGACCCCAACTGTCAACAATGTCTGTCAATGCTTACATCTGATTCCATAAGAATCAATTTCAAGGTTTTCCTTAGTACAAAAATTTTGATCCTATAATAGATATATTCCATCCTGCACATTATAATTTCAATTCGATAGTGTTTTGGAAAATTGCTATAACAACAGTGGAAGAGCTAGAGGAGGACATTAAATACTTCCAGAAAAATGAATATAAATACTTTTCCATAAAGAAGTATTTGTCGTATATTTCTAAGAATTTTTTTATAAATTTGCGTATGAGGTAATGTAATTTGTATTATTCATCGGGATTATTCATTCTAAAATCATAAACACATAATATAAAACGTAATAAACATATAAAAATAATATTTTATATGTTACATCTATAACAACCACATTTGTTTATTAATTTAGAGGTGTGATTTGGAATATAGGTTTTGGAACAACTAAGTAGGTAATCAAATTGAAAATCACCTTGCCTGTGAGTTTTTTATAGTAATAAAATTATAGTAATATAATCTTTTTCACGTAGTTTATTTGATTTCCGTTAATATGCTGCTGAATGGATTTAAAAATAATAAATAGAGTTTATGACACCCAATTATAGCTATTATTAAACTTTCATATTAGTCATCGGTTATGCGGTTTATTTCTAAATTCATTTTTCTTTTTATATAAAATCTCAAATAAATAAGATGAAATACCATGACAATAATATTATTTTATTCTCATTATGTTATGATTGGTGTCTACAAAATAAAATATCCTTAAATGTCGACAAATGTGTTGTAGTTGCGTACTCTAAATTATCCAGTCCGATATTATTTGATTACCATGTACACTGTCTTGCAATAAAATCCCGTACACTTAGTTTTGGCTGTATTACATTGACCTTTCTGGTGACATTTCTAACTTGACATTAGTCATTTTAAATCAATCAAAATTGATCAAAATGTTAAAATTTTCTGAATGTGAAATGTATTTATTAATGTTATCAAAATTAGAAGGAGGATGGTCCGTGAGAAATGTAGCTACTCGTAGTAGATTTAATATAAATAAATGTACGGTTTTGAGTGTTAAGAAAAAAATGAGGTGTGGCCAACACACGACTTTCTTATACGTATGAAAGTGTTACTTCCGGTCCGAATTTTGAAATTTCATTTATACAAAAATTATTCCATATCCAACTCTAAATACTTTTGTACTCTTGATAAATATATATAGAATGCATAACTTACGACATATTTGCAAAAAATCGCTATTCGATAGGAGTAAAAGTGGTACTTCCGGTCTGAATTTTGAAATTTTTTTTATATAAAAGCTATTGAAAATTATGTTTTAAATACTTTTATACTCGTAACGTACTTGTCTTAAAAGCATGACTTGCGAGATATTCGCAAAAAACTGATTTTCGATAAGAGTAAAAGACTTACTTCCGGTAGGAATTTCGAAAAACTTTTTTAAAACAATTTGTTTCAAACTTAATTCTAAGTACATATGAATTCTTTATAAATTTGTTTAAACTTAGTAATTGAGGAAATATTTGCAAATTTCGATTTTTTCACTGAAGTAAACTACTACATCCGGTTTGCCGATTTTGCTCAAAATCCAATCAGTTCTCAAGAGGCAGATTACACACGTAAATACAAAATTTGGAATTGATATCTACAGCGGTTTGACCGCTATCGTGGTCACACACACACACACACACAGCCACACAGACATTTTT